>JARHVA010004416.1:225000-590000 GCA_037957365.1 Torreya grandis | reverse complement strand
TTTTATCATGGATTTTATTATTACTAATCTTCTCATGTTTTAGGAAGGGATATTTATATATACCTAAATTTTGATTTTTTTATGTGGATGCATGATTTTTCACCTCTATGTCACCATGATCCATTAAGTCTTGGACATATCTTTTTAGTCTCATACATCTATTTGTGGAAACCCCATTGATCTTATGGTATGAAAAATATTCATATTATCTATAACATTCACTTTTTGGAGAATTTTCATCTGAGGGTTTTATGTTTGTAAATGTGACCATATTAGTAGATACCATCTTTTGAAAGACTACTTCAAGTAATACCGTAAAGGGGGTATAAATTATTTTCCTAAAGTCTTGTCTAAGATGGATACTATATAATCTAATATAGTTTATAGGCTGGATATTTTGGAATAATTTAAAATTAGTTACCACATCTTGTACCACATTTTATTTGTAGTAAAGAACTTGGTTTTTTTCTTTTTGAGCTTAGTTTTGATTGTTCTTATTGTAAATATTGACTAGACTTTTACCAATAGGTGATATTTCATTTTGAACTCCATTTTCAATTATTTCATCAAATTATGTTTCACAATAGGATTGAAGTTGAAATGCCTTTTCAGGATTGACACTAAATGTTAAAATTATAGTAAGTTATTTTTCAGGAAGTGAACATGGAAACTAACTTTCTCGTACACACAATCATTCTAATAAAGTGGATAAACTCTCCCCATTACATTATTTGGTATTGATAAGTCTAGAATAGTAAATTAATTTTAAATATTATAATAAAAAAATTGTAGAAATCTCTCAAAAATATCTATAAAAGTAGTGATAGACCCCTTTGTAGGAACCACCCTAAGGCTTGACCCCTAGGATATGTGGAAAGAATCTAAGTAGTTATCACTATAAAAAACCTCTTAACATGACATGTAAAAATATTTCATGTGTAACCTAGGATCTCATTTTCCCTTTTATTTTTCAAAATTTAGAGGTTTAGAATTAATTTTACATCCCAGTTTATCACTAAGTTGATTTACCTAATTATCCATGGATTATTATGATTATTAAATTGATTTGTTACTTTTTAAATAAATTATAAGTCATGATATTATGGGACAATTGTATGTTATTTGGAATTCATGATTTCATTTTTATGATTTCTCTATATTTTGAATTTTATACATAATGATTTTGTTACATTTATTGTTACAACATTATTTTATGATATATATATATATATATATATATATATATATATATATATATCAGGCTAACTTCTTTATTGTCATGAGTTGTATGCAGGAGAGTTCATCCCTCAGAGCATGATAGAGGGAGAGAATCATTAGAGAGGGTGATATATATGGAGATGGTAAAGGATAATAGAGGAACTACTAAAACCCATGCACACACTAGATTAGTAAATACATGTTATATTCATTGTGTGTGGATTATTTGAGTTAATACATTTTTAATGTTATTTGCTTTAGATATTAGATTTTATTTGTTAGTAAGTCTTAGTTTAGTATTAGTACTTGTAAATGGAATAAATTGAGTGTATTATTACATTGTGTATATTTTACATAGACTTGGTGCATAACATTATAGTATAACTATATTCATGTTGTTTATGATTATGGGAACAAAAATCTATGTGGATAATAACTAGTTACTATTATATGAGTAAGTCTTAGTTTAGTGTTAGTACTTGTAAATGGAATAAATCTAGTGTATAATTACATTGTGTATATTTTACATAGACTTAGTGCATAACATTATAGTATAACTATATTCATGTTGTTGATGATTATGGGAAAAAAATCATTGTGGATGATAAGTAGTTACTATTATATGTAGACTATTAAAAAATGTCTTTACAATGTTTTGGAACATTAGTTTTTATAATTGATATTTAGGAATGTCAATATACACCTGAAGGTAATAAGATAATAAAAGATTTATATAGATTATATAAAATAGTAATAAATAATTATATTACTATAATACTATTATGGATAGGATGACAATTATCCAATTTACATTTTTGGATAAAAGGATATCATCACTTTATTGTTAGTTACCATACTATTTTAAAATCATGATATTGTTTATCTTTTAAATAGATTACATTATAACCTAAGATTATCCTAAGATCTAATCCTAATATTTATAACATGCATAGACTACGTTGAAATAGAAGTAATAGTTAACATTGCTAATAATGGTTGAAGTGGACTTTTGGAGTGATTTATTCAGGCATGTAACATAGTATATAACATGCAAGGTTTTTGAAAGTAATAAAATAATAATTAAATAATTATGGGAGATTTGAGGTAGTAATTTAGGGATTTTTTGGTATGGTTAACAAAGGTTAACTATGAGATTAGTGGAGATGGAAATGCAATGAGGAGTTTACATGGACTACAATCTGAGAGTGAATAGGGGCATGTAAATTTGAATGCTAAAGGCTTAGATGAGTAGAGTAGGATAAGAGGTAGGTCATGGAGGAAAAGGTACACAATGGAAGAGGATAAATATAGTACATGAAAAGGAAGATAAGGAATATACTAGTTTAACCTATCTCATATTTAAAAGTGACTTAAGAGGTTAGTAAAGTAATTAATTTCATTTTCTAACATAATTATGTTTATGGTTTGGATTATTAGGGTTTTTAAAAATGTATTAATGTTGAGAAAATAATAAAACCTTTTCCCTATGGACGGTTCATCCATCCATAAAAATAATCCATATAAATTTTTGAAACCCTAAGGCTGTAAACTAATTCAATTTGGTAATAGGGTAACTGAGTTTAGTTGTTTAACAACATAATGCCCTATTTTAAGATGGAACCCTAAGCAGTTAATAGAGTATATACATATATACACTAGGTTTTGATCTTCATATATATATATATATAGTTTTGTAGAAATACAACATACAAGTTATGAGTTCTTGATATAGATATAACTGAGCCAAAAGAACTTCGAAAGGATTAAAGGGGATTTTGATTTTCTATTCATTACTTTGGTATAAATATATATGGGTTGTTATTTAGATTACTTGCATACACCTAAGGACTATGTGTGTGTACTAATTCATTGGAAAATGGTTAATGTATACATATACCTAAATTTGACTGTGTGTTTAGTTTATTGTGAACATAATATATGCATATAAACTTGTGTCAGTTGTGTGTGTTTAAGTTAACTATGGATAGTGAATATATATACATTATATATGTATTGCTTATGTCTTGTATTTTGAAATATAGTATTGTATGAGGATTGTGTACTTATACATACACAAAACTATGATATAAACTTGAATAAGCTAAAGATAGAGACTATGTTGGGAGTAGGATACATACATATATGCTTGTGACTATGTATTTTTACTCAAACATGATATATATATATATATATAACAATTACAATAATTCATGAGTTTAATGAATATGTGTCTTTAGTCATTTATGTAGAAACATTTTGAGCATCTACTTAATGCACTATGCAAAATTATTATAAACTATGATTTTGAAACAGAGATGTATGGACTATGCAGGGAAAAATAAATATATAGGGTATTTGGTTTCTAAATGGTAAACACTTGAAACCACATGAGCCAAAGTGGATATTTAATTTTTAAGCACTGAGCTTAAATTTTAAAACATATAAAATTGTATTAAGGTTTGTAGATTTTATTCTAACTATAGTTTGATCTTTTGATACATGATAAGAGGACTTAATTTGAGAGAAAAGGTAAAACATTGATTAGTAATGGTGCTCAATTAAAATATTAAATTATATCTCTTATGTTAATATAGAGAAATATTGGCAATGGAACAGTTGAGACCCTTTTGATTCTTGAATCGTTTCTCATGAAAATTTATTAGTTGTTAAAATGTTAAAGTTTAATAAGAATAATGAAAAACATTGTTGTGGGTTAGAATAGTATTTGTGTTTAATAATATATATATAATGGGATATAGATTATATTAATATATGAATATTATAAATATACTTATAAGAGAACTCCAGTTCTCGTATATGTATATAAACTATATTTATATAATAGGAAGCATGCCTATAATTATAGAATGTGACTAGCCAAGTAAGTCATAAAAATCTTAAAGGATAGGGAACTATAATTATATGCATGAAGCCTAAGATCATAAATGAAATAATGTGTTTTTTTATGATTTTATTTCTCTTTACTATTAATTATGACTGTTGGTTTGTATTAATTAATATGAACAATATACCAAAATATTTATAGTTGTAAACGTTTGAATTTACTCTATGATTTTGGGAATGCAGTCCAATTTTATATTTTAACCATTTGGGGAACCAAACTTATTTGTTATGTAAATTGTATTATATTGAATAAAATTTTAGAGATTCATTCATACATTTGATGGACTAAATGTCTGTATTGTAAATATTCTAGTATTTAGCATGTTTTGTACTTGTTAGTAGAAATAATTTAAATGAATCTATTGGTTAAATTAATATTAACCAAACCTTGCATTGAAGGCACTAAGTAGTGAGATGGACCTCACTAACATAGTTAGCATCACCAATGCCAGATGAATGTAATCTGATCAAGTGGTGTGTATTAATTTGACTAATCCTTGAGATCAATAGATATTTAAAAACTTTAGCCAATGTTATTTATATATAGACATTGTCATTTCATATGTATGATTTACATGTTTATGTGAAATAATGTTAAAATGTATTTTATTTATAGTACACATCATGTAGTATAAATATTACAACACATGGGTACTAACATATCTCTCTAGATTCCTGCATCATCACTATCTACCCATCCATAAAGGGATGGTCATTTGCTATTTGGAGGATTGTGTGGGGCATCTATGGTCTTTGGTTGGCATGGAAAGGTGTTTGGATGATTCTCTCCCTTCCCATTATAGTACTTATTGGAGACTAAACTTGAGATTATCAAAGATACTGGAGTTAGAGTGACTCATGCTCCATGGAACATTATATCTATTATTGTATTTATGTTGAGGCACAATGCTTATTGTAAATGTAATTTGAATACTTATTATGTATTGAAAAAAGTGGATATATTATTTTACTAGCCATGGCTGGATTTTATATAATTAATTTCCTAATGCAGTTATGATATGTTACATGTGATGTTAGTGATCATTAACTATTAATGTTATATGTTTACTTTATGTTTAACATACTTGGTTAATGTGCTAAAATCACCAATTAGATTATCATGGTGTAATATAATGAAAGAATAAGTGCTATGTAAAATTTAAAAATAAATTGTTGCATTATTCTAGTAAATCCATGTGGGAATGTTACAATGAATAGAAAAAGTTAAATTCATCATGCTTATATGAAATCAATAAGGACATAGTTCTTAAAATTTAAATGTATTACTTTGAGAATAGTTTATATAGTACAATACTTGTATTTAATTTTCATGTTTTTCCATTCTTGGACAAATGCCTTGTATTTTAATCACAAAGATGATGATGGATTTGGATTTTGACTTTGATTTTGATTTTTATTAGGATTTTGATTAGTTTGTTGATTTTGGTTTTGATTTTTATTTTGATTGGGATATTTATTTGATTAGGATGTTGATTTTGAGTTTCAATTTGATTTGGATTGTGTGAACAAAGAATATGTAGAGGGGAGGTAAGTATTATGTTAGTACATTGAAATAAATCAAATTAACACACTAAAATCCTAACACCTCAAGGCTAGACACTAGGGAGAGCATAATTAGCAAGCATGCATATGAAAACATAACTAGAAAATACAAGAAAACACTTTTTAACCATATTTAGACCTCCAAATGGATTGTTAAAGTGGCTTACATAGCTTGTGAATCAATAAATCTAAATAAATAGAGCATTGTTGAATTCACCTTTCCTTGACACCTTCGCTTGGTTGCTTGGCTTAGGATTTTGACATGGTAACACTAATTTCATGAAGCTTATCTCTCCAAATTAGCATTATAACACTAAACTATCATAATATATGAAGACATTTATGCATAATGACTTTACACCAAGAGAGATTAAAATTTAATAGGCATAGACTTTTATTTATAGCCTCAAAAGTTAGCTCTCACCCAAGGTGAATTAAGGTTGAGTTTAAACATAGAATAGGCTCAAATTAACCCTAGGTGAGTTGAGGGTAACTCTAGTTGAGTTAAAATTTGTCATGTAATTATAATTTTCAATTATTAGGTATGGATCTCAAACTAGATATTTTGGGATATATTGGAAGAGCTTCACAACTCGTAAAGGCAATGTTGAAAAGGCTTGATAATTTGATTTTTAGAATTTCCTTTTTTAATATTCATTAATTGCACATAGACAATTCAACTAAGCATTTAATCTTTGGCAAGCCTAGTACGAATCATTTTGAAGTGATTCCTAATTTTAATTTGTAATTTTTGGTAAGAATTAGTCTGAAGTTTGGTCAAAAGTTAGTTGTGGCCAAAATCGGATGTCTATAGTTTGCCCCTATTTGGGAGGGCATTATAAGTTATATGCATAGTAGCATATTCTAAAATAATAAAAAGCTCATTAAGAAAGAAAGAAGATAATGATTAAATAAGAACTCCAAATAACATTTGGGAAGCCTATAATGATGCCCCCTTAAGGGAGTGTCTGGCACAAATGATTGATGGACAATCCCTTTAAAAGAAGTGAAAAAGGAATGAAAATAATCATGGGTGAGATTAATCTAATGAGATTATGCTTACACACAGATTGGAAAAGTACTAATTTTCCCAAAGGTGGTTATAATAAGTAACAAAGTTTGAGACACTAATTTTCCCAAAGGTAGTTATAATCAGTGGCACAAGCACCTGTCCTAGTAGGGAAGATGAGTCAAAATAATGATTTTCCCACAAGTGATTATAATCATTAAGATAATGTAGATTGAATAATGATATTTAGTTGTGCCCCATTAGAGTAGATTGGCAAGCATAACTCAAGGATATTTCATATCATATAGATTGAAAATGAATGGGCACAAATGTATATGAGATGGTCTATTGATTGAAGAAGCCATAAACAACTAGGCACATGAGGATGCACAAAGTGATGAAAGAGATGATTGGAAGAATAAAGGTGGCTGATTTGACTTGAGATACATCATGTATCCAAGTGTTTCCTACATAGTATAAATATACCTCAAGCTAATGTAGTTCACTTAGAAGTGGGAGAATATTGAATGAGGAATAGAATAAGAATTGATCAATGTGAATGATTTAGTTTTACCTACCATCACAGAGATGATCATCCTTATTAGCATTAATACAACTATAATGGTCAAGGGGTTGATTTGATCAAGGAGGGTGGGAGGGTTTACTAATATTACCAAGGATAATTATTGTGACATCATTGCCTATAAGATTTCCCAATATTATTTTTTCTATAGTACATGATGATATACATCATGATATAAAAACTATGGTGACCTACTTGTAATGTGCATAATGACCTAATCCTAATCCAATAAATAATTAAAAATAATGCAGCAATGATAAAAACCATGATGATAATGTTGATGTATGAATATGTATAAAATCAAAAATAATGTTCAAGGAATCACCTAATAAATGTATATAGACTGATTCAAGGAACAATAATGAAATAAAACAAATAGGCAAACAAACAAACAAAAAACTAAGCAAACAAACATAAATAAAAATCAAAATTAAAAACAACAAAAAATATCTTGTCATCAACCAAGTCAATACCTATGCATCAAGGCTTAATGGAATGATAAATAGGTGGTACCCCTAAGCAAGGATACATGTAAAGGGAGAGTCACATCCCTAATAGAAGTGGAATGGATTGGAACCAATAATGGATTTGCCCAAGTATGAAGGATCGATGATGACTAACTAAGTTTAATCACGGTAAATATTTTTGAAGTTTTGAGGCTTTATATCTCTCTAAGAGATTATAAGCCAATTTTCTAATTTTAAGGATTGTAAAATGTTTCAAATGTTTTTAGAAATTTTGGGATATCTTAACTCATTAGATATTGAAAAGATACCCCTGTTGAAATGATGAGACCATTATCTTAAGTTCATAATAAAATGGTGAGAGTGTGGCTAATGGGTGACTAAGTTGACCTCAATGGGAATCAAGCATTGCCTATATAGTCCCATTAGGACCTCAATTCATAGTATTTTTACCTTCAAAAATGGTGGTGAGATCTAACTAGGTAGTAATAAGTTCATGAATTTAGGTAAATGGTAATGCAAATGATAATATTAAGGGTGAGGTGATATGGCAATGCATGGTAAGTGTGTTGTTCCTAAATTTCCTATAAGTAGTTATAATTAGGAAATAAAAACATCAATTAGTGATACTAATTAGACCAGAGGTGGTTATAATTAGTAACACCATGTGGAACACTAATTTGCCTAAAGGCATGTATAATCAATGGCCCCAATCAAGCATAAATAAAAGATGTAGTTTCTAGACCCACTATCATATTACTTTCATATACTATCATTTAAACACGTAAATCTAAAACTATTGAAACTAGATCATAATCTCCTAATGAAAGGTATTTGAAGAACCAATGGAACCAAGGTCAAAATGGTTAGGTAGGGTCAATATAATCTAGTTTCATCAAAATGGAAGGTATCATAGAATAATATATGA
Organism: Torreya grandis; assembly: GCA_037957365.1. Taxonomy (NCBI): domain Eukaryota; kingdom Viridiplantae; phylum Streptophyta; class Pinopsida; order Cupressales; family Taxaceae; genus Torreya; species Torreya grandis. The sequence continues at coordinate 581,331 of JARHVA010004416.1, read as the reverse complement.
AATGGCATAAAGAATATGATATGAGGAAAATTTGCTATAATGGTAAGAGGTTTAGCCCCAAGTGATAATATAAGGTAATGGAAGTGTATGAAATAATGACAAGGTGAATGGAAAATGGAAATGGTAAGGTAAATAGCTATGGAAACATAAATATATGATATTTTTAGTCCTTTTGATTTGGATATTCATGTATTGATCAATATATGATAGAAATAAAATAGTCAATCATGTTTACATTGCCAACCCACATCTCTTATGAATAGTTGCTCTATCAAGAACTTGTTGCAGATTTAGACTCCAATAATGTGTTTGTGATCATCATTTGTCATTGATTTTATTTCCTCCAAACTTCAATACAAGATATCCTCATATAATTTATAAAGGAAAGTGCAACCAAGGATGGTAAATATGGATAAATAGTGGTTGATAGGTCTAATTTGGGAATGTAAATTTAGATGATAATGGAATGTATAATGGTTATGCAACAAATGAATATCAATATTTTTAGGCACACACAATGTTCTTGATTCTAGATTCCACATTATTTTGGATGTGGTAGGGTCAAATACCTTTTAAAATACTCTTGATAGGACCACCATATTTTTATATTATTTAAGGCTGAGAGTATCTACCCTTATTATGTTATATATTAGAAGATATATTAATGTCATCTTTAATAATGTCTTCATAAAGAAGTGAATAAATATTATCCTTAGCTATTGATGACTCAAAGAGGTTTTCATAAATGAAGTTGTCATGATTATCTCATAGTGCCTTTGAAAATGTTTTAATAAGAAACATTGAATTTTGACTTTGATTGTCTTCTAACACCTTAAATAAGATTTCACTAGAATATGTTGAGTTTAGACTTTGATTGTCCCATAGTTCCTCTAGAAATGTTTCACTAGGAGATTTTAATTCTTTTGAATGATTGTGGTCTTGGCCTCCCTGATATTATATAACTAATATATCACCATGAATGAATTTTAATAAGGTGTTATTCTATCGGTCCTAATCAACACTTGTGGGAGGTAGAATTTCAATATAGTGGCTAATTTGGTTAGTGGTAATGGCATGTGGAATGTTAATGGAATGGAAAGAGATAACACATTCCTCATAGAAAATACTAAGATAAATTGTGTTTTTGCTAAATTAATCCTCTTAAAAAACTATAGAAAGATCAAAAACATATTCAAATTTATCTACAAGGCATGTATAACCAATATTATAACAACCACAAACATATTATTATTTTGAAGTTGAGTCTAACCTAAGGGAATCTAAATCTGATGTTGAGACTAATGTTGATTCTAATTATGATGCTAAATCTAATTTTGGTTCAAGAATAGATCCTAACTTCAATGTTGATTCTTCATCTTATTTGGGTGATACTACAATAAGGTCTTGTTAAATGTTTGGTATTGGACAAGTAACAACTTGTGATGTCATAATAGGATTTACAGAGACTAGTTTGTTAAAGTGAGACTTCTCAATGAGGGGAAAAAGGTCAAGAGACAACTCCATAGAGGCTATCTTGTAAAAGGGAGTCTCTTTAAAAATAGGACAATGATAGAGGTAATGATTTTCCTAAAGTTAGTTATAATATTAAAGAAGTGACTCAAAACTGACTAGCTTGTTAAAATAAGACTCATTGACAAAAGGAATAGTATCAAAGGTGATTAATTATAGGTTGATTAATCATAAATAGGTGTTTTAATTGAAACATCATGGATTGGTTAGTTCTTTTGGCCTTTGTTTACAAGTATTTGTAAAATACTAGTTTTGAACACATGTTGGTCTTTGAATGATTGAATCTATTATGGCTCGATGATTGGAATTTATTTTATATAGTGAGGGAATCTTAGAAAAGAATGAATAATGATTATCAATTTTATAATGATCTCTTTTTAAATAGGATCATCTAATGTGGGCCTAGCAAATACTATTTGTCGATCGAAGACAATAACTGTGACCTGTATAGTCATAATTGCATAGATTTATTCAAATAAAAAGCTACCATAATTAGAAGGTCATATAATGGTAATGGTATGGAATTAAAAATCATGGTTTTTAGCACAATTTAAAGAATGAGGGCTTGATATGATAATGGTAGGACATTACAAATCTTGGTTATTATCACAAGATAAAGGATGAGGTCCTGGTATAGTAATGGTAGGGCATTGTTAAGAATGGTTGTTATTTCATGACAAAGGATGAGGTCCTTATATAGTAGTGGTAGGACATTATGAAGCTTGGTTGCTATCATGAGCCAAAGGATGATGTCCTAGTATATTAATGTTAGGGAGTTTCAAAACATGGTTGTTATCATGAGCCAAAAGATAAGGTCCTAGTATAGTAATGGTAGGGTGTTTTGAATATTGGTTTCTCACATAATCCAAAGGATGAGGTCCTAGAATAGTAATCCTTGAATGATGAAAAGCTTGTTTGATGATACAAGTCAAAGGATAAGGTCCTAAAATGGTAAAGGTAGGGCATTGTGAAGCTTGGTTACTCTCCCAAGCCAAAAGATGAGGTCTTAGACTGGTAATTTTTGGGTATCATGAAGCTATGTTGCTCACACAAATCAAAATACAAGGTCTTATAATGGTAATCCTTGGGTGATACTAGGATTGTTTACTATCATGAGTTAAATGAGGGTTAATGGTATAGGTAGGGGATCAAGTACCATTAGAATTGAAATGCAAAACTTGGTACATTAATCATCCCAAAGAAGTTATCATCAAATACTATGCTTAATGATCTTGGATTTGTTTTATAGATTGAGTATTATAAGGAGGATAAGGACCTATCTCATAAACTACATCGTTACCATAGGGGTCTTGAGCAAAGTCATCTTGTGCCACCATTTTATCATAACCTATATTTTATATGGCTCTATTACAAGTGTAACATGAAATCCAAATTAATAACAAATATTATATGAAAAAGGCCTAAAGTTATACAAACTCTTAAAAATAATGTCCAAAGGATAAATAGTTTAAACTTGGTGTAACTGGGTTTAAGAAATGGATTTGTATCTCCAAAAAGGTCTGTGCTAAAACTTGGTCCAAAAAACCCTAACATAAAATTCCTAATGTCAAATGTCTTACACAAATGGTCAAGTGAATTAATAAAAACCAAAAATATAAACAAAGGTAAAAAGTGTTTCAAACAAGTCTAAACTAGATCTAAAGAAACAAAGGTTGGTAGGTCTTTCAAAAACAAGGAAAAAAATATAGAATTTAAATAAAACAAGGTCTAAAAGGGAAGAGATTTAATCTAATTTTTTTGAAACACTTTGACATAAACTAGGCATTCAGATTTCAACAGACATTTGATAATGTGGAAAAATACAAGGAACTTTAAGCATATGGGAGGTAGAACACTTCCCTAAATTTAGGCATAAATAATAATATTTTAAGGGGGTAAGAAATTAAGCTAAGCTACACAACCTAAAATTTAAAGGTAAATGTTCCAATCCAAAATTACACAAGGCATAGATATAAATCAATCAATGTTTGGATTTAAACTTGTCAATATTAATCTCAAACTCAACTTAGAAGACTAATTTTCTCAAAATAGACAACAACCTAGACAAAATGAATGGCATGACAGTACTTAGGCATAGATCCAAAAGGCACACCTAATTTTAGTTTCCAAATTTAGAATTTGGACACAAGGCAATAAGTATTTGAAATGATTTGAGTATCATAATGATGTTATCATGATCTGAAGGCATAACAAACATTTTTGTTTCAATACTTTAAGGCACAAGACTTGGAATGAAATGGGCAACATAACAATACTCTTTTCAAATAATTGACACACACAAACAAAGATTTGATAAATGATTAAGGAAAAATGTGCGATGTCAAATTGATGACATAATACCTCTTAAAATAAAGGAGTAATGTACAAATAAGAATCATTTTTGATAGGTATGACAAAAAAATGTTTTAGACTCAAGACCATGTGATTAAAAATGACAAAAAAAAAAAAAAAAAAAACCTAAATGTAACATCCTAAATCATAAAAATAACAAATCTGTAGCAAACGCTTGAAACTTATATATATACATGATCTTGAGAATATTTTAATTTGTTAATTCAAAAAGTAAAATCACATGAAAATTAGGGTTTTTAATCCCCTTCTTGTCTTGAGAATTTATACGGTGATATGGAACTTCAATCTACTTACCCTACATCAATAGTATATTTATTACTAGTGAGGTTGTATAAACTATTAATTTTTACTCATTTATAGATGGTCCCATATGTGTGGCAAACATTAAGGCACAATAATTTCATTTATATCTACATTAACCAACTTGTTATGAAAGGTTCATGTCCTTTTCACAACCATGGCATATATCAATTGCTCAATGTAGTGCAATTTTTGAGTTGCCCCTATGTTCCAAGGTTGAGTAACACTAATTGAGCTTGTTTTAACTGATAAAAACAAGCATAAAAATGGGTCACCCTCAATTTATATACCCAATTATGGATTGGGGTTGAAAAAATGCCTAGAGATGAAATCCTAGGTCAACATTTCTTTAGAGCTTGTGAGGAGATGATGAACTCCCACCCACAAGCCAAAATTCCATGAAAATAAAGATAGGTCGAATGACTTTAGGGTAGTTTGGGGGTCACCCAAGTCATACATATTTTTGGGAGGGCCTTAATGACTTTCCTTCCACACTTTTAGACTAAAGCAACAAATGTAAAGTATGAGCATTTTTTATCACCCAAGTTCTCTAAAAGGGATGGGGGAGAAAATACACACATCACACATTTTGATAAACAAACACTTCAACAAATAAGTAAAAATAATGAAAATATTATGAATATTTAACTAATGTGAGAGTTCATTTTTATAACACTATAATGAAGTATGTAATTAAGTTTGAGCCTCTTGGTAGTTGTTATTTGATAATTTCAAAAACTTCAAAAACAACTAAGAAATGAAAAGAAATAAGTAAATTTTAAGCAACATACAATGAGTGTAAGTTTTAACTATGCTTAAATGTTACTCTTTCCACCTTAGGACCTACAAATTGTTATAGGTTTTGCCTACTTATAAGCCCAAAATCAAGTGAGAAAACAACATTGCAAATTTATCTCTAAGTTTTGTTTTTTTTTGTCTCAGAGACTGATTATCATCGATCTAAAAAGATCAACATTGATCCATATATATATATATATATATATATATATATATATATATATATATATATATATATATATATATATATATATGTAGATCCACAAAAATCAACACCAATTATGTATATCATAAATGTTTCCTATAAAACACACCAAAACCAAGTCTATTTTTGACAAAAAATTGGTTAATGAATAAGTTTAAAATAAAAAATCTCACTAGATCTTGTAAGAAATGGGTCATACAAACAACATGAAAATAATAAAACATAAAATGAAGGCAAATAAAATTGAGTAAAAACAATATTAACCATGTTCCCTACCATGTTCATTTTTTCACATAGGGATAATGGTCAATTATTTTAATCAATGTTGATATAGAAAATCAATGTCGATCCCTGTAACTTGCAACTTGCTAAAAATACAAAGATGTAAAAAACAAAGTTAAAACTTGAAACTTGAATATTTTTATGCATCCATTAGGAAAACTAAAACCAGCATATCAATCTCCTTGGTCATATGGGATGATTTTTCCCACTAGGCATGCCATGATGTGAACAAGGAATACGTAGAGGGGAGGTTAATATTATGTAGGTCCATTAAAAAAAATCAAATTAATACACTAAAACCCTAATACCTCTAGCCTAAACACTAGGGAGAGCATAGATAACAATAATGCATATGAAAATGCAACTAAAACATAAAATAAAATTCTCTTTCACTTATTTAGAGCTCAAAATGGCTTGTTAAAATGGCTTACTCAGCTTTTGCATCAATAAATATTCATCAATGGAGCTTTGTTGGCTTCACCTTTCATTAGCACCTTGGTTTGGTTGTTTTTCTTAAGATTTTGACATGGTAACACTACTTTCATGAAGCTTTTATCTCAAAATTAACATTATAACACTATACTATCAAAAACTTTGAATAAATTCATGCATAATAACTTTACACCAAGAGAGATTATAATTCAATAGGCATGACCTTGTATTAGTAACATCAAAATTTAACTCTCACCAAAGGTGAGTTAAGGTTGAGTTTGAACATGGAATGAGTTTAAACTAAACCTAGTTGAGTTGATGCTAACTATAATTGAGTTAAAAGTTATCATGTAATTATGATTTTTAATTATTAGGCATGGATCTGAAATTAAATATTTTGGGATATTTTAGAAGAGCTTGACAACTCATAAAGGCAATGATGAAAAGGCATGATATTTTGATTTTTGGAATTTCCATTTTTACATATTCATTAATTACACATGGATAATTCAATTAAGCATTTAATATTGTTTAATTCGATGATTCATTTGATTAATATTTTATCTCTTTTGAGATTTTATCAAGTGCCCTACTTAATGGGTCCATAAGCCAAATTGTCAGTTGTTATGTTCTAAGGTGTTGGCCCTAAATTTTTGCTAAGTGTTTTGACATTTTGGCTTGGAAATAACAAGACATAGAAGGAGCCTAGAGTGAAATACTATGGTGTGAATTCACCATGGTAGAAAAACTACAAGGCACAAAATCACTAACGTATGAAATCAATAGTATGAGAGGACCCAGTTAAAGGAGAATTAGTCACAAGGAACCTAAGATCATAACAATCAGAACAATAGTGGAATACTTGGGGAGTATATGGGAAGTGTGAGAAGTTATGGAGTAATTCATATGGTTCAACCAAACCTTATTGATTGGAAGTTATACACCAGCTCACAAAGATATGAACACATGACAATAAGGATCTAGCATAGAGTAAGCATGTAAGGGGTGAAAAGGCATGGGTCCTTAGGATAATTTAGCTATTAGAGTGCCATGACTCCTAATTTATTGATATTTTATTGGTTAGTTACTCCTATCATTAATGTTTTAAATACTTGGTTAGGGTTAAACAAGTATAATTAACCCCATTATAAAGCACTAGGTTGATGAAATTTTCTTGATAAGTCTTTGTTGAAGATTAATATATGAGTCACAAAAATTATAAATATTATTATGTTCATAATCATTTTAATGGATGAGTTGTGTATCTATGACAAGTTGAGTGAGCATTTAGTGATTGAAAATTAGCATGAATCTTACACAAATATTTTCTTTCTATATGTAATAATTAAAAACTAAAATGGCATTGTTATATGTAGTCATGGTGTCCAAGCTTAGTAATTAAAGGATAAAATTAGTTTATCTATGATTTTATGTAGTATCTATTTAAATCCATGTTTAACATAATAATAAGATTAAGTTAATGATACTACACAACAAAACCTGTAGGAAATAATTTGTAGCTATGCACTTTGGGTGAGCATGCAAGACCATAATCTCATGTGAAAGGGCCAACATGATAGCTTATTGGGATACACTTCAGTAATAAAGGTATAAACAAAGATAAAAACCCAAAATTTTGGTTTAATTATTAGGACCCTTAGAATTTGTTGCACATTCATGGAAGATGTTTGAGCATATCACCCTTGAGAGTATTAAACAATGGATTATAGGAGTTGAAGATAAATTTTTAGTTCCCTACCTTCAACCAGGAGTTTCCACATAGTAGTGGGTAGAGAAAAACCTCTATAGTACATTGTATATAAATTTCTTTGCTAAGATCCTAATTCATTTGTAAACTTGGCTACCTATGTATGCTCAAGGATGATCACAAAACCTTGGGATGAGACAATCTAGGACATTATAATGATAAATAGATTTAGCATGACTTGGATATCTATTTAAATGAGCTATCAAAATTTGGTGGAGAGGAGACTTTATGTTGTAACTACTTATTCATGTCCTCAAGAAGCCAAAGTCTAGTTCCTCAAAGAACTGTGTAACCATTACATTCAACATTTTTCATTAGAAATCAAGAAGTTATTTACATACTATGGGCTTGAAACTATGATGATGGAGAGTTAAATAAATTTTTCATGAGATACACATTTGAAGGGGAGTGAAGAAGAGTTGGTAAAATATTGTAGGTTTAGAATCGTATCTAATCAGGGAGAATTATAGAAGCAAAAGTATGATGAAGCTTGGCAAAGGATTATAGGAGTAAGCAGCATGGGAAGAGACTAAGAGAAATCAAGTGTTAATAGGATCCACAGGGAATTGAAAACACACAAAGAGGCCCTCATCAATTTTTAACCATGCCTCATGTCATTTTTATCATATAGAGGAAAACTAGTTGGATGATAAAAATTGAAAAAACAAGCCTAAACCAATTAGACTTCCCAACCATAGTGTCTTCTCATGATTTTGAATTAGATGAAGTACATATACATAATTGGGATATAGATAGTGTGGAGTTTGATATTGAACCTATAAGGGGTATTAGAGTTGAGACATTCAAAACTCATATGGACTTAACACTTTCCTTCCCTCTTCAAGGGAATTTCATGTTATAGTTTGGGATGACTAAAGGAGATAGCCTTCAAATTAGATAAAGTAAAAGCCCAAATTTGATTAATAAATTGACCTTCACACCTCATATCATGATTGTTTATATTGGAGGTTATGGAGGTGGACTAGGTGATGGCACAAGAGGAAGTGGACTTCGTCCTCATGAGATAAGATCTATAGCTCCTCAACAACCACCTCACTATTTCAAAACCCTTAGCCATCAACAATGTATTATGAAATTAAACTTCACTTACCTAAATATTGAGGCATGGAAAATGTTACATAACACATTCATAAATGTGAACTCATCTAGAGGGCATGGGGCAACACTTCTTTTGAGACAAAAAGACACCCAATTCATAATTACATTGTTAAAATGTGCACAAAAATGGTGTAGAAAGTTTGACCCTCAATAAGTGGTGGTAGACTATGATCAGCTTAAAATGTCATTGATTCAAGAAATTTTATATTCTAGAATTTGAACAACAAAGTATAGCCACATTGAAGATATAAATAAATATGAAAACCAAACATAAAGTAGGAACTTATGGAAATTGTATGAGAGTATGATGCTAGGTTCAAAACACTCTTTTCAAATTTATCATTCAAAATAAATTTTTCTCATCATGCACAATGGTTTTTAGAAGATTTGTTACTACCTTTCTGGTGAACATTATCCTAGAATACCTTCACTATCCTATGTAAGGCTTTGGAAGCCACCCTTCATGTTGAAGTGAATTGTATTATTGATGCTAGGATCAGTCCTTTCATAGAAAACTAGATAGCTTCAATGGCATCACATATTGAGAAATTAATTGTAAATAATGCACATGATACTTATAGTGGTCTTTGGTTAACTGATTACAAGTCTAAAAGACAAACCTGAAGTAGTTTCCTATACAAGAACATCCATGTTATACTAAAGTAGTCATGTGAAATATTTCATGAAGATCATGATGTATACTCTTGGTTACTTTTTTTGTATCAACACACATAAAGGTGTTTGACTAATATAAAATATGTAATGCCTCTTCTCATGACACTAATGATTTCCAACTAATTAGTGACATCCATGAAGTATATGAAAATAGTATACACCAAACCTCTATAGCCACCAATTAGGATAATGGTGGATATTGTGGCTAAGTTAGAGGATGGGGATAAGGAAGTGGTCATTTCCCATAAATAATATGTAACAAGTATGGATCCCCAAACCAATATCAAAATATGTCCAGTTTACCCTACATGTGCTTTTTGTAAAAAGGACCATCAACTAGAGGAGTGTCCTAACTTATACATAGTCATCACTAAGGATATAAATGAGATGACTTCCAACAACTTTGAAAGTGAATGATATATGAGCACATTATTCTAAAACTAAGTGTCTAGATTAAGAATCAGATATAAGTGTAAATTAACACTCAACCTCTAGTGACTCGACAATCTAAGGATTATATATTGAATCATGCTCAATAATAAGATACCTCTATTCCTCTTACACCTTTATAACATAAATAGATACCAATGAATGTTCCCATTGGTGGTTGAGTAATTTAGGACATCTTAGTTGACATTGGAACTAAATTCGACATCCTCATGAAGGAGTCATGGTGAAAAGTGACTAGTCCAACACTAAAACCTTCATCATATGTATTATTCATGGCCAATAAAACTCTTGCTTTGTCAATTGGAGTCCTAAAAAATTCAATGGTTGATATAATTGGGGTACTCTTCAAAGCTTATTTTAAGGTTATTAAGTCAACAGAGTCTAGTTACTTCCCATATTTTTGGGGAGACCTTGGTGTTATGAGAAAAAACATATATTTAAGTTTCAAAAAGTACTACATTAGTTTTGAGAATGCTAACTAATGCATTGTTATTCCTCTTGATCAAACACATGAACCCCTATATGTTGAAACTATTAATGTGGAAGATGATATAAACCACATTTATAATTTCACTACTAGATTGATGAGAAACATGAACATGCTCTTGATGGCATCCTCTAAGTGATGGACACCCAATCACTTTTTGACGCTATAAACAATGCTTATAATTGTTGGGTGCATAGAAATTATGAACTCATTGAAAGAGTATGTAGTACCATTGGAAGTTAGGAGACCATTCCACACCATTTTCATAAATTTCATAGGATCATTTAACTTATTATTAGACAATTCATGAGGGGACTAATAATAGATGCACCTGAGAGAGACTCAATGAGGTTCCATGCTTCTATGGATGAATGGAAGTTTGCAACTTTATCCAATGCCTTGAGTTTTCTATCATATTGACACTAATCATATTTGATATTTGGTTCACCTTTTAGATATTTCATCTACAAGATGGTGTTGAGCCCATAATGAGTGAATAATTTAGTGGGACCAAGTATGCTCTACCTTCATCATTATTTCTATCATGACAACAAAGTTAGGGAAATAATTAGCTCTATTAGAGTATAGCACCTAAACCCCATATAGAAGTTTGAAAGATAATGTGGACAGATGAAGATTCATACTTACCAGAGTAATTTAGGGTGCATGCATTATATGGAAATTTATACACTTGGGCATGATCATGATATGTTCATGAAGAAAAACACATGGATACCTGATTTTGGCATCTCTTAAAGGTGAACATGAAATTGGCAATATATTATTCCTCACCAAGGATGGATTTATGCCTCACTCTCTAAACCATGTATGAATCTATTGTTGATGACCTGAGTCCCATTAAAAAACATATAATAAATATCCATCATGTTCTTGAAAAATCTCTACATCTCTTCAATGAAACATCAACATAGGTGTGCCAGAACTAGTCCTTGATTATAACTGACATAAAGAGATACATCTATACAAATAGAAGTTAGTATTTCAAATGGAATAAGGTGAAGGATCCAATCCACTTGAACTTTTATCAAACCATTTGGATATCCATAAAAACTATATAAAATGAGATATTTGTGATACTAGTGTAGATATAGATAACTCTTACTTCAGACTAATTCAAACTATCCAACATAACATCATCATGGAACAAGAACCAAAGATGGCTATTATAAGTAATTACTGAAATAACACTAAAATTTAAAAATTATTCAAGCTATTAAAAGAATATCAATATGTCTTTCCAATAAGATATAGTGAGATGAAGGGATTTTATCCATCCTTAGATAAGATACATATCAAACTAGTTGATGGTGCTTGACTAATAAAAAAAGGCCATATAGGATGAATCCTAATCTATGGACACACATCAAAGAATAAATTTAATATATACTATGTGTTAGATTAATCACCCCCATTTATGAATCTAAATGGGTTAATACCATGGTGATTAGTATCAATAAATATGAACACATCCAAATTTATGTTGATTATTGAGTACTTAATGCATCTTGTGTCAATGATCATTTCCCAGCAACATTGATAGAGGAAATCCTTGAAGGTGTTGCTAGATGTGAGATATATACTTTCACATATGGATTTTTAAGATACCATTAGGTCTATATTACTGAGGAGGACCAACCAGAGATAATGTTTGCTATTAAATGGGGCTCGTTCATATATATTGTCATGATTTTTGGGTTAAAATTTTCACCATCTATGTTCTCATGTATATTTCTTGAAGAATTTAAGTATTTCATCCATAATTTTCTTCAAGTCTACCTAGATGACTAGACAGTCTACTTAGATGACTAAAAAGTTTATGCCTTGGTCAATGATCATTATTCTAACCTAAGGCTCATACTTGAGCACTATTGATTCTTACAAATATCACTAAACTTAAAGAAGTGCCTATTTTATACAAATTTTGATGTTATCTTAGGACGCATTATTCATAAATATGAACTTCTATTAGACCCAATAAATGTATCCATTATTATTCAACTCTTAGTACCCAAGTCTCATCATGAGTCTATACCTTTCTAGGATATACATGATACTATAGAAAATTTATCTACAAAGATGCAAAGATTTAAAAACCCCTAAAGTAAGTTTTCAATCATAATGAGCACTTCATATGGAATTTATGCTATCAATAAGCATTTGAAACTTTATAAGATAATCTAGTAACTGCTCCAATCCTCTAGTTCTTACATTAGACAAAATCATTTCATGTCTATTTTGATTCATTTGGAATGGTAGTTGGTGCAATTCTTGCACAACTAGGGGAAGGTCTCCTAAATCATCCATTATACTTTGATAGTAGAAAACTCACTCCATCTGAGAGGAATTACACCACCATGGATCATGAAACATTATCCATGGTCTATGCTCTACAAAATCTCCAATAGTATTTGTTGGCAACACACTTTGTACTATTTAGTACTTCAATGCCTCATGATATATATATATATATATATATATATATATATATCATGAGGCCTTGAAATACTAAATAAAAACCTATGATACATGGATGAAGTGATCACTAGATATTATTATTTCAAGAGTTTCAATTTTCCATCATGGTAAAATTGGGAAAAGCCAATTATGGACCTAACCATCTATCCTGAATTGAGTCTGAAGAGCCTTCATGTGAAATTGAAGATGACTTACTTCATGTTCAACTCTTATATGTTACTCATGTACTGGAAGAGATCAAATATATTACCACCTTTTTAACCACTAGATCATCACCTGACCATCTCACCCCTTAGGCCAATAACTAGCTCATGGTCTACATCACACCTTTTCAACTCATAGGAAGAGATCTTTACAAGCTTTGTCATGACAGGGTTCTTTGATACTATGTTATACAACATGAGTGTTATGAGGTCCTTTGATACTTTCTAAAGGTATTAACATAGGACACTATGTTAGAGAAGCTATCATGCACAAAGTTATACTAGCTAGATTATGGTGGCCTACTCTTTTTCAAGATGCTAAGGTATATGTTAGGAGGTGTGACATATGTCAGTGAATAGGGAAACTAAAATGATGAGATGCCATGTATCTATGAACAATTCCTTCTCATGAACCATTTGAGAAATTGGCCATTGATTTTGTTGGCCCCATCACTCTATCAGATGATGAACAAGTTCTTGGTATATCATCATAGCAACTGACTACCTCATGTATTGGGTTGAAGGTACAAAAATAAGATATTATACTAATACCACTAATACACAATTCATTTGGGAGAATATCATAACTCATTTTGGGTGTCCACTCAATTTCATGAGTGATCATGGTACCCATTTCCTAAATGAAACTATTCACATCTTACTAGATGTGTTCATGATTGCACAAAAAAAAATAATGCCATATCACCCTCAAGCCAATGGCACTACCAAGGCCTTCAATAAGATCTTAGGCACCACTTAGATAAATATTTGTAATATTGGTCAATCTAACTGGGATGATTGGGTATATATGGTATTGTGGGCTTACCAAACAACTTACAAGCACTTGAAAAAAAGCACCCCATTTAATTTAATATATGGAAAAGAGGTAGTCCTTATAGTAGAATTTTTGGTGTTGTCTCTTCATATTATGAATGTATGATAAATGGATTAGGAATCATCCTTGAAAACATGCTTAGATATTTTGTTACAACTTGATAAAGCTTGTTCCTCATTCATTGGAATCAAGATGTGGAAAAGTGTAAAAAGAAAGCATGACATGACCACCACATAAATAAAAAAACATTTTACCTAATAATGAATGTCTTGATATATGACTCTAAGTTCATGTGTCATTCTAGAAATCTCGAGATTCGCTGGGATGGTTTGTTTATTATTCATAGAATTTGGCCTACCAGAGCTTGTCGGTTAAAAAGTTTGGATGGTTAGTTATTCTTGGACATTTCAATAGAAGCCATCTCTAGTCATAATTCAATTTGAGTAATTAAAAAATTATAAAACATAATGGCATATTCCATTAGCTTAGGATTTATTATTTTTCAATAAAATCACTACCTTTGTTGCATGCAATGTTTCTTGAATGTAATTATCTTTAAATTTTGTATTTGTCTTATCATGGAGGACCATAACTCAGGTTTAGTTTGGGGTAATAGATCTAAATTCATAATTAAAATTTAATCATGCAAGTTACCTAGGCATGCAAGTACTAAAAGGCATGTATGTAATTTAAGGCATCCAAAATATATAAAGACATAGTTGTCTTCCACTCTAAGGAAAGCATGGGACATAGTTGTCCTCCACTTGATAGGAAGGAACAAGATGGGGCATGCCATTAGTAAAAAAAATAATATTAATGGTGAGAAATGTGTCAATAGCATGACATGATAATACCATTAATTGGATTAATTATCATAAATGACATTTGAAGAGTGGTGGCCATTAAAAATGTGTTTATGATAAGAAGCGATGTGTGAAAGGAAAGGGATAGTAATTGTTGTTAACCTCCTCAATATTATAAATATATAAGTGAACTCATTTTTACATTTTACCTTTACATTTATTTGAGATTAATAGAGCCAAGAGAAAATATGACTAAGAGATGAGAGCAAATCAAGTTCATTTGACTCCATATAAAACTATACGAGGAATCATAAATTTGCATATAGGTATTATGATTTTTTATTACATAAGATAAACACAAGGTTATTCTAGGACATGGACATAATAGGGAAATATTATAGGTTATAGATTGTATAATTCTTCCATTATAGGACCCTTAAGCTCAAAAATCTGAATTCATCAACCATAATCATATATTCATTTGGGAATGTTGGATGACCATGTATCAACCTTCAGGATCTTCAAAGGGTGATGTGGCCTAAGAAAAAGTCCCTAAGAACTAATCCATTACCTTTAATACTAGTGGAAGAAGAGGTACTTGGAGGAGAAATGGTAGTCATTAGAGAATAGACACCATAAGAGCAAGATTAACATGTGGAAAGGAGAGAAACAAGTATGGTATAACAAGCTAAGAATACTCAATCATATTTGCCCTCAACTCTAGTGATTGAATAAATATAGCATCTTGAGTTAGTGTTACATGTAATAAATGGATCTCCAAGGTGCACTCTTACATGATTTTTAACTACAACTATCATCAACCAAGGAATGAGGCTAAATTACAAAATGATTATAGTGTCGAGCACTAGAACATCAAAAATAAATTGATGTATGATCTTAAAATATCAATATGCTACAAGTTTTAGATTTATTACAACTCTTTAATTTGCCTTACTTTGGAAAACCCATGGAAGTCATCAAGTTCCTTCTTTCATACATCTATGTAGAATATATATATATATATATATATATATATATTTGGGCATAGTATGAATATCATGTTTAAAATGATAAAAAATGTATAAATATTATAATTCTCAAGGTTGGATGTGGTCAATGACTTGGTAGATACTAATGAGGTCTAAAATACTTCCATGATATTGATGTACCAAAAGTAGGGCCACACCATGCATATAAAGAACCTGTAAGATCCTACCCTCCATGTTATGATGTAGATCATCATTACCAATATTAGTGGGACTGATCATTAAAATGAGGTTGACATGGCACACCTCTACATCACTCACAAGGTAACTCAGGTCTTCAAATACAATTGGGCTATGTATTCTAGCTAGAAAATTGTTGAGGATGTGGAGAAGACCCATTGGATACCCAACCATAGGTTTCTATGGGGATTATTTCTACTCTTGATGGTTTTTGATGAGATATATGTACCATACTACACCTCAAGAGTGTTGAAGTGGGCATACCCACCTAAACATAGGTCCCTTACTAGGCATAATAAGGCATTCACATGCCCAAGGCACATCACCCCTCCTATAAAATAAAAATGAAGTATTGGTTTGATGACATGAAGGAGGAATTTGGAAATGAATGGTGCATCTTGAAGGATTTACCCTCCTTAGATACTAAGTAAGAACAATTTATAGTGAAGAAACACTTCTCTCTCATGTGCATTAGGATGATCCTATTCAAAGAACTTTTCACATGGTTGAAGCTACCATATGCCTTCTCAACATTGTACTTTGTCGACCCTATGAACCTGATTCATGATGCACAACCCACTACCTTGGAGGCCAAAAATATTGATTTAGATATTCATAATCTCTAAAAAAATCCATGTCTATCCAAGTAAGAAGGCATATAGTGAGAATAAGGAGATGAACTTGATGGATATAAGGGTCAAGAAAACACTAGTGGGATAAAAATTAAACAACTTATTCTATATGTTGTGACCTATAAAGGACTCAAAGGGTGTAGAACCTAAATGAAATCTACCAATAGTACCTCCATTGAAGAATAAGAATTAGGATGAGTATTATTCTAGTGTAAATGGTCAACAGGTACCACAAAAGTGATAGACGACTACCTAGGTACCATAACCAAGCCCCTCACCACCTAGACCCTCACATCCATGACCATTTCCACCATGCCCATCTCCACAATTCCATTCTCCACCATTCCCTTCTCCATTGTGTCCTTTTCCTCCTCAGTCTTCTCTACCTAATTCTCCACTACCATAAGTCCCTTTACCCCCACCTTCTCCTCCACACATTCCTCCAACTCCATCTTCACCCCTAAAAACAACTTTGAAACCATCTCTCCCAAAAGTTTCTTCATCAAGAACTATAAATCAATGAGATAGAGAAACAATATGATCAAGAATTCCCTATAGTCTAGATGGTACCATATGAATTTGATTCTAAGAAGACACCATCCCCAGTGTAGGAGGAGGAGGCCACTTCTAATGAATTGTCACTTGAGGTTGGATAACTTTATGGTGAAGAGGGGGATGGTGAGGGATAATAAATGATGAAGATGGCCATCATTATCACTGATATAAAGGTTGAGGTTTTGGAATACGACTTAAATAAGTGGAAGGAGTTAACTAGGTCTATACAAGAGCCTACCATTTATGTATCTTCAAATATATGTGACTAATATCAAGCAAGAATCCTTAATAGGATGTTATATCTATAGTTACACTTCATCCCCTATGATGCAACCTTTGAGACAAGGAAGCAAGTGTCTTTTTTATTGGACATGTATAATGATAAGCATGCTTTTGAGCTCCCCCAAGATAGTCTTTCTTTAGGACCTGATGCTCTTGCACTACCAACACCACTATGGGTGAATCACCAAAATCTCACCCCTCTACAGGCAAGTACATCATTTTTGAAGATGGTCTTAGAGGTCATGCATCAAAACATTTTATCAGATTCTGATGCACATAGTGCAAAGAAGAAACATACCTAAATGGTGGGTATGTATAATAAGGAAGTTACCACCAAGAAGGTGATCACTAAGGAAGTGGCTACTCTGAAGCAATAGGTCAAGGAGGCTATGGAGGTGAAGGTTAAAACATTCAATCTATATAAGATAATTTTGGGATAGGATCTAGCACTAGTGGATAGTGTACCACTTGATGGAGATGCCATAGACAAATTGGAGACCTTGGTGAACCTCCTATTGAAGTGTTGTAAGGAACAACATGTGCTAAAAGATAAGGAATTAGATTTAGAAAAGAAATTCACCAAGCCAATGTAAATATGAAAGCATTACTTAGAGAGAGTTAGGAATTCATACTCATTTTGGATGGAATTTTTTAATGACTAACACATCTAAATAAAATCTTGGAGGCTCAACTCCAACAAGAATAAGCCCAAGGGTAGTAAATGGCTGATGTTGTAATTTTAATTAGGAATCATGTCAAGTAAGCCAAATCATTCAAGGATGTGTAGATGATGTAAGAAAATATTAACACTCATTTTCAACAAATAAATGTTAGTTTTGAATCACTTTGAGGATAGGTTATTGAATAAGTATCAATTCTCAAAGACATCCAAAAGTATGTTAGCATGTCCCTATATAAACTTGTAAAGAAGGCCAAAGAAAAATATAACCAACTTGAGGAGATAAAGAAGTTCAAAGAGGCCATTGAGGTAATAACAACCAAGATACTCAACACATTTCCACATTGGGACAATGTCAAGAAGTAGATCAAATAGATGGGGCCTGAACTCTTGTCAAAAGCCACTAGTGAGATGTAGTCTGGGATGGACTAAGAGAGTAGTGTGGGGTGATGTTGGCCCCAAATTTTGGATAAGTGTTTTGAAAATTTGGCATGAAAATATCATGGCATGGAAGGATCTTAGAGTGAAAGACTATGGCATGAAAGCACCATGGTATGAAACCTACAGGGCATAAAATAACTAGGGCACAAAAGCACTAGCGTAAGAGGACCCAGTTAAAGGAGAATTAATCATGAGGAACCCAAGATCATAAGACTTATAAAAATACAAAAATACTTGGGGAGCACATGGGAAGCATGATCAGTTAAGGATTGATTCATATGGGTCACCCAGACCTTATCCATCGTAAGTTGTAGACCAACTTGAAAAGAGATGAAGACATGGTAGCAAGGATCTAGTATACAATGAGCATATAAGGGGTACAAAGGCCTAGCTTGTTAGGATAAGTTGGTTATTAAATCACCATGGCTCCTAGTTTTTTGAGAGTTTATTGGTCATTTAATCCTATCATTAATGTTATAAATACTTGGTTATGGATAAACAAGTATAAATACCCCTATTGTAAAGCACTAGGATGATGAAATTTTCTAGATAAGTCTTTGTTGAATATTAATAAATGAGTCACAAAAATTATAAACCTTTTTGTGTTCATAATTAGTTCAATGGATGAGTTTCGTATCTATGATAAGCTGAGTGAGGATCTAGATATTGGAACTTAGCATGAAACTTACACAAATCTTTTCTTTTTATAAGTAATAACTAAAAATTGAAATGGCATTAGTATGTGTAGTCATGGTGGTTGAGCTTAGTAATATAAGGATGAAAGTAGTTTATTTGTGATTTTATGTAGTATTTATTTAAATCCATGTTTAACTTAAGAATATGATAAATTTAATGATACTACACAACAAAACATGTAGGATCTGGTTTCTAGCTACACACTTTGGGTGAGTATGCAAGACCACAGTATTGCATGAAAGGGCCAACATGCAAGCTCATTGGGATAAAAATCAGAATTGAAGTTATAAATAAAGATAAAACCCAACACAAGGTGATTAGGGATGAATCCATGAGACGTTATTATTACATACAAACTAGTACCCCAAATAGGGATGCCTCAACATGATTATGGACATTCATGACTGATGCCGAGACAAATTTGGGATGTTTAATGATCCTAAGGAATAATTTACAATGTTTGGTAGGAATCAGTCTAAAATCTATTCAAAATCTAATTGTGGCTAAAATTGGATGTCTATAGATTATTTTTATCTATATTTAGAAATGATGGATTGTTTCATAATTTGGATTCGATATCAAGTAGTTATTTAGTTTATTTTTTTAATATCATTTTAAAGGGTAAAGACAATTTTTGTTGGACATGTCATCTATAACTAATTTTCCTTTATCCACATGGGTATGGGAAACATTTTCAAAATTTTCACTAGATGATCTGTAGACACTAGAAAATTGTACTAGGTGTCTAAATGCCTCAAGACTCTTTAAGGACCACCTAACCCTTCTCGACCCATTGACCAACCTATTAAGACCCTGATTCTAGCTAGATACTTAGCTAAATAAAATCACTAACTTACTAACTTGAACATTAAACCACCTTTTCAACTAACCTTAACCCCTTTTTTGGACAATCAACCATTGATTATCAACTTAACCATTGATGGTTAACATGATTTTCAATGGTTAGGTCCTCACCCTTTTAACACA
The DNA here is from genome assembly GCA_037957365.1 of Torreya grandis. Lineage (NCBI taxonomy): Eukaryota > Viridiplantae > Streptophyta > Pinopsida > Cupressales > Taxaceae > Torreya > Torreya grandis. The sequence goes on along the minus strand of JARHVA010004416.1, from coordinate 561,077 downwards.
TCACTAGTTGTGTGTGAGCTAACAAGGTAAAATTTAATATGTTCACCTTATATGGTGATAATGAACTCCCAAGCATTGAAATCAGTAGCCTCACCTTCTAGAAAAGCATTTATCCTCCATCTCTCTTTGCCTATAAAAGGAGGGGAGTATGATGTGAAAAGGATCCATTATCACAATAATTCTTGCACATAGGTATTCAATCTTTCCAACATCTAGTATTCTTTCATTAACTCAACAATAGGAAAAGAGACTTGAACTTCTATCAAATTTGCTTTTGAGGCTAATGTATTGTTACTCTTGAAAAATTACACTAGCCTTTAACCATCAGCCATCTATCAAGATACATGTATATTCTACTTATTCTTTATTTCATTGTATTTATAACCCCATGACCTGATTAGATTTATCTACACCTTGTTTCCCAACTTCTAGATCCTTAATAGATCTATTATCATACCACTGACCTATTCTTCAACTCTTTTCTAAGTACCTTCATAAATCCATAGGCAACCACCAATAGTTAGTACAACCACTGATGGTTACCCCCAATTGATGATGGTTATCCTAACCACTAATGGTTAACCTAACCACTGACAGTTATTGTGGAAAAAAATAATAAGTTATTTTTAGCCCCTTAATCCCAACCAAACCTAACTTTTTGTTTTCCTACCTATTCACTTCAATTTTTTGAACTTGACTTCACCCACTTTGGCACAAGTATTGACCTAATTTTTTTTATATTTAGTCATTTTATTTATCAAGCATTCTACTTACTTCTTGTATTATATTTCATTTACTTTATGTAATTAACTTAATTTTATCTATTTCAGCTTGATTATTATCAAGAGTGGATTTTCAACCTCTAAGCAAGCTTATGCTTCTTGGATCTAGCTCACGCTAGGTATTCCACCCAACTATCTTGTTAATAACCCCTTTGTTAGTGTTTTCTTATCTATTAGTTATTCTGGCCCAGCCAAAGAGGAATTCTCCATCTTCATCTATATTATGCATGCATCACAAACTGGGTATTTTTACCACATCCTTATTACTAGTTTCTTATATTGTTCTAAAATTAAGAAGTGAGCATAAATTAATAAAAAACATTTTGGCATGATTGGTGGGATCCTAGCATCATTTAGGTGCCCCTTATTTCTTCCTTTATTCTTTGCTCATATAATGAAATCTGAAATATCTTTTGGGCTTAAAATAAATACCTTACATTATTTTCTTGCTTTCTTTTAATTTATCTAGTTAACTTAAAGGCAAAAGTAATTAATTATAGTTTTCAATATTTTTATCCACACTTTAACATACCACATAATCAATAAACACATCAAAAGAAACTTGAGACAAGGCCTGACTAAGATTTTATCACCTAAAGGTGAACCTTACCCTTTCCTTACAATCTTACTTAGAGGTCAATACCAAGGAGAGAACCAACTCAACTCTCTCATTGAGTATAACTCTAAAATTCAATATGCCTTGGCTAATCACTTGACACCCTTATCACTACGGTGTGTGAAGTGAGGGGGTAGGCCTAAATATCAAGCCATGCACTAAAGTTCAATATAGATTCTTTATTTTGAGCACCTAAACATAACCTAAAACCAACCTTAGATTTCCTATTTAGTAACTAATCTACAAGCCAACTTTCTTCTTCACACTTTCTAAAGCATAAGCCAAAAGTGATATAAAAAGAATCCTAAGTTTTAAATGAACCTTAGTGTATGTTTTTATTTCCTTGAGATTCTTTTCCTTTGTCTTGATTTTTGTTTGAGGTGCGAGTTCTTGTCACTTCTTTTCTATTCCTCTCATGGTCTTTGCTAGATACTAATTGAGGAATCAAACCAACCAAGAACCAACATATTCCTCTTCTTCTTCTTCTTCCATGGAGTATACTTTAGATGTTGAGAGTTATCCTCATCTTTTTCCCCCTCCTACCATGTATCGAATAGTTTTTGAGGGTGATACAGATTTCACTGCATTTCTTGACAACAGCCTTATGGCCCTACAACATTATCTCAACACCTTAGCTCATTGTACCCCTATTGTTTTGGTTCTTATGATGTATCCACCTTATGGCTGGTGTTAACTCTACCCAACCTTTGATTACCCAAGCCTATTCTTCTAGCAATATCCCATCCGCTACTACCACCCAAACCCAATCTAACATCCCAACCAGTAACCAAACACCCCTACCCAAACCAATACATATAACATAGGGGTAACCTCACCTATTTTTACCTATACCTCATCTACCATGGGGGTATCTTCCAAACCTATTTGTACCATTCCTCTTGTCACTACCAATCCACCAATTTCTACCCCACTTCAAAATTTGGTGTTTTCCATAGTTCCCACTCTTCCACCCATTAGTACAAGAATTACCACTCAACCCTAAACATTTACTAACCTATATATACCTAAAAATCAACCCATATCTATCTCACAAAAAATAAGCATGACATCTTACCAATATTTTCCTAATCCATAAGGATACATAGCATCTTCTACCCAACCTTTTGTTCCCACCAATCCTTATGTGGCACCATCCCAACCTTCAATGACCACATACCAATATGTGGTATATTCTCAACCCTGATCCTCTTATCTATATATTTATACCACCCAACCTCAACCAAACATACCATCCAATTATGGACCTTCCCAACATCAAATAGATTTGGTCAAAATGTTAATGGACAAATGACTAACCTAGAGTTATCTATTTCTGGGGCTTATAACATTTTTATCTTATGATCAAATCTATAAAGAACCTATCCACCCATCTATCTGTATTTGATCCTATCCTCATGAATGTGAGTTACCCAAGTTTTCCAAGTTAAAAAAAAAGGAGGATACCCAACAACACTCGAGATAATGTTTACCTTCTTGCTATTTGATTGCATATGATTATGTTATTCTCCTTCATACCTTCCCCATGTATTTATTTGGGCCAGCCCTAGATTGGTATAGTTCTCTCACCAATAACTCCTTATTTTCATTTTTTCAACTTTCTTGAGTCCTTTTAGATCATTTCTCAGTCAAGATATCTAAAAAGATCCCTATTACCAACATTTACTCCAATAGGCAATTTGATGATGAATCAATTATCAATTTCCTAGCTAGATGGAAACATCTCATCAACTAAATTTATTTATCCTTACCCAAAAAAAAATTTATTGAAATATTATCTTGGGTTTATGCCAAACATATTTCACTAACTCTACAAGTTCAAACTTTCTAAACTTTTTATGAGGCTTTCACCATGGCACAAAAATTAGAAATCTGAGCCATTGATGAGGGAAAATTGAAACTATGGAATAAAAATTATAGATTTAAATATAATGACCCTTACTCCACCAAAATATAAAATCAACCTAACCATCCCAATTCCAAATCAAATTCATCTACCAACTCAGTTTTACTTAAAACCACTACACCACCAACTATCAACCAACCCAATCCAACCATTTCTTTTAAATTTTCCAACCAACAAAACCAAAACCAAATTGAGTTTCCAAAAAACATTATAATCCAATAAGGGAATATTATGATTCAATTTTGGATAAATTACTCAAAGAAAACATCATACAACTTCCTCCAATAAAACCTCCCCAAAAATTTGAGCCTCTCACCCTACACATGGTGGGTATAATGAGAATGATCTTTGTGATTTCCATCACATCATTAGACATGATGTTAGTAGGTGAAAAACATTTAATACTATTGTCTAAAATATGATTGATAAAGGAGAACTTGTATTTGATAATCCCAATGCACCCCCAAATAAATCCCTTGACATCTTTCATAAACCTTTTTCCAACCATGCCCCTTCCACCAACTATGATGATAATAAACCAGAATCATCTCATACTCATGAGGTCCATATAGTTAACATCATTATTAGTGAACCTATCATCGAGGAGACCATTACCTCAACTACCTCTTCCTCCATTCTACTCACTGAATTGGTGTACTCACCCTCTATTCCTTTAGATACCCAAATAAAGAAAATAACCACCCCTCTTTCTTTATTTATTGAGACCATGGACCTATCTACATCTCCTTTAATATAAATACCAAAGGAGGTAACCATTGTTTCAACCACCTCTTCACCTATTCCACCTACTAAAGTGGTTGAATTACCCTTCATTCCCTTGGACATCCCATCAAGGGAAGCAACCATCTCTATTCCTTCACTTGATGCTATCACACCTTCCTCACCTATCTTAAAACCACCCAATATATCTTTAGGAACCATCCAAAAATAAGAGGTCACCTTAACTACACCTTCCATGGAGGAAAAATCCTCCCAAACCTTGGAACCATCCATCAAGAACATAGATGAAGAAACTATCCCCTCACCTCTACCCATGGGATTGATTTTTGAAACAAATGACCAAGGGGTAAAACCTACTTACAAGACTTTTTCTAGATTATTCAAAAATCTAGAGTTTACTTCTCAACCCAACCTAGATAAAGCCACTTTTTGGCATCATCCTACTCTTTGTTACCAAAATACACCTAAACCATCAACCTCACTTGCATCCACCATCAAACCCATCATTAACTCAATACCTTCACCAAATGCTTATCCATCCAAAACCATAGGGGAACCATCCAAATCACCTCTATCTAAAATTATCAAATCACATTATGCCTCTCTAACCAATCCCATCAAAAACCTAGGAATGCTTCTTACACCTAGCCTTACTCACCCATATTTGAAGTTATACTTAATCCCTTCTACTCCAAAAAAGAAAAACCCCAACCAAAACAACTAGGAAGGTGGAACCACCTAAAATCCCACCTTGAACTAAACCCATACAACCTCCTTCACACTTAACTTCCATCTTAATATCCCATCCTTCTACCATCTTAGGATCTCATCCTTCTACCAAGAAGGTGAACCCTCCCACAATGACATATTCCTCATCTAGTAAACCTTCTCCTTTTACTATACCCACACGTACTACCAAATCATCAAAATATCCATCATTTTTAACTAACTTATTCACCTCTACTTTCCCACATATCACTAAACCCTCACCTTCCACCTCTAAATCTTTCACCTCCAAACCAACCATAACCAAATAATCTAAACTAAAACCACCTACCAAAACCATTCCACCACCTCCAATTTTTATGATAAAGTGTACTCTTAAGAAGGATACCACTCCTACAACCACTAACCTAATACATTAGATACATTTGATAGAATCTTATTTGACCATTATACAAATGTTGTTTCAAACCTCTTCTTTAACCCTACCACCCATCAAAACTTTTGACCCTTCACATACTAAACCATCATGGTTTAATGAATATTTGATTTGTTCATACCATAGGATTCTTGTACATGATACAAATTGTTGGGTGAATATTTTGTCGTCAACTAACTGATGACAAAATGGGTATATCAACCATAGCACAGGGAGATTTACACCACAAGAAGTGTGGGTTTACCAGATCTGGATGAGGTAAATCTCTCCTCTCATCAAGGGGAGGTTCCCTATTAAAATTTATACGCGGGCTAGATGTATATAATTAAGCAAAAAATAACACATGGGGTGGTATCACAGCATCTACTTCTCTTTTTTTAGAAGTAATGTATAAAGAACAAAAGAGGGAAATCCTAGTCTGCAGCTAACAACCTTCCTCTTCTTTTAGCAATGGTATCAAACGTGGAGCAAAAAATCACCTGAAGTGACGAAGTTCACAAGAACACTCACGTAAGCACAAAGTCTTGCATAGTCTCCTTAACCGATTTGGAACAAGTACAACCGTAGAGTGAAGTGAAGCACAAAGTCTTCACCTAAAACTATAAAAGATAATTGAATCTCAAAGATAAAAGTAGCACAAAGTCTATCTTCTACCTTCTAGAAATGTCCTCAGATAATACTAACACACCCACTTTGCTTATTAAATTAGATAAATAAGATATTACTAGGAAAAAGGACATAAGAACTATTTCCTAAATAACATAGACAATCTCAACACAAAGTCTGAAATAACCTGCTTCACATTCATTCAACAAAATATGATTTACAAATTTGAGCACAAAGTCTCAAAAGTTGCTTAAATTTCAGCAGTCTTTGCTATTAATTTTTCCAAGAAAAAAAACTCGTTTTTACAAAATGAGGTCTCCACTATATATAGGGAGAAATCCTCAAAAACTAGAAAATAATAAAATATATAGAATATCATGGTCAAAGATGACTCATCTTTGACTTGGAGATATTTTTCTAAAATATTTACATGTAATTACATATTTCAAAGTTGCATGTATCTTGCACAAAATAGAAGTGCATAAGGAGAGAAAAAGAGAGAGATTCAGTTCTTGCTGCGAAATTTCTTCATGTGTGCATCAAACATAGTGATGGATGCCTAAATTACTAAGTTGTCTGGTGCAACTGTGTTTTTGGAGACGATTTTGGCTCTGATCAATGCATCTTTCAATGCTATGATGGCTTTAGCGTGGCTAGTTAACTTGGATTTTAGATTCTCCAAAGTTAACTAAGCATCTAGAATGTTGTCCACAGTAGATATTGAGAAGGTTTTTTCTTCAAATTCTCTCTGAATCATCTCTTTGAAATTTTGAATCATTTCTTCTACCGAAAGGAACTGATTGTCTTTAGAGGTCAGGTTGCATGGTAGCTCTTCTAGTTTATTTAGCAGGCTCAGGTCACTCTTCTCACTAGCCTCCTTGAAAGCTTTGAGATCATCAATCAAATCTTTGAGTACCTAGATCCTGAAGATCAGTGACTCCTTGATTTCAACATAAGAGTCCTTGCTGTAGATGACACTGATATATATCAAGGTGCTTTTCTTTAGATCCTTCATCTCCTTCCATTTGCTAAGGACCTTTTCTGAGCTATCGATCTCTTGAGAGATAAGGGAGATGAAGTCATCTACCTCTACTCTTAACTTTCTCATCTTTCTTGTCTTTTTTGCTACTTCTGTAAGCAAAGAAACTCCCTGAGTATGCATCTTTTATATATAGTCCTCCCAGACTTTTCCCTTCAAATAAGTCTTTTCTACTTTTTGAATAACTGAGTCATCCATGGAGAAGGCCTCTAGAGTTGCTGCTTCAGGAGGAAGAGTGAACCTTTTTATTACTATCATTAGCTGCTCTACCTTGGCCTTGTAATAATATTTCATTTCCTTCTCTCGATCAAATTTTTGGACCATGATGTCCATAGCCAACTGAAGATCACTTTTCACACCTTCGTGGGTAACTTTGCCAAGTTCAACATGAGAGATGGAATAGCTGCTCATCTCAAAACCCTCAAGGGTTGCATCCTATGGAGGCTTGGAAATTTCCAAAAAAATTTGTCCTTTTTCTTTAACCAATTTGGAGAGGATTCTTGGCCTCTTAGGAGCCTTTGCTTTCACCGGCACTATTTTTCAAAAGTTTAATTCATCTGGGGAGATGGCCATCTTCTTTCTTTTAGGCATGAAAGTAGACATCCAAGGTGGGAGGGAAGAGGTATCTGTTGTGATGATAGTTCCCGCAGCTAGTGTTATGGTAGTGACTTCTATGCTGCTAGTGGTAACGGTGGTCACAGTTGGAGTAATTGGTGAAACTGTACCAACTATTGATTCAGGTTCTTGCACAGGGCTTGCTGTCAAGTTGAAGGCAGGAGATGATAAACTGGAGATGGACCCAGAAGAGTGAGGAGAACCTCTAGAAGCACCATGAGGATCACCGAATATGACTCTGGAAGGAGAGGTAGCTCTAGAAGAGGCAACACTGATCAGAGAGATAGGAGAAAAGAGTACCATGGGAGACTAAGGAGGAGAAGGAGAGATGCTCTTGAGTGGTTGTGCTTGTTCCTATGAGAGCAGAGATCTAGTGCTTGGTTACCCTAATGGCTGATCATCTATCTCCATGGGCTGGGTAGCTTGTGCCTGAGAGCTTTGTTCTACAATCTCTTTGACTATAGCTTCTGGCCCTTTTATAGTCTTTGATTTCTTGGATACAAAGATGATCCTAGGCTTGTGAGGCCTAGAAGGAGAAGGGACATCACCTTTGTTTTTAGTTCTATTCTCTGCTTTCCTCTTTAATTCTACTTGGTATTCAGCAACTGATCTTGTAACAAATTTCTTTAGGGTGATCACTTTGGCTGCTAACCAATCATTGGTGTTAGCCAATATTGGTTTGAATCTTTTTCTCAGAGAAGTCAGCTCCTTCTGAGACCACTAAATTGGAGGAAGAGGGGAACCATCAACCTTCTCTACTAGATACTTGTTATTAATGATGTTTCCATCGTCAAACAGATTAGAGGGGATCTCTGCAAGCCCTAGGTATTCAATTTGCTCTAGGGTCAGCCTGCAATAGTCCATTTTTCTAATCTCCTCAGCCATCCTCAGGTTTATCCAGATATCCTCAATTATTGGTTCATGGAATTGAGTTTTCCTTCTGATCTTGTCCTTGACTCCCTTATAGTCAAATTTTTCTCATCTCTTAAATGGTCTTAGAGTGACCATCTGCATTTTAGTTTTCATGACCTTGGCTTTGGCCAATGTTGTAATGAAATACCTGTCAATCTCGATCAGAAACTTGAAACCTAGTCTCTTCAGTTCCATCTATCTGGTATGCACGACAATCAATTATTAGCAAAGTTTCATTAGCACTAGCTTATCTGAAGGGAACCTGGGAAGCATGTAGGGGTAGCCTTGGTAAAAGCTAACCTGAAGATAGCAAAATGTGGGGAATTGAAGGAACATGCAGTCATAATCATTGACCGCTATCTAGGCCTTGTCTAATATTCTCTTCACCTCAAGTTATGGGTCAAAGAGACATAAAAACATGGTGAAGAAAGTGTCATTTACTCTTTTGAAATGATGGGTTGACCCTTAATGCATTAGCTGAGGGTAGTATGAGTAGACTGGGGTCGTCTTTCTATCTCCCTCCATGGTCAAGCATGGAAAAGTCTGCATTGCGGCAGCTATATACACTAGGTATGAAGTCATGTAAAACTTGTGAGAGGTCTACACCTTGGTCAGCTGCTCATGGAGGGCGTTGCTTATTTGCTCTCCCCAAAAGATGGCTTGTTTTCCCTAAAGGATAATCTTGATGAATGGATACATCCATTCATGGAACTATGAAGAAGATGGGAGGCCCTGTACTCTACTGAGAAGGGTGATCAAATCACCAACTTATTCAACAAAGTCGCTCCTCAAAAAGTTTCGTGGCCATTTTGATAAGCTTGTCTTGGGGGACTTCAACCACTTATGGTTCATAACTTTTTTGCCCTCTCAGGGTCTTTGTCATACTCCTTCTGAGCATTCCTGAAGTCAATTTGGGTTACTTCGGTGGCTGGAGGGCACATGAAAACTTTATCGATGAATTCAGGGTCCAATTGAATCACCATGTTGCCACTAGCATCTGAGACTGACCTGGTCTCTTTGTTATATAAGTGAGCACATTAGAGGATGAATTTAGTATGATGTGCTACTATCAAAAAGGTAGCCACCAGGTGGATGTTTCTATTGACAATCCTCTTCATCTTGGTGCTTGGATTCATTGCCTTTATTCGTGATAGGAATTTGTCCATGTCCATGTGGCCAATCTCAATGTCCCAAATATCGTCAACATTTGAAGAGACTGATGTGAGCTAAAAGATGCCTTGATACTTGTATTTCATTGTTTTCACCTTCTTGGGAGATGCTTCTGTCATGGGGAATCATCTCAATCGAATGGGAGCAGATGTGCAGGAGTTCACTGATTAAACTGTAGTCATGATCACAACAATTAGGGGAGAGAGGATGAATGGGGAAAATGCATTTTGAGTGATCATGACCATGGAGGTCACTTAAATAGGCTGGGTCAGGAGAAGGAGCAAAAATTGAGGAAGAAAGGGAAAGAAAGGGACAGGTGGGAAATTCCTCTAGAGTTAGAAAAATTTGGAGGAAAAAATGCATGGGCGACGAAAATTGCCACCCTTGCAAAAAGCTGAAAGAAAGGTAAGGGCGGAAAAAATTGCTGGCCCTACAAAAAAAATGTACATGAGTAGTGAAAATCATCGCCCTTATAGATGGGGAGAAAAGACGTGCAGGGGTGGTGATTTTTGCCGCTCCTGTAGATAGGGAAGAAAAATGTGCAGAGGCAATGATTTTTGCCACTCCTTCACTCTGGGTATGCGTAGGTGGTGAAATTTGTTGCCTTTACAGGATGGATTTGGAGGCCAAAGCATGGGTGGAAAAAATCATTGCCCGCGTGAGCTCTTGGAAGAAACCTGCGGGTGAGGGTGAGGGAGGAATAATGCCCACGACAAGGTGGAGAGGAAGCACATGGGTAGGGGGAGAGAAATGGAAAAAAAAAACAAAAACAAATACAACTAACACTAAGTAAAAACAAGAAAATAAAATGAAACAAATGCCAAAAACAAAACCTACATGAGAAACCATGCATGCCACGAGGTTGAATCTGCCAAAACGCACTTTGACTCATCAGTTGGGTCGCTCAAGTGCAAGAGGCAGGAGGAGAGGAGGAAGAAATGAGAAGAAAAAGGCTCAAATCAATTTATATGGGATGAAAAACCCACCCCAACAACCCTCTGTGTATAGTAATAAATGTTGTGCATGGTTATCGAGACATGCAGGGGTGGCAAAATTTGCCGCCTTTGCATGTTTCGTTTAATCTGAGTGCAAAGGCGACAAAATTTGCCACCCTTGCATGCCAGAGTATAGGGGCAGCAAAATTTTCTGCCCTTGTAGAGAAAAAGTGCATAGGCGACAAATTTTGCTGCCCTTACACAAAAACAAGGAAAATGTAGAGGCAGTAAAATTTGCCGCCCTTACATGAAACGAAAGAAAAGACTAACTCTGGAAGAGATAGTCTGAAGAGGGGACTTGGTTCCCAAAACACTTCGAGACCATATCAGCCTTCACTTTTTGGGAAGACATGTTTCACAATTTTTAGAAGGTTCAGGTAGACCAAGACGAGAAGGAGAAAAACCTGCCTCGAAAACAAACTTAGAGAGATGAAAGACAAAACAGACAAGTTTTGTAGGGAGTTGTTCCCAAAATCAAGCTAAGCTGATTTTGGAAACAACAGCTGGCTCTAGTTGGGGAACTTCCATTGATCAATTTGATTAGCGGGAGTAGAAACCAGTCTCTAAGTGCCTTTTTCCAAGCCATTGGGCTATGGAGTCAAGTTAAAAATGAAAGAAAGAAAATAGACAAAACATAAAAACTGTACATATATACAAACGGACTCATCTAAGCTTCAAGGATTGAACAGCTTCAGATGTTGCCCCCTGTGAGGTAGTGCAAATTGCATTCCATCTTGGTACTGCAACAAGAAGCTAGCCTCACCATAGAGCTATCGAATGGTAAATGGGCCTCTCCATAGGGAGTCAAATTTGCCATGCATCCCTTTTGGTTTCTGCCTCTTGTCCCACAACAAGATTTGATCTCTGACTTGGAATTCATGCACTCTAGCTCTCTTATCAAAAAGTGCCTTCACCTGATTCTGATGCTCCATAATTTGGTCCACTACCATAACTCTTTGTTCATTCAGCTTGGTCAGACACATAATCCTTTTATCGACTGAGTTTTTGAAGGTTGAGTCTTCGATTGCTTTAGTTAGCCTGAGTGCTGGTAGTTTAAGGGTGATGGGGATTTCTGCATTTAATCCATATAGAAGTTGGAAAGGTGACATACCTATAGCCCTTTTAGGTGTTATCCTATCAGCGCACAAAGCATCATACAAAGCTTTGTGCCATGTTCTCTGGTTGTCGTCTACCAACTTCCTGATAATGGTGACCAAGTGCTTGTGACTTGATTCTGCTTGTCCATTTCCCTGAGGGAAATAATTTGAAGTGTGAGATAAGGTAATCCCATAACCAAATAAAAATTGAGTAATTTCATATGAAGAAAAATAGGCCACATTATCTGTTACAATTTTGAGCGAAACCCCAAACTGAGAGATGATATTTTCTTTGAGAAAATTACACACTACTTCAGACGTAGCGTGCTTAGTTGGGATGGCTTCCACCTATTTGGTAAAGTAATCCATTGTGGTGAGTACATAATCATGCCCAACACTTGAAGATGGGTTAACCACACCAATGAAATCAATACCCCACTGTTGGAAAGTTTCTTCAATTATAATTGGCTTGAGGGGCAAAGCAGGCAGCTTAGGCTTCCCAATGAATTGTTGGCACAATTCACACCTATGTACCCATTTGTAGGCATCCTAGAACAGTGTGGACCAATAATACCTTACTTGTAGAATTTTGTGTGCCATCACTGGTGCAGAGAAATGTCCTCCATAGGCCAAATTGTGGAAAGATTCTAAGAGTCTTTCTTGTTGAGATTTATCAACGCAACGAAGAAATGCCCCATCCAGGTTTCTCTTGTAAAGACCATTGTCCCATAGGACATAACCAACTGATTTCAATTTAACATTCCATTTTTCTTTATAAGAAAGATGAGTGGGACATTCACCATATGTCAGAAAGTGAGAAATATCTAAATACCACTCATCGATGGTTGTAACAAAGAGGACTATAGACACATCCTCAATCTCCACTTCATTTTCTACTTTATCTAGAATGTTGTTGGCAATCAACTAGCAAAGGCCCTTTCCTCATACAATCTTTGTAGGTTTGATATCCAAATCGAACTCCTAAGTCTTGGCAATCCTATTAACTCGCTTCATACCAAACTCTTGCTGAGTCAAAATAGATTTTACTATTGTGTCAGGTATGAGAAATTTGGTGTACGAGTTCAGGATATAAAACCTAAAATGCTTGACTACTTTGACCACTGCGTATGCATGTTTTTCCATGTTAGAATATTTCAACTCATGGACCTTGAGTGGGCAACTCATGAAGGAGATAGGAGATTCTACACCTTCCTAATTTTGTTGAACTAAAATGGCTGATAGTGTATGCTCAGAAGCATAACTATATATTTTAAAACTTTTAGTATAGTTAGTACAAACCAAGACTGGTGTATGAGCAATCGCCTCTTTGATTTCATTGAACGCTGATTTGCCTTCAACGATCCACCTAAATACATCATTTCCTTTCATCATGTCGACAATGTGACAAGTTTTCTCAGCAAACTCAGGGATGAACCTTTGAAGAAAATTCACCTTTCCAAAGAAAGAGTGAACTGCAGTCTTGCTGGTAGGCAGAGCAAGTTCCTGAATGGACTTGACTCTCTCTGTATCAATTTTAATACATTCTCAAGACACGATGTGCCTGAGAAGTTTCTCCTCAATAACTCTAAAGACAAATTTCTTTGGCTTTAAAGAAATACCGTTCTGGCGACAGCGTTTTAGTATCCTTTGAAAATGATGAACATGCTTAGAGTGATGCTTTGAAAACACTGTCAGATCATCTAGGTATACTACAATTAATTTTCTCATTTCATCCTTGAAAGTGAGATCCATCACCCTTTTTAACATGGCACCTACATTTATCAGACCAAAAGGCATTCTTCGGTAAGTGAACATGCCCCAAGGTGTGGTGAACACTATCTTGTGCTGATCTTCTTTCCTGACTTCGACTTGATTGTACCCTGAAAAACCATCTAGCATTGATAACATTTCTAAACTTGTTACCATTTGCAGGACCTAATCCATGATAGGAAGGGGGTAGTTATCTTTTAAAGATAACTGGTTTAAGTTCCTGAAATCCACACATATTCAAATTTTTCCATTCTTCTTCCTGACGGGTACTATGTTGGTAATCCATGCTGAGTGATGGATTGGAAAAATTATCTGGGCATCTAGCATCTTTTGTATCTCAGTTAAAATAGTACCTAAGATTTTTGGATTATACTGCCTGGATTTTTGCTTGTAAGGTATAGAGTTTACCTTCAGAAGAATGTCATGGCGAACATCACTAGGCCTTAGTGATTTTAGATCATCATAGGAATAGGCCAGCACATCCATATATTGGCAAAGTAAATCAGCAAGCTTAAACCTTTCCTCAATAGTGTAGCATTTCCCAATGTTTACCATTTTAGGATCTTGTTTGGTTCCCAAGTTAATTTGATCAAAATCTGGAGAGGAGTTTAAATTTGTTCGTTGTTGCTTAATAAACCTATCATGGTTATCAAACAACTTCTCTAGGGAAACCAGGACTTTGGGAATCTTGTTCCCCTTTAGTTGTAGGAAATCCTTACTTGCATTTGTATTTGATTCGGGTGCTGCTTCACTACCTTCAAAATGTAGTTGTTTAAAACAATCCTTTTGCTCCAAGAAGGTGATGATTTGATCATCATTATTGAATACTTGCCAATGATCAGTGTTATAGGGTACACTTGGTTGAAAGACCAGTTCAATAGTGTACTTATCTCCTATAAAGTCCAGATGAGGAACTAAAAGGGTAGTTGAGACAGCCAATGCATCCACTCAATCGTTGAATTCTCTTAGAACAACAGAGATGTTGAAAGCATCAAAATTTTCAATTTGGTCCCAGACCAAATTGTGGTAGTGGTGGAACTTTTCATTTTTTGTCTGATAGAGATTCTTCACCTGGCAGACTACCAACTCAGCATCTCCTTTAGCATGGAGTATTCTAATGCCTTTTTATCTAGCAACCCATAATCTGAATAATAGGGATTCATACTCAGCTATGTTATTGGTGTTATTGAACTACAATTTATAGGACAAAGGAGTAATCTCTCCTCGCGGAGACACCAACACAACCCCGGCTCCCAAACTAGTAGAGGAGTCACTGCCGTCAAACTCTAAGGTCCATACCTCATTAGATGCTGCTTTTTTCACAAAAGCTTTTTCATTTCAAGGAAGGGGTTCTTTCACGTGTTCATTTTGCTTTGGCACTTTACCCTTTGCGTCAGCTGAACTCAAATCTAAGTCATCACCTGTAGGAGTTTTATCAGATGTATCATGGATCCTGTCTATAGACAAGAAATAGTTGCCCATGCCTGAAGACTCAAATAAAATTTGAGCTTTAGGTGCTAAAGAATGGGTAACTACATACCTGGCCTCTTTTTTAGGGAGCAACTTCTTCATGATGCCTTGAATGGGGATCCTTACTTCTGACAAGTCCATGCTTAGCTCACCTCCAACATCTTTACAGAAATTCCATCCAAGCAGGATGCCATAAGAAGTTGGAACATCAACCACTAGGACCATCATTTTTATCATTTTTTCAGGGAAAGCCACAAAAGTAAATTGAGCATCCTTTATCTGACCAAGGAGGGGAACTTGTTTATTTTCCATAGAGAAACACCTCCCAAAAGTTCTGGTCAAGGTCAAGCCAAGGGAATCTGCCACCATAGTGGGCATGATGTTATCTGATGTTCCAGAGTCTATGATGCAATTACTCAGCTTATAACCATTTATAAGCAGGGAGACATAAAATGGTTCAATTTTCCTGGGAGCGACAAGAGGAGTCACAACAAGATTGTTTTGAGCAGATTTATCTTTAGGGAGATCAAGAGCAACCTTTAAAAAATCTTGTCCTATAGGGACGGCTTTATTTTTCACGTAGTCTGCCAACCTATTGAATTGTTCAGGGTTGGCTCTTAAGTACTCAATCTCTATCATTTGAATTTTAATCTTTCTAGCATGATCAATTATATCAAATAATTGAAAAGAGTTTAAAATAGAGGAAGAGGAAGGCCCGTCTTTTGGGTCTTTAGTAAGTGTATCACTAGTCTTAACAACAAAAGTGGAAGTTACAGGGTTATTAGAGGTATTTACCTTTTTATGAGTTACCTAATTTTTTAGTTGTGGAGGCAATGGAGTCCCTCATTTAGCGATAGAAACCGCCAGCTGAATTTCTTCATCTACTTTTCCCTTATTAGTCTATGAAGTTGACTAATTTTTAGATCTGGTGAAAATAGCATAGGATCCATCTGACCCTTCCCCTTTACTTCCAGCTTTGTCCTGGTAATTTGGGAAACCAATATTAGAGTCACCAGCTAATTCTTCTTCTTGCTCATCAAAGAGATTAGCATTATCTTGTTGGTCCAACTGTGGTTAGATCAAATAGTCATGTTCAACCTCTAGGTAACCGACCACTGAATTGGTAGGTGCTGCTTCAATGGCCAATCTCCCTGGAGGAGGCCAGCGATTGGGTTGCCCTTGGTTCTGGGTAGCATTACCCTAATATTGTTGATTTTGGAATGTTCTCCTGGGCATATCTTGATAGGTGGGAGTAGATGTTCCTTGGGATATTTGTCTCTTCAAAGCTAACAATTCATTTATCAATTTTTGCACCATAGGGTCTATAGTGCCCATGCAAGACCTTTCAGCAGATGAAGAGATTCTACTTTTAATAAGATCTTTTCTGATCTTTTCTACCAGGATAAGATCATCCTCAATTTTAGTAGCCAAATTCTGAGCCAATGCAAGATCCATAGGGCTAGCTCGCCTCAACAAGAAACTCACTTCAGGAAGCTGTGAGTTGATAAAAAAGCATTTAAGATTCTATAGTGTGGGCTGAGCAACAACTGGAATTTAGTTCATTAACTTGTTGAATTTAGCTATGAAATCCCTCATGGGTTCTTGGGGTTCTTTTTTCATCTGAGTTAGCTAAGCTAACAAAGCATGTGCATCTTCAGCAGGTTTAAACCTTGCTTTGAATTTGGACTTTAGAGTATCCCAATTAGTTATAGTTTGAGCTTGAAGGTGGTAGAATCAATCCATGGCAATGCCTTGCAAAGTCTCCACAAAAAGTCTTACTACTACATCCTCAAATTCCACACCAATTACACCACATGCTATGGAGAAAGCAGCAATATGCTCATCGAGATGAACCTTTCTATCTCCAAAAAACTTAGGAATTTTTTTTCTAAAACTACAAGGTAGTTCATGCAAAGGTGCGATCAAGTTAAGAGGACCAAAGGAATTGCCCCATGGGCCTTGAGTCATTATAATAGGAGGATTAAATGGTGGGATAACAAACCTTAGTAGAGTGTTTATAGGCAGGTGGAAATTAACAGTGGGAAAAGGAGTTGTACCTTGCGTCAGTGACCTGACAAGGTTAGAAGAAAAACTCCTAGACCGTTGAAGAGAAGTTGATGGAGGAAATAGATCAAAATTACTCTATTGGGCCAACTCAAACGCATGGTCAACAACACCCTTAGATCTCTAGCTTCTTGTATAGCGTGGAGTTGCCAGATGTCAAATGAAAAAGGGATCAAAACTACTTCAAGTTGAAGCTTGAGCTTCAAAATGCATGTTCGTAATCCCCAGTAGAGTCGCCAAAAAGCTGTTGGGTGAATATTTTTTCGTCAACTAACTGATGACAAAATGGGTATATCAACCATAGCATAGGGATATTTACACCATGAGAAGTGTGGGTTTACTAGATCTGGATGAGGTAAATCTCTCCTCTCATCAAGGGGAGGTTCCCTATTAAAATTTATATGCAGGCTAGATGTATATAATTAAGCAAAGAATAACACATGGGGTGGTATCACATCATCTACTTCTCTTTTTTCAGAAGTAATGTATAAAGAACAAAAGAGGGAAATCCTAATCCGTAGCTAACAACCTTCCTCTTCTTTCAGGAATGGTATCAAATGTGAAGCAAAAAATCACCTGAAGTGATGAAGTTCACAAGAACACTCACGTAAGCACAAAGTCTTGCATAGTCTCCTTCACTGATTCGAAACAAGTACAACCGTAGAGTGAAGTGAAGCATAAAGTCTTCACTTGAAACTACAAAAGATAATTGAATCTCAAAGATAAAAGCAACACAAAGTCTATCTTCTACCTTCTAGAAATGTCCTCAGATAATACTAACACACCCACTTTGCTTATTAAATTAGATAAATAAGATATTAATAGGAAAAAGGACATAAGAACTATTTCCTAAATAACACATACAATCTCAACACAAAGTTTGAAATAACCTGCTTCTCATTCATTCGACAAATTATGATTTACAAATTTGAGCACAAAGTCTCAAAAGTTGCTTCAATTTCAGCAGTGTTTGCTATTAATTTTTTCAAGAAAAAAAACTCCTTTTTACAAAATGAGGTCTCCACTATATATAAGGAGAAATCCTCAAAAACTAGAAAATAATAAAATATACAAAATATCTTGGTCAAAGATGACTGATCTTTGACTTGGAGATATTTTTCTAAAATATTTACATGTAATTACATATTTCAAAATTGCATGTATCTTTCACAAAATAAAAGTGCATAAGGAGAGAAGAAGAGAGAGATTCAGTTCTTACTGCCAAATTTCTTCATGTGTGCATCAAACATAGTGATAGATGCTTGAATTCCTAAGCTGTCTGGCATAACTGTGTTCTTGGAGATGATTTTGGCTCTGATCAATGTGTCTTTAAATGTTGTGATGGCTTTAGCGTGGCTACTTAACCTGGATTTTAGATTCTTCAAAGTTAACTGAGCATCTACAATGTTGTCCATAGTAGACATTGAGAAGGTTTTTTCTTCAAAATCTCTCTAAATCATCTTTTTGAAATTCTGAATCATTTCTTCTACCGAAAGGAACTGATTGTCTTTAGAGGTCAGGTTGCATGGCAGCTCTTCTAGTTATTCAGTAGGCTCAGGTCACTCTTCTCACTAGCCTCCTTAAAGCTTTGAGATCATCAATCAAATCTTTAAGTACCTAGATCCTGAGGATCAGTGACTCCTTGATTTCAACATAGGAGTCCTTGCTGGAGATGACACTGATAGATATCAAGGTGCTTTTCTTCAGATCCTTCATCTCCTTCCATTTGCTAAGGACCTTTTCTGAGCTGTTGATCTCTTGAGAGATAAGGGAGATGAAGTCATCTACCTCTGCACTTAACTTTCTCATCTTGCCTATCCTTTCTGCAACTTTTGTAAGCAAAGAAACTCCCTGAGTATGCATCTTTTGTATATAGTCCTCCAAGACTTTTCCCTTCAAATAAGTCTTTTCTGCTTTTTGAATGACTGAGTCATCCACGGAGAAGGCCTCTGGAGTTGCTGCTTCAGGAGGAAGAGTGAACCTTTTTGTTACTGACCTTAGCTGCTCTACCTTGGCCTTGTAATAATCCTTCATTTCCTTCTCTCGATCAAATTTCTGGACCATGATGTCCATAGCCGACTAAAGATCACTTTTCGCACCTTCGTGGGTAACTTTGCCAAGTTTAACATGAGAGATGGAATATATGCTCATCTCAAAACCCTCAAGGGTTGTGTCCTATGGAGGCTTGGCAATTTCCAAAAAAAATTATCCTTTTCCTTCAACCAATTTGTAGAGGATTCTTGGCCTCTTAGGAGCCTTTACTTTCATCGGCACTATTTTGCCAAAGTTGAATTCATCTGGGGAGATGTCCATCTTCTTTATTTTTGGTGTGAAAGTAGACATGCAAGGTGGGAGGGAAGAGGTATCTATTGTGACGATAGTTCCCGCAATTGGTGTTATGGTAGCGATTTCTATGCTGCTAATGGTAATGGTGGTCACAGTTGGAGTAACTGGTGAAACTGTACCAACTATTGATTTAGGCTCTTACATAGGGCTTGCTGTCAAGTTGAAGGAAGGAGATGATAAATTGAGGATGGACCCATAAGAGTGAGGAGAACCTCCAAAAGTGCCCTGAGGATCACTGAATATGACTCTGGAAGGAGTGGCAGCAGCAAAAGAGGCAACACTGATAGGAGAGACAAGAGAACAGGGTACCATGGGAGACTGAGGAAGAGAAAGAGAGATGCTCTTGAGTGGCTGCACTTATTCTTTCAAGAGCAGAGATCAAGTTCTTGGTTGCCCTGATGGCTAATCATCTATCTCCATGGGCTGGGCAGCCTGTACTTGAGAGCTTTATTTTGCAATCTCTTTGACTGCCGCTTCTGGCCCTTTTACAGTCTTTGATTTCTTAGATACAAAGATTATCCTAGGCTTGTGAGGCCTAGAAGGAGAAGGGACATCACCTTTGTTTTTAGTTCTATTCTCTACTTTCTTCTTCAATTCTGCCTGGTATTCAACAACTGATCCTGTAACAAATTTATTTAGGGTGATCACTTTGGCTGCTAACCAATCATTAGTGTTAGCCAATATTGGTTCGAATCTTTTTCTCAAAAAAGTCAGCTCCTTCTAAGACCACTAAATTGGAGGAAGAGGGGAACCAACAACCTTCTCTACCAGATACCTGTTATTAACGATGTTTCCATCATCAACCAGATTAGAGGGGATCTCTGCAAGCCCTAGGTATTCAATTTGCTCTAGGGCCAACCTGTAATAGTCCATTTTTCTAATCTCCTCGGCCATCCTCAAGTTTATCCAGATATCCTCATTCATTGTTTCATGGAACCAAGTTTTCCTTTTGATCTTGTCCTTGACTCCCCTGTAGTCAAATTTTTCTCATCTCTTGAATGGTCTTAGAGTGACCATTTGCATTTTGGTTTCCATGACCTTGGCTTTGGCCGATGTTGCAATGAAATACCTACCAATCTCTATCAAAAACTTGAAACCTGGTCTCTTCAGTTTCATCTGTCTAGTATGCATGACAATCAGTTGTCAGCAAAGTTCCATTAGCACTAGCTTATCTGAAGGGAACCTAGGAAGCATGTAGGGGTAGCTTTGGTAAAAGTTGACTTGAAGATAGCAGAATGTGGGGAATTGAAGGAACATGTAGCCATAATCATTGACCATCGTCTAGGCCTCATCTGATATTCTCTTCTACTCAAGTTGTGGGTCGAAGAGACATAAAAACATGGTGAAGAAAGCATCATTTACTCTTTTGAAATGACGGGTTGACCCTTGAAGCGTCAGTTGAGGGTAGTATGGGTAGACTGGGGTCATCTTTCTATCCCCCTCCATGGTCAAGCCTAGAAATGTCCGCATCACGGTAGCTATATATACAAGGTATGAAGTCATGTAGAACTTGTGAGATGTCTGCATCTTGGTCAAATGCTCATGGAGGGTGTTGTTGATTTGCTCTCCCCAAAAGATGGCTTTTTTGCCTTGGAGGATAATCTTGATGAATGGATACATCCATTCATGGAATTGTGAAGAAGACGGGAGGCCCCGTACTCTACTGAGAAGGGTGATCAAATCACCAACTTCTTCAATGAAGTCACTCCTTAGAAAGTTTTGTGGCCATCTTGATAAGCTTGTCTTGGGGGACTTTAACCACTTATGGTTCATAACTTTATTCTCCCTCTCAGGGTCTTTGTCATACTCCTTCTGAGCAATCCCGAATTCAATTTGGGTTACTTCGGTGGCTAGAGGGCACAGGAAAACTTTATTGATGAATTTGGGGTCCAACTAAATCACCATGTTGTCACTGGCATCTAAGACCGACCTGGTCTCTTTGTTGTAGAAGTGAGCGTATTGGAGGATGAATTCAGTATGATGTGCTACTACCGAAAAGGGGGCCACCAGGTGGATGTTGCTATCGACAATCCTCTTCATCTCGGTGCTTGGATTCATTGCCTTTATCCATGCTAGGAATTCGGCCATGTCCACGTGGCTAATCTCGGTGTCCCAAACGTTGTCGACATTCAAAGAGACTGATGTGAGTAGAAAGATGCCCTGATACTTGTATTTCATTATTTTTACCTTCTTGGGAGATGCTTCTGTCATGGGGAATGATCTCGATCGGATAGGAGCAGATGTGTAGGAGTTTGCTGATTGAACTGTAGTCATGATCACAACAATTAGGAGAGAGAGGACAAATGGGGAAAATGCATTTTGAGTGATCATGACCACAGAGGTCACTTAAATAGGCTAGGTCAGGAGAAGGAGCAAAAAATGAGGAAGAAAGGGAAAGAAAGGGATAGGTGGGAAATTCCTTCAGAGTTAGAAAAATTTGGAGGAAAAAATGCATGGGCGGCAAAAATCGCCGCCCTTGCAAAAAGCTAAAAAAAGGTAAGGGCAATGAAAATCACTGCCCTTGTAAAAAAACCTACACGAGCAGTGAAAATTGCCGCCCGTGCAGATGGGGATAAAAGACATGCAGGGGCGGTGATTTTTGCCACTCCTGTAGATAGCAAAGAAAAACATGCAGAAGCAATGATTTTCACTGCTCCTGCACTCTAGGTATGTGTAGGCAGTGAAATTTGCCACCTCTATAGGATGGATTTGGAGGCTGAAGCATGGGTGGAAAAAATCGCCGCCCGCGTGAGCTCTTGGGAGAAACCCATGGGTGAGGGTGAGGGAGAAACAATGCCCGCGGCAAGGTGGAGAGGAAGCACGCAGGTAGGGGGAGAGAAAGAAAAAACAAAACAAAAACAAAAACAAAAACAACTAAAACTAAGGAAAAACAAGAAAATAAAATGAAACAAATGCCAAAAACATAACCTACTTGAGAAACCATGCATGCCACGAGGTTGAATCCGCCAAAACGCACTTTGACTCGTCATCTAGGTCGCTCAGGGACAAGAGGCAAGAGGAGAGGAGGAAGAAATGAGAAGATAAAGGCTCAAATCAGTTTATATGGGGTGAAAAACCCACTCCAACAACCCTTTACATCTGGCAATAAATGCTATGCATAATTATCAAGATGTGTAGGGGCAGCAAAATTTGCTACCTTTTGTATGTTCCATTTAATCTGAGTGCAGGGGCAACAAAATTTGCTGCCCTTGCATGCCAGAGTGTAGGGGTGGCAAAATTTTCCACCCTTGCAGGGAAAAAGTGCATAGGTGGTAAATTTTACCACCCTTGCACAAAAACAAGGAAAATGTAGAGGCGGCAAAATTTTCTGCCCTTACACGAAACGGAAGAAAAGACAAACTCTATAAGTGGTAGTCTGAAGAGGGGACTTGGTTTCCAAAACACTTTGAGACTGTATCGACCTTCACTTTTTTGGAAGGCGTGTTTCATTATTTTTGAAAGGTTCAGGTAGACCAAGATGAGAATGAGAAAAACTCACCTTGAAAACAAACTTAGAGAGATGAAAGACGAAATGGACAAGTTTTGTAGGGAGTTGTTTCCAAAAATGAGCTAAGCTGATTTTGGAAACAACAAAAATAACTACAAGGATCTCTAAAAACTTATCCATATCTTATGGATGAGGATGGTCTATTATAAGATGAATCCCCCTTGAGCCCATTACCAACCCTACCACTAACTCAACCCATCCAACATTTACCTACTCTACTATCATTTGAAAGTGAGGAGGAACTAAAGCAACTATCTATCCCAACACCTCCCTTAATCCACATTATCCATATGGTTATCAGATCTAGGGCCCAACAAAAGGATAAGGGAAAAGTAAATGTGTCCATACCATGGACATACCCTTATACCCCTTAACCTTCCAACCAAAACTAAGCACCCTCACCTCTACCTTCACCTTCTCCAAAACCCAAAATATCCTTTTTGGGTGCCTCACCTTCTAACCCTTCTGAATCCATTTAATGAGTGGTTCTAAAACAACTTCACCTAACACTGATGAATATTAGACTTTATGAACTAATCAACACCCCATCCCATCACTACCAAGCATTGATATAGGCCCTATAATTGATAGAGGTTTAACTAGAATATCCTCAACCTTTTGCATATTTTATCAGAGTCCTTCAAATTTCTACCTTCATCACCTTCTAAGATTTAAAAATACCTTCTATCCATTTTAAAGATATCAATCCTCCCCTCTTCATCACAACATACATCAATCAAACCCACATCAAAAGGGTTTTGATTGATGGAGGAGATAGTATCAACATTATATCCTCCCATGCATATGACCAACTTCAATTGCTTAAGAATATCATGTTAGAAATTGTTGTAGTCCTTTGCTCTTTTAATGATACTATGGCTATTACCTTAGGGATAGTTGTCCTCCACATCTGCTTGGGACCTTGTACAATTTTGAAACTCTTTTACATTGTAGAGGGTGAGTTCTAATACAACATATTACTTGTATGCCCTTGGATATATGATATGAGTTATGTCCCTTTTACCTTATACCGATGTGTCAAATTTGAACATGAAGGTTAAATTAATACCAAAAGAGTTGACCCTAGTCCTTTTGTGTCATGCAACATGACATATTGACCCAATGACATTCTTCTTCCTCCTTCATCTACTTCACTACCAACCAATAACAACACCACATCACAAACCAAAACCAATAATACCTCCACCCCTACTATATATTAATATTTAACTAGCTCATCTATCCCTTCTTCAAAATCACTATAAAGGCCCCTTGGAACCCATGTTCCAATATCTCTCACTTGGGGAGTATCATCTTCTAGCCTTAGAGGATTTCCCTACTCCTCAAGAGTATGAGAACCTCACCCATGATCCTAGTTATGACCTCAACACTATAACATCCCTTTCAAGCCTCCCAACCATCAAATCAACTTAATCTATGGGGGACATGATCATACACTTATTACTTCCACCAATACCTCTAACTTCTCCTATCTTAAAAACTAACATTTGTCAAACTATACCTACATAGGTCTGCTTGGAAAGGATTTGGCCTAGGCCATTATCATTATGGAGCTCATGAGTTAACTACAATCAAAACCCAAAAACATCATGAGTTATTTGGCCTTGGGTTCATACCACCAGATGAACCTACCTCACCTAAACCCATCTCCACCATTGATGAGGATATCCCATCCTCACCAACCCCATCTCCATCAAAATTAGAGGAATTTGTTATCATCCCACCTAACTTATTTCTACCAATACTATTATTTTAGGCCCCCTAAATTATCAAAAGGATGGTTGAACTAAAATTCTCTCTCTCATCCATCCTAAAATGGTATAAAATGATTCTCCTACCATAAACAACATCTAACATCAAGATGATGATTCCATTCTCACCTTCCTCAATGTGAGGGATTATTCTAAAAAATAAATCCCTTTCTTCTAATATCCAAACAATGTTGAATGAATCTGATATTGATTTCAACTTAGATAATCAAGATAACCCTTGCATTGTGAAGATTGGTCAATCCTTAGATTTTGTGGAACAACAAGATTATCCTTCTTTCCTTCATAACTGTAACATATAATTTTCTTGGTCCTATCAAGATATGCCCAAAATCAACCCTTATATATCCCTCCATAACATTTTCACCCATCTTGATAATAATCTTGCTCAAAAGAATAGTTATAGGATGTGCCCTCACATCACCCTTCTAGTCAAAGAAGAGCTTCAATGCCTCTTATTTTTTGACTTCATCCAACCCATTGATCATCTTCAATGGGTTTATAACATCATTCCCATAGGGGAATTTACCTTTGTATTGACTTTGTGACCTCAACCTTTCTTGCCCAAAGGATGACTTCCCTTTGCCTAGAATTAACCAACTTATTGATCTTAAAACTAGCAATGAGATGTTATCTCTCATAGACAGTTTCTTAGGATTTAATCAAATCTTGATTACCCCCAATGATCAACATAAAACCTCTTTCAACACCCCATGGGGAAAATTTTACTATAAGGTCATTCCATTTGGTCTAAAGAATGTTGTAGGAACCTACTAGCATGCGATGACCTACATCTTCCATGATCTAATCCATAAAATTTTAGAGGACTATGTAGATGATCTCCTTGGGAAAACCAAACATCGTAAGGATCACCTAGACATTCCCAATATCATCTTTGAATTCCTAATCCACTTCCACATCAGACTCAACCCTAAGAAATGTATTTTTTGGTCCTTTCTAGAAAGCTTCTTGGCTTTATCATCTCTCTTTAAGAAATTGAAGTAGATCCTTCCAAAGTTAGAGTAGTTTTGGAGATGCCTTCTCCAACCCACCTCAAGAAACTCCACAACTTGTAAGGGAAGCTCCAATCCATCCATCACTTCATCTCTTAATTATCTGATAGATGTCAACCTTTTCACCATATCCTTAAGAAAGACACATATTATAAATTGAATAAGGATTACCAGTAATACTTTGATTCACTCAAAGAATACATTCCTTCTCCACCTATTTTTACCCCACCTAAAGAGGACCAACCCTTATACATTTATATATCCACCACTGATGATTCCTTAGGGGCAATGCTCACTCACCATGATGAGCAACACAAAGAGTAAGCTATCTACTACATAAGACAAATGTTTATAGAGTATGAGACTTGGTATACCCATCCTAAGAAAATTTTCCTCACCTTAGTCTTTGTGTCTTCCAAACTTTTTCATTACCTTCTTCATCACAAAAATTATGTCATCACTAACACTAACCTGCTCAAGTACATGCACTCTAAACCATACCAAAACCAATATATGGCTAAGTGGCTCATTATTTTAGATAAGTTTGATCTTGATTTCCTTTAACATTCATCAATTAAAGGGCAAGCCATTGTTGACCAATTGGCCAAAGCTCCTCTACCAGACAACCAACCACTTCCTCTTCCATTTACTAATGAGTCCATCATGAATCTTTCTCAAGAGGACCCCACCTACCAAATGACCATGTTCTTCAATGGATCTAAATTCTAGTGAGGTGGGGGTATTAGAGTTATCCTCACTCCCCTTGATGGTGAACCTCTTGACCTCTCCTTTAAACTCAATTTTGAGTGTACTAATAATGTGGCCAAGTATGAAGCCCTAGTAATAGGTCTTCAAACCTCTCTAGCCTTAGGAGTCAAGATAATCCATGTCTTTATAGATTCATAACTTGTGGTCAACTAAGTTAATGAAATCTACAAGTGTAATAATGATGTCTTGAAAAAGTAAAAAAAACTCATAGTGTACTCTTAGCATAATTTGGTCATTACCTCATCCAGTCTATTCCACTATCTACCAACAAGTTCAGGGATACAATAGCTTCCCTTGTTTCCCAAATCCCATATCTACATATCAAGTCTAAAATATTTATTACCATCCATCATTTTATCATGCCTTCCTATATCAATTTTGACCTTCCTACCATTTTTAGTGTAGAGAAATCTTTGTTTGACATTTGGTATGAGAAAACCTTTAACTACCTCAACCTCAATATCTTTCCTCCCGATCTCTCTATGAATTCCTAATGAGCCTTTATTTAGAGTACCTTTCATTACACCATATTAGGGGTAATCCTTTACAAACTTTGTTTTGATGACCTCCTTCTCCATTGTCTGCATAGTTATGAGGCTTCCCATGCTATCAAGAAAATGCATGAAAATTTTTGTGGTGAACACTTTAGTGGTTTAGGTATCACTAAATGCATCCTTAACCTTGGCTACTATTGGCCCACCCTCGACTAGGACTATTGTGATTATGTAAATAAGTGTGCTAAAAGTTTTAAACATGCTAATTTACATCATGCACCTACCCATAACCTATAAGTATCAAAATACTATTGACCCTTCTCATAATGGGGACTCGATCTCATTGGGGAAATCAATCCTCATTCTTCACAATGACATCAATCAATCATTACTACCATCAAGTATTTCACCAAGTGGGTAGAAGCCCTTCCTTTCATATCAACCAAAGCTAACAAGATTTTCAACTTCATCAACCATCATATTATCTATCACTTTAGTTTTCCCCATAATATCATCATAGATAATGGTAAGTCTTTCAAAAAAAGGCAAGTTCTAGGTCTTTATGACACATTTTACATTAAGTTAATATTTTCCTTGCCTTTCCTTCCACAAGAAAATGAATAATTAGAATCCTCTAAGAAAACCCTTAACAAAATGTTAACCAAAGTAGTCAGTTCTTCATGTTAAGATTGGCACTTACACATTTATTTCACTTTATGGGCCTATCACACTAGCATTCGAACCTCTACGGGTGTTACCCCTTTTTCTCTGGTCCTTAAAGTAGAGCAAATCTTTCTTCTCAAAGTCTAGATTCCATCTCTTTGTATATCTTTACAGGAGATCATTTTTGAGAGTGGATATCCTTAAGAACATCTAGCATGACATGATCTACATGATGAGCATCACCTCATAGTACTTAACCATATTCATATCTACCAAGAATGAATTAAGCATGACTATAAAAAACACCTAAAAGAATGATAATTCAATATTGGAGACCTCATCCTAATGGAAGACCAACATGTAACCAATATGAAGAAAATAAAAAGAGGCAAGTTTGATTTTAATTGGCTTGAACCCTATATCATAACCCATAAGTATGGATCAGGTGCTTATCATTTATCCTCCCTTAAAGGCAAACAAGAACTTAAGCCTCTCAATGCTTTGCATCTACATCCTTTCTTTTGTTAAAATAAATATTTAACTCACCTTTTTTTTATCTAAATTAATTTTATCCCTTGATTTACAAGATTTTCACCTTCACCTACCTATCCCTCTCCCTTTGAAGACAACTAATTACAACATATAACCATGTGATTAAACATCATAGTCATAGCCTAATCTTAAATATGGGTACTAAGCTCCACCCATGGCATGGTTCTCATGGATAATTTTCATATCTAACAAGATAGAATCCCATGATCTTTTATCCCTCAAAACCAACCCTTTTACCTATTATTCACCTTATTTTTTCTAAAAGTTTTTCCTCATAAAGGTAAACCTATAACCTTAATTAAACTTTTACATGTCTAAAACCTTACATCAAAATAATTTGGGATACCAAATTACCACTTGGGTCACATATCTCTAGCATAAAAGATTGCTCCATTGAAGGATACCTACACAAAACTAAATTTCGTAAAATAAAGATTGATCCCTTGAAAGACAACTACCATAAAAAACAAACCCAAACTTATACCATTCCCTTGAAGGATGGCTAAGTTAATTGGGTCAAAATAAATTACTTAAAGCTTTTGGTATCGATCAACTTCACAACCTATCAAAATTAAAAAAATAAACAAAATACCCTATATCAAAGTTAGAAAAAGATATATCAAGAAAGTTATAATTTGCTTTCATATATAGTATTAGTAGACTTATCGTATTGATTAGTCTACATCTATAATTAAGACAAAGACTTGTCTACTATGGTTATTAGGTCACCTATAGAAGGGGAACACTAACCCACATAAGGTCACCTTACCCATCCACCAATTTACCTCTCACTTACCACATATCTCCCCTTTATACCATCTATAAATCAAGGGATTATGAAATTACTTGAAATAATGTGATCAAGACACCTTTTTTATCAACCAGAGTATGCTAATGTGAAGCACTCAAAAGGATTATGTTCCTTAAGACAATATAACTTTATTTCTTTAGGTCCTTACCAATGAAAAAGCATCATGTTTTTTCCTTATCCTCATATCATTAGTTCATGTAGACATGCATCTCATGATTCTTATTTATTTTTCCTACATTTAGTTTGTTATTTAACTTACTTTATGTATTTTCATTACATCCTTAACCATAATTACATTACATCTCCATGATCATGAACAACAAACATTAATCATGAACCATATCCATGAACCTAATCATATATCTATCTATGATCAAAACATTAAACATCATATAAAAATCATATCATAAACCACATCAATAGCCATAATTGAACCATTCATCATCATATCCATGAATATAAAACAATATCATCCATAAGTCATCGCATGCCTAAATCTATTGAGTACACATTTCATAAGCATAAATTATCCAAACATCAAAACATTTAAAGCATAAACCATGAACATAAATCATATATATCATCATGATCATCGTAAACATCATCATATACATCAAGTCCATTAAATAAATAATACATGTAATAATTTATAAATCTCTTTCTCATGTCCATTTCACATCATTGACACATAAGATGACATCAAAATCATGTACATCTACACCTACATAGCATATCATATATCATGCCCCTGGGGCAACACTACCATTGGCCCCTCTTGCTCTTGCGCATATACTACCATTTAGTGTCAGTCCTCCTAAGATGTATGTATGTCCACTCACTATAGAGGCCCACTACCCTAGAGTCACCATAGTTGGTCCACCTACTAAGTTGGCCCTATACTCTCCCCATCTCAGCTACTCAAAACATTATACTAGTACTATGGCCTCATAATATCTCAACTCCTTAACTATGGCTAGGTATTGTGCCATAGTGATCATACATGGTGGCCCTCCTATTGGTGTTGCCACTACTTCCACCCTCTATCTTAGTATATCATTATCTTGGGTCACCAAACCTAGTGATGTCTACGCTTGATATCTATCATCTATAATGGTGGTAGCTTGACCCTATAAAGTTACAATCTAGACCTTTAATGTGGCCACATGTCCACATAAACTAGTAATCTAGGATTTTTTAGTTGTTAGTGCTACTACTACTTATTCATCAAGGCCACCACCCTACACTTATGCTCTAGCTATATCCATATCCATGGTTTATTGGCCCCCATCATCCCATCCAAGATTAGCCATTACATAAATGGTCTGGTACCATCCTACATAGCCATCAATAAAACTAGCATCATCTATCCCTACTCTTGTAGATAGCTCCTCATAATATAATGCTACCTCATCTATCTGTGTCTTAGGTAACAAAAACTCCACATATTACCTCATGTACCTTGAGAAAGGAGCTAGAATCTCCTGCACAAGGCCGTACTACCTCCAAACTCTATCGAATGGGATGATCTCAATCTCACATTCTATTTTCCCTTAGATCCACCTCTATCTGTACACAAATAGATTGTGATATATATACTTGGCCCACCTAGGACAATTCACATATGTCTCTACATGATGTCACCTCGAATGCATCTCAAAATTAGTAAATGTTCTTCATCCCCCCCACGAGCTCTTATCAAAGCATAATCTCCCCTCCATCATAGGAATCCCACTCTATAGTCCACCTAAGCATAGCCAAGGTAGCCCCAATGGTATTAAAACCTAAATGTACATGTATTCCCAATAATAGAGCATAAACCCAACACTGATTCCATATCATCTATGAGCTTAAAATTCCTAGAGCTCCCTATATATCTAAAATAGTAAGATTAGTACCCACCCAAACACCATCCTCCCTAGTAACATCTCTAGTAATACTATTAATATAAAATAAGGAAATCATCTATTTTTCCCATCAAGTCACATGAAATATCATACTACCATCATCATCATCATCATCATCATCATCATCATCATCATCATCATCAAGTACCTCTCATCTAACAACCTCTAGTATAATGGCCCATAACCAAAACCACATAAATGTTACCTAGCATGGACCCAATCTTCACCATATAATAAATCCATCTACTCACCCCTCTCCTCACTCTCAATATGGTAAATAGGCTCCCCTCAAATAGGTAGGCATATAATCTTGTGAACATCCTCCAATAAGATGGTCATCTCTCCTATCAATAATAGGAAGGTGTTCCTAGCCAGATCCTATCTCTTCTTGAGGGCCATGATTATCATTACATCTCTAAAAAACTATTGATAATGTTTCATGGATATTAAGCTAAGCTCCTTAATTTGTGTCTAATCATCATCAATCATCCCTCCATGGATCTATGTAAAAATCCTTAAAACCTGATCTCTCATCTAGATCTAGTCTCATGCCTATAAAAGATCAAGTTAGCACACACACTTGATCATTTATTCTACCTACATCAACCTATTTATCAATGTAAAAACTTAGCTACATTGACATATTATAACCTTTACCTCTATAATACTATCTCTGCAACACTCAGCCACCAACATTTTAAACATATACCCTCACCTATCCAACCTACACCTAATGCTTCTATCACAAACATCTACCTTTACCCAAAAACATTTTCACACCTATTATAATCTATCAAACCAACACTATACTCTACAAACTCATTTCAAACATTATATTCCTACTTAATAAATTGCCTTTCCATAATTTATACTTAGCATTTTAAACTACCCTACTACTACTTAGAAAAATTTAACATAACTTTTTATTTAAACATAACTTCCCATAAAAATATTTGACCAGTAATGGTTCACCTAAATAATCAATAGTTAGTTAAACCCTTTTACCTCAATGTTTGACTGTCGACAGTCAAGTCAAACTACTGATGATCACTATGTGTGATCACCAATAGTGACACCCTTGAACCTACCAAACTCAAAACTACAACAAAAATAACAAATTAAACTACCTAATTCCATCTTATAACCATCATCAACCCAAATCTTAAACCAATTTTAAATTTTAACTACTAGTTTTTTAAATCATACCCAAAACCTAAACCTAGGTCAAAACCCACAAAGAAACCTATCTAACTAGCTAAAACCTACCCAAAGTCAACTATAATACAACCAAATAAACTAAAATATCAATTTTAAAACACCCTTACCTCATTTCTTTATTGTTTTAAGGTCAGATCTTGCATCTTGCTACTTGACCACATCCTCATCTACCTTACATTTTTGGTCCGAATTGATCACCTTAACAAACACCTTCAACCAATCATATATCACCACCTCAAGAAATGATTAGTTAAACAATCTTAGATAATTATCAAAACACCAAACTATTAGAAGCATGGAAGTCAAAATAAAAAATTGAATTTCATTTTCATGTTTTATATTTCACATTTTTACTATTTTACCTTGACTATCGATGATCAAGGTGACTATCAATAATGAACCTTACTAACCCTAATCATCGATGGTTAGGGTATCACTTTTAAATTTTTTAGGCACCTATACCTAAGTGCCTAACTTTTGGATATCACCTAATCTCTGCTAAACCAAAACCTAAGCTTTTGGAGATTACCCTTCTTTGACGAACGATTAGACCACTTCCACCTTGATGTTGGCAATTTTTGACATAAACACTCACATATTATACAACAACCTCATATTGGTCTTTTTGACCACACTGACTAGCCTTACCATGTTAAACATTTGAATCTAAACCACCTCATACATGACCAGACCTTTTGTGTTTTTCAAGGGAGCACTTCCTACCTTAGATACATATAGTAACACTGACCCTATCTAAGAGACTTATAGAGTAACTTGATCAGCTATGACCAATGCCATGGATTGATTACCCTATCACTCATACTTATAAAATTGACCTTATTTTTATAAACAATGGAAATCTTAGTCTTTATGATATCTTGATTATCAAATTTAATCACATTTTGTGTGCATGTTTGCATCTTGAATGCCCATACCCACCCTTTTTGTCACCAACATCATGACTCACCATATATTACTTATCAGACCCTAAATCAATTTCAATTTCACATCATCAACTCTCATTTTGAGTGGGAACACCTCCTCCCATACTTTATCCAAACAAACCTTCAAATAAGCAATCCATTTTTGTTTTACAACTTGTTAATTCAAAGTTACATAACAAAAAGGGGTAAAATGTAAACACTAGAAAACTATACTAGGTGTCAACATGCCTCAAGAATCTTTAGGGACCACTTAACCCTTCTCAACCCATTGGCCAACCTATTAGGACCCTAAGTCTAGTTAGTTGCTTAGTTAACTAAACTCACTAACTTACTAACTTGAACATTAACCCACCTTTTTAACCCACCTTGACCCATTTCTTTTAGACACTCAACTACTGACTATTAGATTAACTATTAATAGTTAGCCTAACCATTTATGGTTATGTCCTCATCCTTATAACAAATCACCAACTACATATGAGCTAACAAGGTATAATTAAATATGTTCACCTTATACAATGCTAATGAACTCCCAAGCATTGAAATTAGCAACATCACCATTTAGGGAACCTTCTATCCTCCATATCTCTTTGTCTATAAAAGGAGAGGAGTAGGAGGTTAAAAGGATCCATTATCACAATCATTCTTGCACATACATATTTAAGATTTCTAGCATCCAGTCTTCTTTTAGCAACTCAACAATAATAAAAGAGAGGCTAAACTATTGTTACTCTAGCAAAATTACCCCAGCCTTCAACCATAAACCATTTAGTAAGCTATAGGTATATTCTACTTATTCTTTATTTTATTATATTTCTAGCCCCATTGACTTGATCAAACCTATCTTCACCTTATTTCCCACCTTCTAGATCTTTAACAGAACCATTATCAGACCATTCACCCATTTTGTAACTCTTTTCTAAGTACCTTCAAAAATCTATAAGAAACCACTGATGGTTAGTATAGCCATAGATAGTCACCTCTA
Source organism: Torreya grandis (assembly GCA_037957365.1). Lineage (NCBI taxonomy): Eukaryota > Viridiplantae > Streptophyta > Pinopsida > Cupressales > Taxaceae > Torreya > Torreya grandis. Next base: position 527,118 of record JARHVA010004416.1, on the reverse strand, counting down.
ATCACTTATAGTTATTAAACCACCAATGGTCAGCTTAATCTTTTATGGTTAAATCAATCACCGATGGTCACTATGGTAGAAAATAACAAGTTATTTTTAACCCCTTGACCCTAAACAAACCTATCTTTTGTGTTCCTACCTATTCATGGATACTTTTCTAGATTTTTGAACTTGACTTCACCCACCTTAACACAAGTATTGACCCACTTTTTCTATATTTAGTCATTTTCTTTATCAAACATTCTACTTACTTCTTGTATTGCATTTAATTTACTTTATGTAAGTACTTTACTTTTATCTATTTCAACTTGATTGCTATTAAGAGTGGATTGACAACCTCCTATCAAGCTTATGCTTCTTATATCTAGCTCATGCTAGGTAGTCCACCCAACTATCTTGCTAACAAACCCTATTTAAGTTCTTTCTTAGATATAGGTTATTCCTTCCAAGCCAAAGAGGAGTTCTCCATCTTCATCTGGATTACGTGCATATCACCACCTAGGTATTTTACCACACCTTTATTACTAGTTTCTTATCTTCTTTCAAAATTAAGAAATGAGCAAAATTTTTGAGAAACATGATCCTATGATGGCCTTATTCTATCTTAAGGAGGTGTTATATTTTTCTTGATCATGTTTAGGAGGTGTTAAACGTTTCTTAGTGATCAGGGGAGATAAGTCCTTAGGTTCAAAATCAAGTGGAAACATGGATCCTAGACCTAAGATATAATTAGTAACTTGGGTTATGGGATCTTTAATCATATTAAGATCATGTTTGTATTCATCTTGATAATGTTAGTTATCATAATAATTAAGCTCAACATGTAGTTCTTGATTCCCAAAATGGAAAGGGTCATTGTTGAAGGATTCTTCTCTATTGGTATCATATCTAGAATTATTTATATAGGTTTGATACCTAGTGGTTATAGACATTATTTCAATTTTATCCTTGAATCAAAAGGTAAATGAATCCAAATTTAAAACACAAATGTCTTATAATTTTGAGTTACTTGCGATTGAAGATATTTGATAAATTTTTCTTGACTAAAGATTTACTTTTTCCTTAAAAAGATAATGTTTGGTATTTAAAACACACAAAAAAACTTTCAATTACTAGATTTTCATAAGGAGATAAAAATAAATATAATAGAAGTATAACTAGATACAAAAAGCATGAAATTTTGAAGGACAAAATCTAGGCACGGGACTTGAATGAACTATAGGATCTCATATATATTGGCTTTCCAATTTTAAAGTGTTAACCCAATGATTTAGAGCACTAATTATAGAGGTAGAACCATACTCATATCCCACGAAACCCAATTTTAAGGGTAAGTTGAGAGTAACGTCCCATATCTAACCACTTATCGATGCACTATAATTAAAATGGAATTATGAATTCTTAAGGCTTAATAATTATTTTAATCATACTAACTAAAGGGTTTCCTTTATATACCTTTTGGTACATTTAGGCCTAAAACCATGAAATAAGTTGATTCATAGAGTGAAAAAAGGGTTTAGTCCTTACATACCCACTCTATATATAGGATTTCAATAAAGTATCATGAAAAACTCAAACATAGAGGCAACTATTGAAACCCTAAGTATTGGAGGATGAAACTCAATCACAATATGGTGTGATTAAAACATGCAATCATAAAAGTAATTGAAACAATTGGTCCTCAATTTATACAATATTTTAGCACATAAGGTTTGCTATAACATATGGTTATGAAATCTAGGGTCGATAGAGTGCATAGAAAAATAAAAAAAACATACTATTCTCATTTTTAATTTCCAAAGATCATCACTAGTGTAATGCGATGAAAGAGAAAAAATTAAAATAACTTAGGTAACATGAATTTAAAATAATTGATTTTGGTTTATAAAGCTCATCACCAATGTGAGGAAAGGAAATAACATACACAATTATTATAATAAGGAAATGAAATTATTAATTAATACTTAATTAATTAAACAAAACATTAAAATGAAAGTAAGGTTAGCAAAAATAAAAGATTTTTTAAGTCTAGAGTCTTTTGGCAAGTGATCCTAAATAAAAATTATTACTAGTTTGTATGAAAATATTTAGGTATCCAAAAAAACCTACAAGTTATCCAAATTGAAATCCAAAAAAGGGTTAAGGTATAAAAACCAACTCTCTAGAATTAAACCATTGTTATGTGGAGAAGGAAAATGATGGAAATATAAAATAAATAAATAAAAAAGAAAAAATGTTGATTATAAAACCACTAAATGTGATACACATATATAATTCTATGTAATGCATTCAACGTTTTAATTCATAAAATTGATGTTCTACATAAAAATTAAAAAAAATTAAAAAAATAACAACCCATAAATAGGAAAAATAACAAATAACGATTGTTAGAATGTTAGAAAATCAATAAAGGCTTAAAAAACATATGTTTAATCCTAAAATGGAGTCTAAGTGTTTTGAGGTAGCCTTATATAGATATTAAAGGGGTATATAAAAATGAAATGGGGAAAGTATGATAATAACATCTATAGTAGGCCAATCAAATGTTAAACTCATATATAAGCTTACATTAAATTTATTATGCTAAGATAGTATAAATATAGAAAGTACAACTATGCTAAATATACAAATGACAAAGAAGTGTTGTGCTTAGATTGTTTTGATGTTAATGTAGTGATGATCTAAATGCTTCTAGGTTTTACTTCACCTATGATCTATTGCATTCATATCTAGTCATAGATTATCACTTATTGTGAAATAGTAAAACCCTAGCTTTACATATTTATAATGACATTAGGAAAAATGGGTTAGTAGGCACATGGTTTTTATGATCATAGGAATCTAAGAAGGGAGGTCAATACAGTGTTAGTTCAAGCAATAAAAACTCAAATGAAAACACACTAAAACTTACACTCCTATCCTAGAACTTAGGTAGAGCTTAGTAATAAAAGACTAAATGAGAGAACAACTAAAACATAAAATACATAAAATCCTTTACCTTCCTTGGGAGATCCAAATTCTTTGTTGAGTGACTTTTTCAACTTGTGCTTAAATAAATCTTTTGTAATATAGTTTGTGTAGCTCCTTCTCTTTTTGGTACCTTATGTGTTTGATTTGGCTTAATCTTACTTTGGCTCAAGATTTTGGCATTATAATACTACTTATAATTAAATAGCTTATATCTCTCTCCAAATTTGCATTATAACTTTGCTTTATGAGAGATTTATTGAATATATTTGTGCATAATAAATTTACACCAAAATAGCCTATGATTAAATAGGCAAGGTAGTATATTTATAGCCTAAGTATTTAACTCTAACTTAAGGTGAGTTAGGGTGGATTTAAGGCTTAGAATGGGTTTAAACCTAACCTAGGTGAGTTAGATATAACCCTAGTAGAGTTAATAGCTGTCAAATAATTATGATTTGTAATTAATAGGTATGGATCCCAAAAATAGATATTTTAGAATATTTTCAAAGAGCTTGACAATGCATAAAGGAAATGATGAAAGGCTACAATATTTTGATTTTTGAATTTCCTTTTTTAGATATTCATTAATTTCAAATAGATAATTCAAATAGGCATTTAATTTGGTTTAGCTTGTTAATTAATCTTAATTAGCCTTTTAGCATTTCAAATATTTTATTTAAGTGTGTAGGTGTGCGCCACTTAATAGGTCTATAGGCCAAATTGATTATTTTGATGTTGTAGGGTGATTAAGGATTAATTTATGAGATGTTATTATTGCATATGGTATAATAACCAAATTATGGATGCCTCAACATGATTCTAAGATTTTATGAATGATGTGTAAGCAAAATTGGGAGCTTTAGTGATTTTTAGGCTTGATTTGTAATGGTTGGTAGGAATCAGTCTGAAGTTTAGTCAAAAGCTAGTTGTGACCAATTTTAGGTGTCTACAGTTTGCCCTTATTTGGTAATGTTTTTCAAGTTATAGTCATAGTAACGTCTTCTCAAAGAATGAAAAGGTCTTGTATGCCTACTACTTCAATGATAATATATGAACTATAGATGCCCCCTCAATGAAGCAACTAGAACAAAGGGTAGGTGATTGCTCCCTTGAAAGGAGGAAATTATGGGACCAAAAGGATAAAATGGGTTGGAAAAGATTGACTTACCCATAAGCAATTATAATTAGTGACATATGGATCTACCTTAGTTGGGTAGACAAGCTTGATGATTTACCCATAAGTAGTTATAATCCTCAGCATAGGTAGGAAAAAAAAGGTAATGGTTTACCTAAAGTTGGTTATAATCATTTAAAAAGGATTTGGGTAACAAGAGAATGATTTATCCAAACGTGGTTATAATCATGAAAGGGAAAATAATAATTTTCCCATAGGTGGTTAGAATCATTAGTAGGATAAAAACATGCCCTAGTTGGGTGGATAGAGATAATGGTTTGACCAAAGGTGGTTATAAGCATTATCACAAGGAAAATGTGCCCTAGTTGGGAAGAAGAAAGATAACAATTTGCCCAAAGATGTTTATAATCATTAACCTCCAAATGGATCTAAACAATATGATTTTCCCATAGGAAATTATAATCATGGTCTCTATGGGTGGGATAATACAAAATGATTTGCTTAAAGGTGGTTAGAATAATTGGCATGGAAAGTGGGATTAGATATAATGATTTTCCTGGACATGGTAATAATCATTGGTATCTTAATGATGGAAAATTGGATAATTTGGATTACAAATTGAATCTTTAGTCATGAAGAAAGAGTAAGCTAGTAAAAAAGAGAAAGATGAATTAGGGAAACTTTCTAGTATGGAGATGCATGTCCTAACTAGTAAGGATGAAAATTATTGTATGATTTAATTACTCTATACATGGGACATGATTTGGGTAGATTGGTAATTTTTTAGGTGCCAAGGAGATATATCAATCTTATTACATGTAAGACTTCCCAAACTAATTTTTGATATAGAACATGGCAATAGGTATCATGATATAACACCATGATAACTTAGCTAAAATATGCATAAGGACTGAAATACAATCCAATAAATATTTAAAAAGAATGCACTAATGATAAAAACAATGATGATAATGCTAACAAATCAATATGGATGGATTCATGAATAATATGGCAGGAATCACCCAATGAATGCACATAAACTAAATCAAGGCATAACAATAAAACAAACAAATAGGAAAACAAGTAAACAAACAAAAAAAACATCAAGAAAAGAAAGAACAAAACAAAATAACTAGAATTAAGTGAAACAAAAACAAATAATGGTTAAGCACAATATTAGTACAATCAAAGGATAAATAAAATGAATGAACATTATCCCTAAGTTATAGGAGATAAAAAAATGGGGGAATAGAAGAAAATTAAGGGGGTGATTGAGTTGAATCTTAGTACACTAGACAAGTGGAAACTTCTTACATAGTTTCATGGATGCAAGATCCATCAAAAAATTCAAGCCAAATGTAGTTATCCCAAGATATGTGATAGAAAAAATGATGAGAAACAAAATATGATTATGTTGTAGAATAATATGGGAATGGGCTTGTAAAATGGTGAGAGTGTGGGACGTGAGGCTAGTAAGCATCAAGAACTATATGATAAGTGGTTTCTTATGAAATATTTAGGGATCACATATTCCTTAAGGCAAATAAGTGGTCAATGTTTAGGATTTTCTAGATCTGTTTCAAATGTTTCTAGAATTTTCTACATATCTCAACTCTACAAAGAATGATGATATGCTAAATGGTCTAAACTCATAAAACAACAAGAGCATGGCTTAGGTCACTTGTAAAATTATGAGAATATTCAAACTTAAAAATTATCATAAAATGATGAGAGTATGGTAAATGGTGACTAAGATAACCTCTACATAAATTGAGCATTTCCTACAAAATCCTAGGATGGGACCTCAAATCATTATAGTGGATGAATCTAACTAGCTGGCAAAGAATACATAAACTAAACAAAGGAGGTAAAAGGAAAAGTAAGGCATAGGCATGATAAGGTGGTCGTTCAAGGCATGATAAATAGGTGTCTTCCCTAATTTACCCATAGGCAATTATAATTAGGAAATAATATCATAGGTTAATGAAACTAATTTGTCGATAGGCGATTATAAGTATTAACATGATAACTGACACTTTGATTTTCCCAAAGATGGTTATAATCAGTAGTGTGTAGCTAGAATGAAACATGGAATGAAGGATGAAACTACCAAAACACTATCATACTACTCAAAAATATGACCTCTATCTAGAATTATATATAAAATGATGAAATTTGATCTAAATCATCTTGTTAAAAGATTCATATAAAACCAATATATCATAACCAAGGTTAAAGGGATTAAGTAGGGAGGGTTAAAAATAACTTAGACAATAGGAAAGGTATGGTATATTTGTATGGTGAAAATAATAATATTGATATTATGGTATAATCTAAATGGGCCTTATAAAAAATAGTTTAAGTCACTCAAGTGAAGTAACACTTGAGGTGTATAATGTGCATTAACTCATCAAGTTCATCCCCATCTAGTGTAGCAAGCCTATATGCTCTAGATACACAATTTATAATAAATATTAATGGGCCTATCCAATTTATTTTGAACTTCCCTTGTGATTATTCTCATCTATGGTATTATATTGATTTTCTTTGAGAACAACATCACCAATCTCAAATTCTCTATGAATGAATTTCTTGTTATAATGGTCATAGAGTCAGTTTTGGTATGTTTAAAGGCTATTGACTATGGCCATGCATTTCTCATCATGTAACTCTATCTATTGTAAGTGAGATACTCCATAATATTCATCATATACGAAATGTTTCAAAGATATGCACAAAGAAGGTAACTCAATCTCAATGGTAAGAATGGCCTCAATTCCATAAACAAGGGAATATATAGTGGAGCTTATTGGAGTATGGTAATTAGTATGGTATGCCCAAAGGGAATAGACTATTTGGAGGTGCCAATCACAATAATTTTAAGGATGTTGACAATGGTTTTTTGGATGCTTTGGTATGGCCATTACCTTTTGGGTAATATGACATAGATAAATGTTGAGTAATATTGTACTCAACACACAATGATTTGATGTCCTTATTTTTTAATTATCTACCATTATTAGATATAATGTTGGATGGGATACCATAAAGGTAGATGAAATGGTTGAATATGAATTTGTAAATTTGTTTTCCAACCACATAAGTGACGGGTATAACTTCAACCCACTTAGTGAAATATTTAGTAGTAAGGATGTGTTTATGGCCATAAAAAAAGGTTAGGTTAAACTTCCCAATGAGATCAAGGCCCAATGTAAATGACTATGGTATAAGCATTGGTTTTAGAGTCATGGCTAGGATATTAATTATATTGGCATGTTGTTGACATTTATTACACTTTTTAACGTACACAGCTACATTTACATCCATAATTAATCAATAATACCTGGTACGTAATAATTTTTTAGCTAGGAAAGCCCTAATTATATTGGCTCCACATACTCCATCATGAACTTCTTGTAAGACTATATTTTATTCTACCAAATTTAAACAACAAAACAAAGTTCTATCAAAGGTATGGTCATAAAGGGTTGGTTTGAGTAAGGTATAACACTCAACATGGTGGATAAAGGCTTTGGTTTGTTTTTGTGATAAGTCTAGTGGCATAATGTGGTCATGAAGATAAGCATAAAGGTTTGAATACCATATAGATCTGGGAACAACAATATCATAGATCATTATGATAGTTGAAGGTTCATGAGCTAGCACAAGAATATTTTCAATGAGGAATTGATATTTTTTACCTTATTTATTTGATCAATCAAAGAGCCAATAGTGGATATGGCATTTGTCATTTTTTTACTAGACCTTGGTATGTCTTCAAATTGTACATTAATAATTTATTGTTTGAGAGTGTTGATCATGACCTTATTTGGTACCATCTTGTCAACTTTGGTCTAAAAATGGTTTTTAACCTAATGGATGATTAACTGAGAATCACAATAAAAATTGACATGTTGAAAATTATATTGTACTGCCTATTAAATCCCTACAACAAGTGATTTGAATTTGGCCATGTTATTGGTAGAAGGAAAGATGATCTAGAATGATCTAGGGATAAAACCCCCTATGGTGTAATAAATAATAAACTTACCCTTGATCCATGTGCTGTGAATGATCCATCAAAATATAGCTTCCAATGTTACTCCTAAAGAGGCATTTCAATGATGGTCATAATGGACTTATCTAGGAATTAGAATGTTAGTAGTTTTATATCTTTAAGGGGATATTAAACCAATTGATCTACAAGTACTTGTCCCTTGATGGTCTTTTGGTTGATGTATTCGATCTTGAATTCACTAAGAAGCATGATCCATTTAGCCATGTAGCCTTGTAAAATTATCTTGGATAATAGATACTTGAGTGGATCTATTTTAGAAATAACCATGGTCGTGTTGTTTAACATGTAATATCATAGTTTTGAGTTGTAAACACCATATCTAAATAGATTTTTTCAATGGATGTATAATTATGTTCATACATGACTAGTGTATGACTTAAATAGTATAAAACATGTTATTTTCCACTATTATCATGTTGAACTAAAAGTGCCCTTGGGGATTTGTTCATGTTAGATAGATATAATAATAACAACTTCCTATAATGGGTGGTAATAAAATAGGTAAATTGGCAAGGTATTCCTTCAAGTGCTAAAAAGATTTCTAACAATTTTCATCCCAATTAAATGTTACACCATTCTTCAATAGGTGTGTAAATGGGTGAAATTTATTGGCAAACTAAGAAATTAAGCATCTGATAAATTGGACCTTTCCCTACAAACTATGGAGTTGCTTCAAATTGGATGATGGTAACATCTCTATAATAGCTTGTACTTTGGATGGATCAAATTTATTGCCTCTAAACTACACAATGAATCCTATCAATTTGGTTGAAGTAAATCCAAAAACACACTTCTTAGGATTGATTTTGACCTTGTATTAATGTAGTCTCTCAAATATTCTCTTTAGTGATGTTGGATGATCGACCCTAGTCTTTGATTTACTTAGTATGTGATCGACATAGTCTTTAATAATTTCATGCATCATATCATTAAATATGATGGTCATGGATCTTTGGTATGTCACCGCAATGTTTTTGAGAAAAAATGATATAACTTGATAACAAAATATTCCCCATGGAGTGGTGAACATTATTTTATGTTGGTCTTCTAGTGAAATCCTTATCTAGTTGTATCCTAAAAATATGTCCATTAGTGAAATCATTTTGTACTCAGCAATGGATTCAACTATCATGTCAATGTTTGGTAGAAGAAGGTTATCCTTGGTGAAGGCCTTATTTATATCTCTAAAATAAATGCATATTTTTATTCTTTATGGCCATTTATTGACTAACACAACATTCGATATCTACTCAGAGTAGTCAATTAGTCAATTATATCTTACTTATAAGAGTTTTTCCAATTATTTCTTTACTAGTACATCAATGCAAGGATGTATCTTATGTATTTTTTGATTCAAGGGCTTGGTATCAAGATGTAAAATAAAGTGGTGTACAACCAAGGTGGGGTCTAGACTAGGTATGTCAGAATAGGTCCAATCAAATATGACAAAAAACTCCCTTACAAGGATTGTAAAGATGCCATATTCCTCCTAAGTGAGGGACTCACCTAATTTGATCCATTTTAGGTCATTTGGATTCATGATGTTGTATTCTATAATGTATTATATAGTAAGAGTCAAACCATCATCCATAATGTTTGGTAAAGAGTTAAATTGTTTTGCAATGGTAGATTCCTCTATTTGGACTGGTTCTTCATCTTTTCCTATGCAAGATGAGTTAGAATCTCCCAATGATAAGTATGGCCATGTGACAAAAACTATTGGAAAATCTTGAATGATTTGGTCAAAGGCACCTTGCTCAGCATAAATGAACTCAAACACAGGTAAGTTCATCATTGGTGGTCTCTTGAGCTATTTTTGATGAATGTTGAAAACCCCCATCTAATGGTGCCTAAAATAGGTTTTCACTAAAAGACTGTCATTCTCTTTTCTTTTACCCTAGTCTAAAAGTGCCTCAAATAGGTTTTCAATTGAGAAACTCAATGTTTTATTTAATTGATTGTGGCTAAGGGCACTCACCCATTCTCCATAATAAGTTTTAGAATTTAATTTGATTGAGAACCCTTTCTTGTGGTCTCCCAATAGAACATTGTCTCTTAGGCCTATAAAATCACAAAAGGCCTCATCATTCTCAAAATCATTTACAGGCACTACAGATTCTTGTTGGTCCTAGTTTATAAGCTAAAGATAATATAAAGGAATAAAATTATGGTAAATAACTAGATTAAAGGTATAAATGGAATTAGTGTCAAACATATTGTTATTGTCTAGGTCTTCATGAGGGCTATGATCAAAGTCTACTTTGTTGTTGACATTATCATCACTAGTAATTAGCATTGTAACATGAATAATATATATGCAGTCATCCATAGGCAATTTAAATCTAAGACCATAGGTTCCTTTATAGCGAGTGGAAAAAATTGGTTCAAGTATTCCATATTAATTTAGTTTGAGGCCTCTTCCTTCATAGGCATGTTTCTTCATGATCCTATTAGGAATAGGATGCTTGAAATTTTTATAAAAAATTACTAGTTTATCATTATATAACCATGAATCATCATCTACAAGAGGGTCTTATTCTTGGCCAGTGGCTGATATGAAAATGATGGGTGCTTGACCATGCATTTTTCCTCTACCCTTTCACTGCCATTCCATGTAAGGTGGTTTTTCTTTAGGTCTTACATAGGACTTAGTGTTTTATGGAATGTATAATGGGTCTAATATTCTCCTAGATCATTAGTCATGATGGTAAAATTATAGGAAATTTTAGGAGGTGGCATATGGGAAGATGAATCAAGTGTATCTAGGTCAATGCAATTGGCCTCTAGCAGATCAATAGGTATTTATTTTGCCTATCCTATTTGGGAACTAGATTCAAGCCAAAATGGTAGTTATAGATTTTGTACTCAACCTCCCAATGTTTAAAATGTTTGTAAGGTTGAAAATATCTATGAATGGTGACAATCATACCTTAATGGGAGAACTTGAGATACTAGTGAAATGTTTAAGGTATTGCATGAATCTCATGTATCCAAGGTCTATAAAAAATAAAATAATATGATAGGTCTAGGTATAACACATGGCATAATGTATCATGGATCAAAGGCCCAATGATAATTAGAAATCTGATGGTGCCTTGTGATTATCACTCTTCATTATTTAAAGACTTGATTGTAATATTTTTTGGCTGGAGATCAGTTGTTGTGTATCTGAGATGTTTGATGAGCTTTAGAGACATAATATTTAGTCCTAATGCATTGTCTATGAGGACACACTTCCCTTTGTGCCATATGATGAAAAATTTGATGTATAATGGATTATTATGAAGGGGGAAAAGAGTTGAAATATCACTTTGGCCAAAGGATAATTATTGACCTGAGGATACATGTCCAACAAAAGCTTTGAGTTTTTCTATGGATATGTCATTAAGAACTTGTAATTGGGCTAGGAACTCTTGATGAGCTCAAAATATGGCTCAATATTGACATGTTATTTCCTTCAAATAATCTCTTGAAGGATATTATCTTATACAAATCTTAGATTCTTAGATAGCTATTACATGGAAAATAGATATTTGTCTGGTTTATATTAAACCAAAGACTGAACCTTTACTTTGTCATTAATGTCTAATACATAGCATGTTTTAGTGATCTTTTGTGTGAAAAATGATCAAGACAAAGACAAAAGTGATGTATAGTGAACATTAGATTTTGATCTCCATCTAGCAGAACTACAGACTTTGCAGGCTTACTTCTATGGACTCTGTAGGCTTATTTCTACAGACTCTGCAAGCTTGTTTCTATGGACTCTATAGGCTTGTTTCTATATACTCTGCAAGCTTGTTTTTATGGACTCTACAGGCTTGTTTCTATAGACTCCATAGGGTTATTTCTATGGACTCCATAGGCTCATTTATATGGACTCCGTAGGGTCAATTCTGAGAATTATGTAAGGACAATGCCATAAACAGGAAGCTAGTGACCAGATAGGATAAACAAGAACCATTCCAACTGGAATAATATAACAAAAATAACTATCTTTTGTTTTGAAGGACTTGATTTAGATAAATTTGTATGTAAACAGATTTTAGGACTATTATAGGATAGGATATTTATTTCATCAAAATAATTGGATCTCTTGGAAATCCAATCTCCTATCTTTGGATGAAGGGATTGACTAGGAGTCCTATTATTTTGCATCCTACATTGAGTTGATTGTATTAGTATAAGTGTAAGACTTTCAACTATGAAAAGGGATAGAAGAAATAGAGGATATAGAGAAAATAAAAAATCAAGAAATATATATTTTAGAAGCATACAGGTTTCAATCAGATTATAATCATTTTATATCCATGAATTAATACTTCATGTTTATAGCACTAATTAATCTTTATTCCTGAGTCCAAGAGGAGCAAGGGTCCACTCTCCTTGGATCCAGGAACTATGCATAGTATTAATGTTCTATTTTATTAGTTAGAATCTTGTTACTAATTAAATTTATTTATAAAAATCTCAAAAACAAAAATAGTTTAAAAAGATTATTTTCTTATTTCATTTCTTTTCTACACAAAGTATGTTTTCTTTTACAACAGAAGTGTGAAACAAATTTCTTTTCATAAGTAGAAGTGTGAATTTACTTTCCCTACAAATGTATAATAGGAGTGTGATATTTTACTTCTATAAAAAGAGTGGATTGATTTGATTTCTTTTTTTTAGCAAAAGTGTGAATCAAGTAGTTTAGTCAAAGTTAGAATAGGATCAACAAACATCCCCATAAGCAAACTTCTAGATCTACCATCCCATACCTTATTGGTAGACAACATTGGACACCAACCCTGGTTGATAAGACACCAATTAAATATTGGTTAAATGAGGAGTTAGATGACACTCATCACTTTTGGTGCCATTTCCAAGGAACATAATGTGTTAGCAAGGTAATAATTATTGATCTAGAGTAAAATAAAAATCGTACAAATCATAAAAATCCCAAAATAATTAATAAATTGATATACCATCCTAGAGATTCTAAAGGAAGATTTATTCCAAGGTTTTCACCAAGAACACAAGTGGACACTCCTTCAACATCCCTGAGTAGTGAACCAGAAGATACAAGTGAAACCTATTTGCAAGAATCCTCTGAAACTAGGATAGGAACCAAGATTTTTCCACACCCAAGCCTCATAGGACAAATTCCTCAAGATCAATCTCTTAAAAGAAGACATTATTTAGATATTTCTAAAGACTTAGAAGAAGCATTTCAAAGATTTATAGCTGAAAAAAATTCTAAGAACTTGGAACAACCTATAACTGAGACCATAAACATTTAGTGGGAAGATCATCTCAGCTTTGAAATATCATCAAAAGAAGAAATGGCTCTCCAACAAAATCAATAATTCTCACAACTAGGAAGGACTTTTTCCTTTCCTATTGTTGTATATCTTAATGATCAAACCCCCATGAAAAATATTTCACTAGCTAATCTACCAAATTTTTTGGGACATCTATAGAAGATCCTGATCAATTCTTATTTGAGTTTAAGGTGCTATGTCAAACTTATGATTACACAACTGATAGCCATAAATTAAAACTATTTCCCTCTACACTTAAAAATGTAGCTATGAGATGGTTTATCGGTTTACCTAGCAATTCTATTAGAACATGGGATCACATGGCAATAGAATTCTTGAACAAATACCAAGATTATTTCCATGTGCAAGAAAGAAAAGAGGATTTCTTCAAAATTAAACAAAATGAGGATGCATCTTTAGAGGATTATTTGGATAAATTCATCTTCACTCATAAAATAAGCAATTATCCACTCACTGAAGATGTTCAAAAATTGGTTTTATTTAAAGGATTAGATGAAGACACTAGATATGCCTTAAATCTGATGGGTAGAGGAGACATAAATAAATTGGCTTTCGATTAAATTTCTGAGCTTTGTACTAATTACTCTTGAAAAAAACCTAAAATTTGGAAAGGAAAGTTGGTAAAATCTAATGAAGTGGGTAAATTAATTGAAGAATTTTATAATCTCAAAATAAATATTTTGGTTACACTAAATAGTACTTTGGATGGCCTTCAAGCTAAGGTAAATGCAACATAGCCTTTAGTAATCTACTATCCTAAGTGCAGACAGAAACATGACCTTAGAGACTGTCCCCTAGATAGAACTAATATTTCATCATATGGGATTTATGATGCAACAGATCATGATACCAAATATTTCACCCTTCTGCCTATTTTAAAGAATCAAATGAAAACCCAAGTCTAGTCTACTGAAGAAGTAAATTATATTTAGAGACAAAACTTTGCCCCATAAAACTAGGCTCAAGGATAGTTTAATGTGATAAATCTAGTTAGTCCATGGATGGCACCATGGAATGTTTCAGTTCCTTCACCATTCTAGAATCAACCCCAAATTCCATTAATTCAAAATCCATGGGCAGGACAAGATTGGATGCCAACATCTCTATGGATGGTGAGATAGCAACAATGGGTACCACAAAAACATTAGATGTCATAACCATATCAACAATAGAATTAGCAATGGAACCCACATTCGTAATTCACCCAACTAAGAAGACCACTTCAACAACAAACCATTATGCCACCCCCAATTATTTAACAACAAGAACAAATCAACTAGCCCTCAATGCCTACACGACCAATATCAAATCTAAAAAATAAACAACCAACACCTATTTATGTTAATGAACAGGAAGAAACAATCAATGTTGGAGCTATTGAGTTTTTAGACATACATTTGAGATCAAGAAAAACTATATAAAAACCTCTAGTACTTATTTCTAAGATACTTGATGAAAATGAAAAGATAGAATCATCTCAATTAGGCACTAGAGAAACTAAAATGAACCCTGAAGTAAATAAAGGAAACACTGCTACATTAGTAATTCCTTTTCTTAAAAGATTAAGAGAAATTGATATTAAACCAGACTCAAACATGGTCTATGAGTTACAAAAGATCAATATTGAGGTACCCCTTCTACAAGCTATTAGGGATATACCTGAATTAAATAAGATCATCAAAAACCTTTGTATCAAAACACCTGGGAGGAAAGTAAAATATCCAAGAACCATTCATGTTGATGGAAAAGTTGTTGATTTATTAGTTGGAAAACTATTAGTTCTAAATTATGTAGATCTGGGAAGCCCAGTGATCACAGTAATAATCAGAGGGAAAGAAATTCCTAACATCTTGGTAGATTTGGGAGAAGCAATCAATGTCATAACAACTGATACTCTCCATGCATTATCTCTTATGAAAATGCAACCCACAACTACCATTCTTCAAATGGCAGACCAGTCGATGATGAAACCAAATGGAACTATAGAAAATGTTGAAGTATTAATAGAATCTTGGGAATATCCAGTAGATTTCATGGTCTTGCAACCCAAAACAAAGAATCTAGGATATCTTATAATCCTAGGTAGACCATGGTTGGCTACTATAGCATCATTGATTGATTTCAGGTCAGGAGACATGACTATTTCTAATGGGTTAAAATCTAAATGCATCTCCTTGTATCCTCTTGTAAAACTATCAACAAATTGCATACAAGAACTTTGGGTGGATGAATTAGATAACACATTAAACAAAATTTCCTTCTTAGCCATGATCACAGCTAAAAACACTTAGAAGTATTGAATGGAGACCTATACCTAAAATCTACGGACTCTACCAGTCTAGAATCTATGAAATCTACCAATCGAGAAACTATGAACTATGCAAGTCTTGAAACTACAGACTGCATTAGTTTAAGATTCTTAGGTCAGTTGGAAAATTCTAAAACCTCCACTTCAACTTCTGTTAGTAATTATTCACCATATGATCATATATTGATTCAAGAAAGTGTGTGTAAATTGGTAGAACAATAGCAAACTCATTTCGTAGATGCATTTCATTATTCCTTAGCCAAATTGATTCCTCCTGGAAAAGAGTTTGTTGATAATGTAACTATGTTTCATAATCTACTTCCTCATCCATATCCTCTAAAATCATTAATTAGTGAGTTTAAGCAAATATAATCCAACTATCTAGGTACAAAACCAATTATGGTATTACTTGGAAAAAAATTTAACATCAATAGTTGGTTGACAAATGAAGAGGAAGATCAACTTTTTAAAGTATTAGAAAGACATACCAAGGATTTTGCCTGGGATTATACTAAAATGAAAGGAATTCATCCCATCATATGAACTCATCACATTTACATAGAATATATCAAACTGGTCAGACAACCACAAAGAAGAATAAACCCAGCATTAAAAGAAATAGTCAAAATAGAAATCCAAAAATTGCTGGAAGTTGGGTTTACTTACCCCATCTCAGATAGCTAGTGGGTGTCACCTTTGTTAATTATGCCCAAGAAAAGTGGAAATTTAAGAGTATGTGTAGATTATAGAGAACTAAACAAAGCAACATTAAGAGATTAATTTCCTTTAACTTTCATTGATCAAGTTCTTGATAACTTGGCAAGGAAGAAATATTTTTCTTTCCTATATGGGTTCAGTGGGTATAACTAGATAATGATAGCAGCTAAAGATGAAGATAAAACCATGTTTACCTACCTTTGGGGAAATTTTTCTTACCAAGTACTTCCATTTGGACTCTATAATTCTCCAACAACCTTCCAAAGAGCAGTTCTAGCAATATTCTCTGACCTTACAAATGATTGTGTTGAGGTATATATGGATGATTTCACTATTTATGGTGAAACTTATGAAGAAGCTCTTACCAAATTGGAAAGATTATTGATCAAATGTGAGGAACATCAATTATCTTTAAGCCATGATAAATTTTTGTTGATGATGGATGAAGGATTAGTCTTGGGACACCATACTTCTGCAAAAGACATTCAAGTAGATCTAAAGAAAGTTGAAATAATTTCCATCTTACCCATTCCACAAATATAAACTAAAGTTAAGAGTTTTTTGGGACATGATGGTTACTACAAATGCTTCATAAATAAGTTTAGTCAAATAGCTACCCCTATGTTTGCCTTGCTTACAAAAGACATTACACTTGAATGGAGTGATAGTTGCCAACAGGCCTTTGAGATATTCAAAGCTAAACTTGTTACTACTCTAGGATTGAGAGGACCAGATTGGACTAATCCATTCCATATATACACAGATGCTTCCAATATAGCACTAGGAGCAGTTCTTGGACAAAAGGATGAAGATGTTAACATGTATGCTATATATTATATTATCAAAAACATGACACCTACTGAAAGAAATTAAAACACAACTGAGAAGCAATTCTTAGCTGTAATTTATGCAATCAATAAATATAGACACTACATAATATGCTACAAGGTATTTGTCTATATATACCATTCAACTATTATATATCTTACCAACAAACCAATTGTAGGAGGTAGGATTATTAGATGGCTATTGCTCTTAAAAGAATTTGATGTTACTATTATAGACAAACTAAGGAAGTCTAATGTGGTTAATGATTTCTTGTCAAGAATGAACACTATAGGTGAATAAGAACTAGTGGAAGATGACTTTCTAGATGAACAATTATTTTCTATTTCCGCACAATCTCTGTAGTTTGTTGCTATAGCCAATTACCTCACCTCAAGGAAGTTTCCTCTACACTTTTCACAAAAAGAAAATAAACTTTTAATTAAAGAAAGTTTTTCTTTTAAATGGATTAATGGAATTTTATTTAAATTTGGCCCTGACCATATGTTTCATAGGTGTTTGACAAATGGAGAAGCTTATGATATCATCAGAGCTTGTCATGATGAACCAGGAGGAGGTCATTACTCAACTTAAAGAACCATACATAAAATCTTGGGAGTAGGATATTATTAGCCTCATCTTCATCAGTAAGTAAAAAGATATGTTAGACACTATGATGCTTGTCATCGAATTAGACAACCTACTCATTCAACAGAGATGCCTCTACATCCTCATCCTCAATTAGCTTTAGAATCATTTGAGAAATGGGGAATTGATTTTATCAGTCTAGTGGATCCTCCTTCCAGAGGAAAAGAATATCTCCTAATATGTATAGACTACATGACCAAGTGGGCAGAAGTGGAAGCATTAACTAATGCAAGAGAGGAGATGGTTTCTAATTTCTTATATTTTAAAATCATGCAATGATTTGGTGCTTCAAGAGAGATAGTTTCCAATCAAAGACTGTAGTTCATGTCAAACATGATAAATCATTTCATGAAAGTGTTTCAAACTCAACACATAAAAACATCTCCATACCATCCACAAGTGAATGGATAATTTGAAGTCACCAATAGAGAACTGTAAATCATTCTAACCAAGGTTGTTAATTTCAGTAGAAAGGATTGGATAGATAAAGTAGCAGGAGCTATTTGGGCCTATAATACTACTTGGAAAACAATAACTAGATTTTCACCTTATCAATTAGTTTATAGTAAGAAGCATTTTTTCTTTATTGAATTTTAATTACAAACTTTGAAAATAGTTGTAGAAGTAAGAATTGAATTAGAGGAAATACAAAAAGAAAGACTCCTACAGCTTAATCAACTTGATGAAATGAGGATGGAAGCACTACAAATAACTAAAATGATAAAATATCAAAGAAAAATTTGGCATGATGCGCAAATCAAGCAATGGAAGTTTCAGAAAGGAGATTGAGCACTATTATTTGATTCTAAATTTCAACAGTTAAAACAAAAACTATAAACAAGATGGTTGGGACCTTATAAGATTGAAGAGGTCTATGAAAATGGTTCTGTTAAGCTAATACCTATTGATGACAGTAGAAGAGCTCTATTAGTCAATGGACATAGATTGAAGCTCTATCAAAAACATGTCAATAAATATGAATTTATTTAAAAAATAAAGGATCAAGTAGCTATTTTTGAAAGCTCTACTTCTTCTAGTAAACATGCTCCTTGGTAATCTAAAAATAAAAATAAAAAATATATATAAAAATAATTAAAAAAATAAAAAAATAAAAATCAATAGTGAAAATCCTTCCAAGGACGCTATTGATAGTGCATGCTTAGAAAACTAACTTACTGGCTAGCTATGCATTACAAAAAAAAAAGGCTTTGGCTAGAAAACTAGCAATGGCTAGCCAAAGGTAAAAAACAAAACATGTATAAGAAAATATCATCATGACACTATGATTGGTCATCTCCATGCAATAAACTAATCCATGAAAACCTATTTGTGCAAGACAAGTGGTGAGCAAAGGATAACATCTAAGGTTAAAGTAAGTAAGACATATATTTTATTTATCTATGTTTAAGTTAACTAATTATTTTTTATTTGATTAAGATCCTATTATCTAGAGATGACCTAATTTTTTAATCTTCTAAAATGGAATGACACAGGCCATAATGAAAAACCATGCAATTGAGCCGCTAAAGGTGTATAGATAAGTGTGCATCTTTGATATCATCAATTGGGTCATCAAGTATCACAATGATGGGATGTTATAAAAAGGGGTTTTCAATGAAGTAATGAATTGATGTCACCATCAATGTGACTTGTCATCATTCTACATAACCTGTATTAATGAGACAAAATGGTTGGCACACTCCATAGAAACATGTGGTGCCTAACTATATGAAATCATCATACCACACTACAGACTCATGCAGTTGTAGCATTTAAATGAACCATTTCCTTTCTACAAACTTAAACAAAATACTAGTATACACATTAATTGGAGTTAAAGGAACTGAGCTAACTGTGACTCTACATAGAAATGGGATAAAAGACAAGATCAGAGCTGAAGGATCCAACAAAGTTTCATAAAGACAAAGCTTTTGTAGCAGTGTTTAGAGCCAATGGTTGGCTACCTTTCATTGAAAAGTTCTAGGGTTTTGATGAAATAATGGTAAGTGAATTAATTACCAATCTCACCCCTAAATTTTCAATTGTAAAATGCATTATTATTCTTGTTACAACTCAAATCATAAGCTAAATTATACAAGTTCCAGAAGAAGGAATGAGATCTACAGGCAGAGTTTCATTTAGTGATTTAATAGTCAGTTTAATGGTAATAAGTAGACTAAAACTTCATGTCTAGTAGATTCCAAGGGAAAATCAAAAGGGATTAAAATAAATTCACTTCTTGAACCTTGGAAATATGTAGCCAAGTGGGTACTTAAATATATCATTTGTGAAGGGTAACATTGTCTTTTAGGGGGAGATGCCATGAAAATGTTAATACATCTTAAGCATGGGAGAAAAAATCTTTAGTACAAAATTAACCTCCCATCTTTCTTATATGGTGCTCTACAAGTTATGTCTATAACCCCTAGTACTGCTCTTAGGCATCATCGCCTTATTCAACTTATTATCCAGCATCATTTCCTTTAACAAGGTCAAGAGGTCTAGGAGGAATTTTAGAATAGTATAGCACAACAAATTCCAGATTTACCTACACAAGAAATCCCAAATGTACCATAGGGACACTCATCTCCACCTACCACATCAACTAAGAAACCAACACTAAGAAAAAAATCTCAGACTGTAGTCTCCATAGAAATCCCTTCTTCAAAAAGAATCACAAGGTCTCAAAACCTTGACATTTCAAGGTCCCCATAAGAACCTCATGAGTATGTAGTACAACTAGTTCCTTTGATAGGAAAAATAAAATTGAGATGGAAGGTCTCTATAGAACTTTAGATGACCAAGGATTTGGTGGTTGAAAAGGAAAATCAACCAAGTGTAGCTCAAAGAGTAACTAAAAGAAGGAGATGGCTCATTTTAATAGAAGAAGATGAACACAAAGCTGTAGATATTTTAGATAGTATTAAAATAGTGTTTCATTCCCCCATACATCAAAATATTCCCACACCTATAGATATTGAAGAAATCCTTCTGAAAGGAACTCTCCAATCATAATGGAAAATCCAAATCTAGAAGAAGAGCCACACATGACAAGAATTAAGTATGGCAGAAAAACCACTTGTTCCAATTGAAACTATAATGGATAAAAGGAAAACTATATGTACCAATGAGAAAGGTTAATCATCAAATCTGAATGATCCTATTATGTAGCTAACTTTGCAAATTTTTCAAGCTCAAGCTCTTGAATAGAAATAAACAACTAACATTGCCAACTTGATCAATCAATTGCAAAACAAGGATCATCTTAACTCATCTTTGGTGTAAAAATTAGATACAATATATGTTGATCATGTAGTATAAATTCATAGATACAAGGAAATATTTAAAAAACATGAAGATGAATATATTGGTCTTTGGATATATGTAGAAAGTTTGAAGGAAAATAAGAGATTGCAAAATTTGGTAAACTCTTCTGAAGCACCTGTTGTTGCACTTTCTCCTCCTAAGGTATTTGTTGACCATGGTTGTCAAAAAAGTGATCAAGGTATTCCTCATTTGAAAATACTACATCAAATTGAAGAATAATATTTTGTACTTAAATAGAAAAATAAAGATGCAACTTCTTCAAACAAACTCTTGGAAAATGAAAAGAAAGAATTAGAGGCTAAAGTCCAAGAGTTAGAAGAAAATTTGTAGGATGCATGCAAATTAGGAGAAACTCTTTTGGCATGTCGGAATCCTTCTCCTACATACAATTTGTTTTTATTTGAACAATTTTATAGATAGTAGCTTCTACAGATCTCCTATCATCTTTCTTACAAAATTTTATAGCCAACAACATTTTTGGAAATTTTCTATAGTGTTGAACCTAATAAGAAGGATTTGCTTTGTGAATTTTATTTGAATGAATTGATTCTAGGAGATCATGAGCACAATAAGTTTTTGATAAATATTCATGTAGGAAAAGTTCAACTGAGAGCATTACATTCGACATTCAAAAATCAAATAGCATTGAAAGGCAGATTTGAGGACTATACAAATCATGCTAAGACTACAGGATTATGTGTCAGACCAACCTTTCCTATTCGTAGATCAATCAAATAGAATTTTAACTATGATTTGTTAAATGATGAGGTAAAAACACATTACTTACAGGCTCTATATGATTGTAATATTTCTTTTGATTTGTTTTCAAGACAGAGTTTTGATTCAGTAATGGCTGTAAGTATAAATAGATGGGACCAACTTTTAGTACCTCTTAAAAGGTGAGAAGTCATGTCCCCAAATAACTTAAGATGGAGTATGAGGAGAGAATCTACAATTCTAGAAATTTTAATAGAGGTAATCAACTTTGGGGGAGAATAGAAATGGATTGGTATGAGATATAGACTCTTTTTGCTAATCATACCTATTCCAGGATGGCAGAGTTACGCTCCATAATTAGAAGAGCAATTCAGTATATGGAAACAAATGATTCAAACACATCAGGGGTTTAACAGTAATTTAGATAGACACATAATAGATGAGATTGATGAATATGATTTGAGTCAGAGTGTAGAAAGCAGAAGCTAGAGCTATGAATGCCAATAAATGTTTGCAATGGGACTTACAAAAGGTAAAGCTTGAAGGAAATTATGAGCTCAAAATATGGCTCATTATTGACATGTTATTTCCTTCAAATCATCTCTCAAAGGATATTAACTCATACAAATCTTAGATTCTTAGATAGCTATTACATGGAAAACAAATATTTGTCTTATTTATATTAAACCAAAGACTAAACCTTTATTTTGTCATTAATGTCTAATACATAACATGTTTTAGTGATCTCTAGTGTGAAGAATGCTCAGGAAGAAGACACAGGTGATGTATAGTGAACATTCCATTTTGATCTCCATCCCGCAAAACTACGAACTCTTCAAGCTTGCTTCTACAGACTCTGCAGGCTTGTTTTTATGGACTCTACAGGCTTGTTTCTATAGACTCTGTTGGCTTGTTTCTATGGACTCTACAAGCTTGTTTCTACAGACTCTATAGGCTTGTTTCTAAAGACTCTTTAGGCTTGTTTCTATGGACTCTGTAGGCTTATTTCTATGGACTTCATAGGTTCATTTCTACGGACTCCATAGGGTCAATTTTGAGAATTTTGTAAGGATAATGCCACAAACGGGAAGTTGGTGACTAGATAGAATAAGGAAGAACCATTCTAGCTGGAATCATATAAGGAAAATAACTACCTGTTATTTTGAAGGACTTACTTTTGATAAATTTGTATGTAATCAGATTTTAGGGCTATTATAAGATAGGATATTTATTTCATCAAAAAAATTGGATATCTTGGTATTCCAATCTCCTATCTTTGGATGAAGGGATCGACTAGGAGTCCTATTCTTTTGCATCCTATTTTGAGTTTATTGTATTAGTATAAGTGTAAGACTTTTGACTTTGAAAAGGGAGAGAAGAAATAGAGGATATAGAGAAAATAGAAAATCAAGAATTAGATATTTTAGAAGCATATAGGTTTCAATCAGATTATAATCATTTCATTTCCATGAATTAATACTTCAAGTTTCCACCACTGATTAATCTTTGTTCCTGAGTTTGAGAGGAGCAAGGGCCCACTTTCCTTAGAACCAGGAATTATGTATGGTATTTATTTTCTATTTTATTAGTTAGAATCTTGTTACTACTTGCATTTATTTATAAAAATATCAAAACAAATTCATAGTTTAAAAAGAGAATTTTCTTATTTCATTTCTTTTCTACGCAAAGTATGTTTTCTTTTACAGCAGAAGTGTGAAACAAATTTCTTTTCATAATCAAAAGTGTGAATTTACTTTCCCTACAAATGTACAATAGGAGTGTGATATTTTACTTATAGAAAAAGAGTGGATTGATTTGATTTCTTTTTTTGGCAAAAGTGTGAATCAAGTAGTTTAGTCAAAGTTAGAATAGGATTAACAAACACCCCCATAAGTAGAGTTCTAGATCTACCATCCCATACCTTACTATAGATAGCTTTGGACACCAGCCCTGGTTGATAAGACACAAATTGACCATTGGTTAAATAAGGAGTTAGATGACACTGGTCAACTCCATCAATATGTTCTTATGGATGGTAGATGTACATAACAATTGCAATATGGAAATTTGTGTGGTCATCTTCAACAATTATTACACAATATACAACATCTTGTCTTCGACAATGGTATATGGATTATTCCTAGCTAAAATGGTGTGTTGGATTGGTGTAGTGGTAGATGGCTATGGGCTTGGGATCTTAATCTTTGAATACCAAGTTATGATTACACAATCAAGATTAGATATAGGACTATTATTTCTAGAAAATGATGGTGGAGTGGGGCCAGATAAGAGAAGTCTCATTGGTCAATGCACTTGTATGTTGTAATAGGGAAATAGAAATTTATTAGTATAAGGTCCAATAGTAGTAATACCTAATTGTTGGTACACCTATATGCAATCCTAGGTCAAGGAAAGATCACTGACATATGTTGGTTGGTTGGGATTGATTATTAATGGTCTTATTTAGTTAATACTTGGTCATGGATTGATGGATATGGTAGAAATGTGAACTCCTATAATATGGCTGACAACTTTGTTATAGTCATGTGAAATTGCATGGTAAGTCTACTGGTTGTTGGTATAGTTTTAGCCTTGGTTCTATCCATTGGTTGATGTTGGTTATAATACTAATATTTTTATTTTTCTCTCATCTATTAGTACTGTTAATACTATTATTTTGGACTTTGTTGTTGGTATTTGTTGATATTTTTATTTTGTGGAAAGGGGTTTTGGTAAATACCCAAGTTTTGATTAGATGTATAAACCCCATTATCTAGTGTTATCTCCCCATATTACAACATATTTTAAATGAGATGTTTGATTTTCATGTGGTGACAAAAATTATGTCCATTAAGCCAATGGTATTATTGGAATTTAGTTTATCTATACCAATATAGATAAGGAATTAACTTAGCATATTACTTTAGAATGGGCTAATTAGTTAGATTAGTAATAACTAATTTTCAAAACATATCTTTAATAGGCTCTATAAGGGCATTAAAAACTAATCTAGTAGGTCCATTTTGACTTAGAGGGAGGGTTTACAAAGGCAAAGGATGTTGCATTGGTTGAGCTAGTCTAGGGTACTATGAATACTACACTTCATGAAGTGGTTGTTGGTCTAGATTAATTTGAATTTGAGGCATAGTTTGAGTAGATGGTATTTTCACCATTTAGACATGTCATAACTCCATTATTAAATTTCCAAAAAAATTATTGTTATAGTTAAATTACTTGGGTTTTTCATAATTATTAGCATGGGTTGGTAATAATACGTATGCTATGACTTAGTTATGATTTTAATTTTGGCCATTATTTTGGTTTTGATTCTAATGTTAGTTTGATGAGGTTATCTTGATGATACCTTTTTTAATAAGGACCCTTTTGATCAAGAAACCTTTTTCGATGATTTCCTTGAAAGTGTGTGAATATTGAAGCTCTAAATGGTAAGATACCTCATTATGTGAATTCTTGGTAAACATAGCGGTTAATTGCTTAAATAATAAACTATTGGTGAATCAACTAGTAAGTATTCTACATCACTACAAATAACTTTCAAATATTTCACTAGCCTTCTATTTGGCTTGATTCAAATCCACCAATGAAATTGCATGCTCGAGATTGTAAGAGAAGTGTTGTATAAACTTATTTGAAAGGCCATCAAAATTAGATATTGAGTTCTTAGGAAATTTTAGAAACCACTCTAAAGCCTATCCTATTAGAATATGAGGAAACAAAAGTAGGAGGTATCTATCATTATAAGCCACTAGATGGAAACTAATAAATAATTCAATTAAATTGGCCTTAGGGTCTCATTTAACCTTGTATTTTTTAAATTTGCTATGGTTTGTACCATAAAATAAATGGTATTTTCAATTAATCCATGTTGAATGTGTAAGAACACACATCGTCTAGTTTAAACTTCTTGGTATATTTCCTATCTTAGATGGTGGTAATTACATCCTTCATTTATTGCAGTTCTTATGCTAGTAAACTTGATAGAACATTAGCTTGAGGTTGAGGTTGGATGGCCAAAAGTGGGTTACTCTGATTGGTGTATAGTGGAGGTATGGTTTGTTGTGTTAGGTTTTTTTGGATAGATAATTTACTAATAATATTCATATATGGATTAGGATGTGATTGTTGAAATTACACACATTGCAGTGTGATATTATAGTTTGGGTTTAGTATGTAGGCCTAGTTTTAGGGGAATTGTGGGTGAGATGGAAGAATGTGGATCTGGGTGAATTAATATGCCTATTGAAATTGAATAGGGAATTGTTTTTAACTAGTCAAACCTATCTAAATAATGGGGACTTGTGAACCAAGGCCTTGTCATTGGATCAATGGCACATTTAGAATGAAAGACAATTGTTGCCTAATTGGTACTTGTAAAACAATAATACATCTTAGTTTCATGAACACTTGTTATGAATTATATTCTTATAGAGTCTTCATAATTTTTCATTGACCAATACAAATGCATTATTTATTAGAAAAAAATTTCAAAGGCATGTCATTTTATGACTGAAGAGGTATACTTATCACTACTTGATGAGGTGGAACATTAATTTCCCCTATTAAGGCAGAAGAATGTTCTACCTCTCCTACATTGGTAAATTAGATTGTGCCTATTGTTTTGGAATGATAATAATCACCTATTGTGGTGGAATAACATTCATCAAAATTTGTTTAGGTAAGGCACTAGTTGTTTCTTGACTACTTAACCATAACAGTTGCATACTTAAAGAAGCAGTTGATTAAGGATTAAAGGGAGTGTGTTGTATTTGGGAGGTAGAATTTCATTCCCCCTACTATTTTGAAGTACTCATGATTTTAACTAAACTTAATTATTGTGGACTAATTATTTTTGCATTTAAACCACTTTGGTCTAGATTGGATGACACTTGTGTCTTATCCACCATGTCTGGCACATTTGTCTATGTAGAAGTAGTAGACACTTATTTGATGGATGGGGAACTGAACATGTTTCCAATTGAAGTTATTTTCATGAATGGGTCTATACAATAATTTTATTGGATTTTAAACTAGATTAAGACTCTTTGTGAAGGATCTAACTCACTAAGAGGAGCATTTGACATGGTCATGTTATAAAAATTACGTGTTAAGTTTAAGTAAGTTTGGTATGTTATTTAAATTTATATAGAATGGTCCTCTATGATGCCCTTTCCTATGATAAGCATACATGTGTCTTTATATGAGATTGAGGATTTGTAGAAGAGGCATGTTAAATGTTTTAATAATAAGGCATGTTGCAAGGGACTCTAACTAGACTTGGCAAATTTTCATGGAGAAAGTCTACTAGAAACTTGGCCCTACCTCTGTGGATCTAATTAATTATTTTTACTTGTTTATAATAAAGTTATGATAAAAAAAATAGGGGTCATATGTTAATGGCATCATAATGTAATACAAAATTTTTAAACTTGGTCTACAACTAAAGGTATACTAACTAGGTACTACACTATTTATTTTTGGTCCTACTCCAAGTATAGAGGTGCGTTGACCAAATAGTAAGCTAAAAGATCTTGGATTTATTCCCTAGAGTGAGTTTTGTAAGGTGGATAAGGATCTATCTCAAAAATTACATCATCATCATAGGGGTTTAGAATAAATTCATCATGTGTGACCACATTACCATATCCTATATTTTACATGGATCCACTATGAGTATAGTGAGACATATTTAAATCAATGATGAATGCTTCATGAAAATAGGTTTCGAGTTATATAAACTCTTAAAAACTATATCCAAAGGACAAATGGTTCAAACTTCGTATAACTTGGTCAAATGAGTGGAGTTTCCAAAAAGGTTTATGCTAAAATTTGGTATAAAACAATCTAACATTAAATGTATAACATTAAATATCTCACACAAAATTTCAAATGGATGAAATAAAACCAAAATGCCAAACTCTAGGTATAAAGTGTTCCAAACAAGTCTAATCTAAAAAAGCAAAAGTTGCTAGGTATTTTCAACAAATGCAACACAAAATCTAGGCTCAAAATAGGCATATGTTAAGCCTTTTCAAAAAGGCATAAAATCTAGACTTAAAATCAAGGTGAGAGATTTAATCTAAAAAATATGAAACACTTTGGCATAAACTAAGCATTCAACTTTAGGCATGAACTTGGTCAATTGGTATAAGGCATGAAATAAAATGCATTAAGAGATATTTTATTTCCCCCAAATCTAGGCATAAACAATAGTTTTTGGAGTAAAGATTAACCTAACTTGCACAACCCAAAAAAAAAAAAAAAAGATCGATGTCTAGGAAAAAATTACACAAGACATAAGTAGAAATCAACCAATGTTTGGATTTAAACTTGTTAAGGTTAATTAAAAATTCAATTTATAAAACTAGGCTTCTTTAAATAAATAATAAGATAGATAAAATTGAATGACATAACAATACTAAGGATAGAGATATAAATGACAGACGTGGTTTTTTAATTTCAAAATTAGAATTTGGACAAAAGGAAAACAAGTATATGGAAATATTCAAGCAGTGTAACGATGTTATCACACTTTAAAAATATGATCAATGGATTGTTTTAAGACTCTAAGGCAGAAGATTCAAAATGAATTGGGCAACATGGCATTACCCATTCCAATCAAATGACATACACACACAAAGATTTGGTCAAAAGACTAAGGAAAATATATGTTTTCAAATGAGTAGCATAATGACTCCTAAAATAATGGAGTGATGTATAAGACAAGACTTGTTTTGATGTGGTATAACAAACTAATGGTTTAGACTCAAAAACCATGAAATAAAAGGATAAAATGACATAAAACACCTAAGTGTAATGTTCTAAATCCTAAAACTGACAAGGTTGCATAATGTTATTGAATTCTATCCATAAACTTTCTCTTGGGAGGATTTTAAGTGTTCATTAAGAAATAAAAGTACATGAAAAATAGGGTTTTTAGGCCCCCTCTTCTCCCAAGAGTTTTTACCATGACATGGAACTTTAGGATAATCACCCTGCATCAATAATATGTCTATGATAAGTGGGGTTATACTAAAACTTTTTAATTGTATTTATATATGGTTCCAAGTGTGGATAACATAAGAGATGATCACGTCATTTAGATCTGCATCAAATGGCTTGTTATGAAAAGGTCTTGTCCTTTTCATAAACACTACATCCATTGCTTTCTTAGTGAAATGTGATGTTTTAGTTTCTCCTATAGTCTGTGGTAATATCTTATTAATGGATCTTGTTTAACAACTCAAACAAGTGTCCTAGTAAGTCAACCCCAATTTGTATACCCCACAATGGAGTGGGGTTGAAATGATGATGGGAAATAGTTTATTAGTTTAATGCTTCCATAGAGAACCTATGAGGGGGAAATGACATCCTACTCACAAACCAAAATGCATGAAAATAAAAGATAAGTGGAAAGACTTTAAGGTCACATTTGGGTCACCCAACTCATAAATATTTGGGGAGGACCTTAACGACATTCTTTTCACACTTTTGGACTAAAGTGATCAAGGTAAATAATGAGAACTTTTGATTACCTACTTTCCCTAAAGGGGATGAGGGGAGAGAATGCATGCATTAATTAATTTGAGAAAATGAATAACTTCAACAAATAAGCAATGAAAATGACACTCTTAAGAGCATTTATCTAGTGTGATAGTTCAATTTAATCACTAAAATGAAATGTGATGTGACATTTTTGTCCCCTTGACATTTTTTGGTTAAAAAATTTGCTTAATAAAAAATGATTTAAATAAAAATATTATTAAAAAACCAATATAAAATGTGAAAATTTTAAGTTAGAGGTGTTTAAATGTCTCCTTGTGACCTTTGGGTCCTAAAAAACATGTTAGAAAGTTTTTGTGCTTAGAATCACTTCATGAATAAAAAAATCACTTCCAAAATCTTGTTCTCAGGTTTACATAGTGAAAAACTATAGAACACAAAGCAAAACCACAACTCTCCAAAAATGTAGCTATCAATGTAATATCACAACTTGTGGGAAAATAGACCATAAAATGCAATATCGCTACTATAGTGGTAAAATCACTAAACATAGGGCAATGTCACTACTATAAGATTCATGATATTACAACTTAACCCAAAATAATCAGCCTAACCACCAATGATCAGGATGTAATATCATTGATTATTTGGTGATATCATGACTTGGAAAGTCATGATATTTTGATATTGTGACTATTAGAGTCATGATATTGAAATATCATAAACTCTCCTACAAGAAACAAATAGTTAGCATAAAATTTCATAATTATATGTAAAACATGGAAATAAAGATAGAATTATGACTGTGTGAATTGTGATATTACCATAATATCACGATTCTAGAGAGTAAAACCATGACTGCACAAGGCAACTTTGTGATTCTTAGAAAAACGTCCCTTGTCCTTCAATTTTACCTGTTTTGATTAGAAAGCTCAAATTTTTACATCAAAATCATTATTAGAATGATCTTAAAGTAATTAGGAGTAGCTTCATGGGATGCATTTCCCATTGGGCATGCCATTTGTGATCATAGGAATCCAAGAAGGGAGGTTATGATAGTGTTAGTTGAAGAAAAAAATTAGAGAAAAACACACTAACACTTACACTCCTAGCCTAGGACTTAGGGAGAGCATAGTAATAAAAAATTAAATCAGAGCTAGGGAATAATATAGTGGCAAATTTTCATATTTTGGTGAATTTGACATTTTTCCAGTGTTATTTTTGGTGATTTCTGAGCCCTTCCATGGTTTCCTGATCACCAAGCTTTGTTGGGTTTGCCTGGTTGCCTAGCATTGTAATCGCCAAGGCAAATGTTATGTTTGAGTTTTTCCCTGGTGGTATTCACCTTTCACAGAGCTGACCAGGTAACGTTTATTGTGGAATATTCACTGGGTTTCACATTATGGGAAGTGGAAGAGACGGCTTGTTTTGTGAACACACTTTCATTTGTAATATGTATAAATCTGAATTCAAGAAAATAACAATGAGACATTCAATCATAGTTACCATGTTCAAATGAACATGGCTGATGTTTGGTTCAAACTGAACAAATGGCATGGACCGAATTTGTGCGGTCGAACTTGAATGAATAACCCTTTTTTTTTCTGAACCCAATAGTATACAAATAAAATAAAAATTTAAGTTATATTTTATTTATATACTTTCAGGATGTTTGAGAGGGGTTTCGAACGGCTAGGAGCTATAATGCAAATTCTAGGTTTTGGTGGATCCTATCATATTTCAGAGATAGTCAGATTCCAGGGTTTCAGGGTTTCAAACTTAGCCATATTTTAGGGTTTCAAGATTTCAAGGAGACATCATAGGAGGTATGAAGGCTACATGAAGGGATGTATGCATGATAGAATAGTATGAAAAAATCTCTCGCAAAGTGCCACAAGCCAATCCCACCCCATTCCCAGTGCCCAAAAAATTAAAATTTTACTATGATTATTATTTTTTGTTTGCCAATGTATAATTTTTTTGTGGTTTTAAAATAACACAATTCACCCAGATTTTACAGATTGTTTGAGAGACTATGAATGATTCGCCAATTGAGATTATTATTTTTTCTTTGTAAACTATTTTTTTCACCACAAAAAATAAATTTTTTTGTCAGGTGTTTTACACCTTTCACCAATTTTTTACACCTTTTCTAAAGGAGGGATTTCTTAAAGTATACCCTGATGAGAGCACAACTAAAACATAAGAGACAAAAAATCCTTTACCTTCATTGGGATCTCCAAATTCTTTGTTGAGTGGGTTGCTCATCTTGTGTTTCAAGAAGTCTTTGGCAATAGAGGTTGTGTAGTTCCTTCTCTCCTTAACACCTTATGGCTTTTATGTGTGTTGATGTTGCTTTGGCTAAATATTTTGGCATTATAACACTACATGCAATAAAATATCTTATGTCTCTCTCCAAATTTGCATTATAACTTTGGCTTATGAGAACTTCCTTGAAGATATTTGTGCATAATAACTTTGCACCAAAATAACTTAGGATTCAATATGCAAGGCATTGTATTTATAGCCTAAGGATATAACTCTTACCCAAGGTGATTTAGGGTGGAGTTAAGGCTTGGAATGGGTTCAAACATAACCTAGGTGAGTCAAATATAACCCTAGTAGAGTTAATAGTCTTCAAGTAATTATGATTTCAAATTACTAGGCATGGTTCTCAAAAATACATATTTTAGGATATTTTCAAAGAGCTTGATAGCTCATAAAGGCAATGATGAAAGGATAGGATATTTTGAATTTTGAATTTCTTTTTTTAGATATTGATTAATTTTTAAATGGATAATTAAACCAGGCATTTAACTTGGTTTATCTTGTTAATTAATTATGATTATCCTTCTAGAATTTTCAAGATTTTATTTAAGTGTGTAAGTGCCCCACTTAATAGGTCCATAGGCCAAATTAACTATTATGATATTAAAAAGTGATTAAGGATGAATCTATGAGAGGTTATTATTTCATATGGTAGAATATACTAATTAGGGATGCCTTAGTGTGATTCTAAGCTTTGATGAATGATGCACAAGTAAATATGGGACATTCAATGATTTATAGGACTAATTTACAATGGTTGGTAGGAATCAATCTCAAGTCTAGTTGAAATCTAGTTGTGGTTAGTTTTAGGTGTATATAGTGTTGATCTAACCCCAAATATATCACTATTAGAGGGATCTACCTACATAACCAATACTCTAAAATAGGGCCTCAGACTCATGTATTTATCCCTTATGTGTTGGCTTGTGTGTGAATCATATAATATGTGTAAAGCAAGTAAAATAGTGAGCTATTTTGTAACTTTGAAAATCAATCTCTTGGGATATTCCTTTAGTACATCAAACCTGTAGATGTGTAGTCCCTATGAGTATTATGTAAATAAGAATAAATATTGAATCTTTGTTGAATTAAATTCTTTTTTAATGTTCTTTGGTATTTTTATTGGGTATCATAGGTGAAGAATGAATGACAGTTTATATTTTATTTATATCAATATCTTTTGATTAAGAAGTCAAAGTAAATAACTTATACTTACCATTAGGATACGTTTCATTTGAAAATTTAATGACTTGAGGCATTGGACTCTTTGGTTAGGATAGGGCAATAATGTTGATGTTATTATTTATCACAAATGTTAGTGTTTAGGGAGTACAAAAGTAGGTATAGGTTTAGAAATTAAAAAGATGGAAGATAAGTACTTTTTGATCATTTTGGTCAAGATGAAAGACATGGGTCATTAACATAATATTACTTAGACTAAGAGATATAGGCTAAGGGGTACAAAAATAGAGTAAATGTGAGACTTGCAAAAGCTAGAAAGGTAGATATATGATAGGAATAACCAAGCTTTGAGTTTTCCAAGTGTACAAGATTGAGGTATTATATAATAAAAAAAATCATCTAAATTTTACCTAATTTTAATCTAGTAGTGAAATAGTAAGTTTAAAGGAAAATAATGTGCACCTAGGTGTATATACACACCTTGTATTTGCATGTGCCCAACTTGAGTGCTTTATTAGTGACTACGATAGAACCAAGAGCATGTTATAGTATAAAATCAATTTATATAATCTAGGTTGAAATTACTTGAAATAGATTGAAACTGAAAGAAAAAGGTTTAGGAATACATCTATGTGTCTATATAACTTCCTTGCCTATTATCAAATTATTTTGAAAAAGATGTATCATTGTAAGGCTCTAAAACTAAAATTATGAAAGATATAGATAAATATTTAATGTCGATATATCCACAAATATATAGATAGAGATAATATAAGGCACACACCTAGAACTATGGAGAAAAAATGAGTTTCCCCCTAAAAGTCGAGATAAGCTCAACCATGTAACCCAATGATACTTATAACCTTGTGAGGTTGGATGATCAAGTCCAACCTAAAAATCTAGAATGATTGAGTGATTTTATGAGCTTAACCATACCAAAAATGTGAACTAACTAATATAGTAAATTGGCTCAATAACAATCTATTAACATTTGCAGGGCACTAATATTAAAAAGTTCATGATATGGTAATAGTCCATAAAAGTGTTTTGGAATATGAAATTGATTTATATTTTTCAATATTAGGCACATGTTGCATAACATGTACACCTTATATATTTATCATGCTGAAAATATGTTCAAAATAGTACTAATATATAGAATTTTTACACAACTATGATTCTAAACACATAACTATGTGCTTTGGTAAATTTAGATAACTTTGTAAGTATGGATGACATGATTACCAAGTAGGTCCCCACTATATAAGGATAAATATGAAAATTGATATAATTACCAATATGGAGGAAATATTTCCAAAACATTCCAAAACTATAAACTTGAGAAGTTGAATACTAAATAGAGGTGGATAACATGCTTTCAAAGCATACCCCCACTGAATCTGGGAACTATGAATGTATACAATAAATTCCCATATGACATGTCCCCATTTAATTTGAAATTTAATATAAACACCATGTATAGAATTAGTATGGATAAAATGTTTCTAATCATGCCCCTATTGAACCTAGAAATTAGGAATGTGTGGAAGCCATGTGCATATGACATGCCCCCACTGAATCTAAAATTGTACCAAGTGTGGATAATATACCTATATGCTATGCCCCAAACAATATGTCCCACTTAGAGGTGAGATAAAGATAATAAGTGGTATTTACCTCACCTCAAAAGGATAATAAAATTGTATAACCTATAATGTAGCCATGTAACATATATAAGGGGAAATGTCTAGGTATATTCAACATTAAATCAAAAATAACCAATGTGATAATAGTAGGAATAATATTCAAGATAAACATTAAAAAAAATCTGCATAATAATGTTAAAATATTGGCAAGAAAACAAGAGCACACACAAAAAAGAACACTAAAAAACAAGTCAAAAGGAAATGGTTCAAGGAGATGACAAATAATGGGCATATTTAAATGCCACATAGTTGAACAGACATTACTTGGTCAAATATACATAAAATTCAAGGATGACATATTCAAGTGACAATACAAAAATAATGGCATATGCAAATGTCAATGAAAACATAGATAGGCATAGGGGATGCATGTAAAGGAGTATATTCAAATGATAAAAAAAAAAGAATACAATGTCAAGCATAGAAACCAAAGGAAGTGTATGTTGATGCTTATAAATGAACCACATGTGTTCTTAGTATTTAAATAATACTTCTCATTTTAAAATTTGGAAAATTCAAGGCATGATTTGCATATTTTGGTAATATAATTTCCTATGGTGAAATAAAAGCAAAGCAAGATAAAATATTCCATAATATTTATATAATTTGGTGGTTGGGAACCACCTTGGTATATTCTTCATGAATTTCTAATAATCTATGTTAATTCTTAGTGAATTATGCTCTAGATTTAAGCTACATACTAATGTAAGTAGATATTTTTAATGAAGCTAAAAATAATATGATCTTGGGGTAAAAAAGGAGCAAAGAAAAGGGTAAGGCATACAAGAAAAGAATGATTACCAATTTTATCCTTAAACATTATCAAAAAGTATCAATTTCAACCGAGTCTACATTCAAACCAATATATAATGTAAAATAGCCTAATCTCAAATTCCACTATATACCAGGCCAATTTTAAAGGATATAGTGAAGAATCACAAGTAAGAACTAGTTCATATTTAAATATTTACTAGTATTATCAAATAGCACATGCACTTCCAAAATAAAGTAAAATTAAAATTAAGGAGAACTAAATATCTTTTAACTAATCTATCATGTTGCACAAATTAAAAACCCTATGATTACAAGTTTAAAAATTAGAATTCTAAGACACCATTCAAATTCAAGACCTTAACTAACAATTGAGAGAAAAGATAAAATGATAATTAACACATCAAACATATATAATCCTTGTATAATTCCCTTGATTATATTAATCACTTAAAATTATATAAAGTTGATCAAAAATCCCTCAAAATACTTAAAGATGTGAGGGCTTTGGTGCAACCAAGGTCTAAAGATAGAGTGTGGATCACGGTTGCTTATCCTCTCCTTGATCTTAGCTAAATCCACATGAGGAAGAGGGAGATCATAATATTTCTCAAATTATATAAGAGAGATATATGATAATTCCATGGAGTTTCCTTAAGATCCATTCATTATCAATTTTGCAATCAACAAAAATAGTGTCAAGGACATCAATGCAATGTAGTAATTTGGGTTTTATTATGGTGTGGTGAAGGTTAGCCATCTAGACTACAACTAGGTCATATTGCCTCTAGTTTATTGTGGAAATTAGTTTCTCTTATTTTGTGATGGGATTTAATTCCTTGATCATGAAGAAGTGTTTTGACTAGTTCCTAATGCCATGAATATTTAGGGCTGTAATATCCAATTTAGTGTCTTTGAAGATTAGGCACTCATTATCTATTGACAAATAAAGGTCGATTTCCTCCCTTAACTATTGTCCAAGAGCTACCATTGTTTTTATTCCTAAAAATTTATTATACTAGTAATACATGGTCTTTGTGGAAGCTCTTTTGTGCTCATAAGACATAATTAAGCTTTCTTTTGATCGAATTATGACCACTTCAGTCCATTTGGGTTGCTTTTATGCAAGATCTAGGGTTTTAGAGCTTTAATGGTAGAATATGTCCAAGCTTGGGCTTATACATGCATTGGATTTGATTTAGACCTTTACCTTTATAATTTTGTGTTTTTGAGCCCATAAAATCTTATATTTTATCCTTTTATGCTTGAATGGAGTCTATGTAGCATCGATCTAGACCTTTCATGATAGTTTTCATAAATTCCATATGAACATTTTCCATTAGTATTTAAAATACCTTCTTCATTTTCCACCATAAGATCAAAATCATAGATTAGAGTGACCCATAGATTATAATCTAGGCCCTTGGTCATGATTGGTTCTTTTTATTGCAAACACTGTGGTCATGACACTTGGTACCTTACATGCCTTATCTGCACTCTAAATATTTGGTCAGTCTTTATTGAATGAGAATTATCCATGTGGAAATATCAAAAGCCTTTGAAAATTCATGAGTTCCCTTAAATCATTAGGTCAAAATCTAGTGATAAAGAGTGAACCATAGGATCATCTTTCTAGCTTGGCCTCAAATGTGCTTTTGCCATGCATCAAGTTTGTGAGCTGTTGGGGCCTCATTGAAAATTCCTTATTTGCCTTCACATCATTGGATTAAAAAATAATGACAAAGCACATGTCATTGATCTATAGAGATGCCTAAACATTAAGTTAACATATTATTAAGACTGTGACTTAGGCATGAGTATCTTAGAATAAGGTTTGTTTCAATGATCAACTATGAAGTAAACCTTAGTCTAAGGGGTTTATGCCTAAGTATTTAGATTTATATGAAAGGGGGTCATGGATTAAATATTATTAGGCTAATTTTTATGCCATTTTTAATAAACATAACATATGCATTGTTCTAGAATATTTATGCCAAGGCTTTAAAATGTGCCCAAAAGGATCAACATGACATAATGGCCCAATAACACAAGATTTTTTTGTATTGACAAAACACATTAAAACCTTTATCTAGATGTAATTGTTCTAAATTTTATGCTATAAGGACTCTCTTTTCAAAATAAGTCTTAGTATGAGTCTATAATTTAAGGTTCATGATGTTTGAATAAAACTTCATATGGATCTTAAAGTATAGACTTAGACTAGGTTTATTTTGCATACTTAGATTATAAGACCATTTTCATACTTTTAAATTTGAAGACTTATAGTTTTTGAGAATTTTTTGAGCACTTCCCTTATCTTATAAAGTTATTTCTGAGCCTTCCAACAAGATTTGGGAGTGCATTTTGAACCTAATCATAATAATTCATTAGATTAAATTTTATGGTCTCACAAATGTTAAACATGTCCTTGTGGATGTCAAATGATGATTGCAAAAATGTCAATTTTTAGGCTTAATAAGTTTTAATTAGATGGGCTTAAATTCTATGGTAGTATAGATGTCAAATGCATCCTTGAAAATGTTAAATGACGGTCATACTAATGTCAATTTTAAGCTCATCAAATTATTATGACATAGTGTCAAAATGCCATTTAGCACATCTGTGGGGTCTCCCACGATCATGGACTTAATTTTCTCCGTTAGATCAAAATTAATAATGTAGCATCAGTCATTAATCATGATATAGGGACTTGTTTGTGGTTGGTTGCTTTGTCAGGTGGGACCCATTTGATTTTAGTTTATAAATGTGAAGGTGACACATGTTAATCTTTCAGGCCTTTTGTATCCCTTTGGCCTTTCCACTATACTTCTCTCCATCCAATTATGTCCTTATGATAAAGTGAGGGCCATTGATAGTGATCTGAGGGATTGAATGCAATTGGTCAAATGGGTTATATGTAGGATTCTATGAGGCTTCCCTCATGTTGTTGGATCAATTTCCATGATAAAGCGTGGGCTATTAGATCCTACAAGATGCAAAGAAGTTTAGTTAGGACTATAGAGACTTAAAAATACTTAGGCTTAAAGTGTTAAATCTAAGGTATCACTTATATTAATAAATACATTGGGGCCTTAGGATTAGAAACCTAGGCTAAGATATAAACAAGGGACCAATCTAACATAAAAAGGGGACTTTAGGAACCATAATTGGGCTAAAGAATTAAGACTAAGGTCCTATTAATATTAATAAATAGTATGGGGCTTTAGGTTTAAGGTCTTAGGATAAGTTAGGAAATATCAAAAGGACCCTACAAAATGAACAACTTAGTTAGGCATACAGAGGAACCTTTAAAGGGGGAATATAACAAAGGGGACCAAGAATTTTAATTTAAGTTTTAGTTATGTTGAAAAACATGACTAAGCATAAAACATGAGTTTCATATTTAGGCCCAAAATGGATTTTAAAATGGTTTCTACCAATTTGATTCCCACCAACATTTAAAATTAAACTAAGGGTTTTAGGGACAAAAATTTCCTAAGAACATCACCATGGAACCTGCGACTAAAAGTCAAAAAGAATATTCATCTTTACTATTAGTCAAAAATAAAGTAAAACAAAACCAAGTAAGCCTTATTTTAATAAAATGAAAGATCTTCAGATCCTATAAATGACCTTAACATGATAAAACCCATGTTCAAATCCTAGGGTTTCTCAAGGGTCCCAATTAAAAAAAAGGGGGGGTTATGTTGGCCCCAACAAATGACAACTCAAGGGGGAAACATAGAAATATGTTAGAACCCATAGACTCTAATTTAGGAAAATAGTTAAATCATCGACTCCATTTGATCAAAACCCTCACTTAGACTAGATCATGGTTGAAACAAAATTTGAATTTTTAGACTTAGGGTCAAACATTAAGACATAACCACATTGTGTGTGTGCTTTGATTCCACTTACTATTTTCCATGAATTATAAGAAACAACTTCCAAGTTCCAAGTCCCCAATCACTAATAATTGACTTGTAACATGTATGGGTATTTATTAGGTACCATTTTTTCAGCTAAGGGAAGGCTTGGGCATTGCTCTGATGTAAGCTAAGCATACATAGCCCTAATATAGATGATTTTGGCTTCACACATAGCCTTGTTCCACTACCAACCAAGCATCCATATCCCTAGTGGAGATTACTAGAATCACATGTGCCTAAACTTTTGATTTTGCACTGTATCCTTATTTTTGTATTTTTTTGATCTTATGCTTTTAGCAAGCTTGGGAACTAGGGTAGCCAAGTCTTTAGTATTTGGTCAAGTTTTTGATTTTTTGGAAATTCACTTGTGGCTACAACTTTACTCTGGGAAAGGATGTTGATTAAGTGCTAGTATGGGTATACCATGATAATTTGAGTTTTCAACCTACAATTACAAGTCTTTCTTAAAACCAGCTTGAGGTTGAGATGATGGTTGGGTTCTCATATAATGATTAGCCTTTTTATTGGTCTTTACTAGTTTTTCCAAGTTATAGCATTATTCTTTTTAATCTAAAATAATGGTCAACATATAAAAGGGGTTTCATACCTACATTTCTAAAATAGGGAAATTTCAATAAAAATCCATAACTTTGAGTTCAAGATTGTCCAAGAGGACATATTGGAATCAAGGAAAAAATCAACAAGAAATAAACACACCATAGAAAATAGGAAAAAAAGATAGTATAAAATATATATATATATATATATATATATGTATGTATGTATGTATGTATGTATATATATATATATCTATGTATGTATATATATATGTATGTATGTATATATATATGTATGTATATATATATATGTATATATATATATATGTATATGTATATATGTATATATATGTATATATATATATATATGTATATATATATGTATATATATATATATATGTATATATATATATGTATATATATATATACATACATACATATATAGATATATATTTATACACACACACACACATATATATATGTATGTATGTATATATATATATATATATATATATATATATATATATATGTATGTATATATATATATGTATGTGTGTGTGTGTGTGTGTGTGTGTGTGTGTGTGTGTGTGTGTGTGTGTGTGTGTGTGTGTATATTGCTTGTATACAAATAAGGTACATGAAGGAAAGAACTGAAAGGAAACTAGCTAGCCTACCTACTCTAAATATAACCA
Organism: Torreya grandis; assembly: GCA_037957365.1. Taxonomy (NCBI): domain Eukaryota; kingdom Viridiplantae; phylum Streptophyta; class Pinopsida; order Cupressales; family Taxaceae; genus Torreya; species Torreya grandis. The sequence continues at coordinate 486,380 of JARHVA010004416.1, read as the reverse complement.
TCTTACATCTTAATCCATGAAGACCTTTAGAGGGGTACAAGAGAAGTAGTGCCTAAGGTATTTCCCATTGGTGGAAATTATAAACTCTATTCCTTGTAGATCTTTAAGCTTAAAGGTGTTGTTTCATAATTTTTCTACAATCTGTTATGGGCCAATCCAAAAGGGTGTGAATTCACCATGTTTGTCCTTAGGCTCAACTACTTTGTCCCAAAGGAAAACTAGCTCTCCCTATCTGAACACGTTGATCTTGGAGCTTTTATCAAACCATATCTTAACCTTGGCTTGATGCTTGCTAAAATCAGCAAAGGCTTTCTCTCTTGCATCTTCCATCTAAATGATGTCCAATAATCTAGAGTTGGAAAGCTCTTGGATTTCTTCCATATATTCTTACATAAATATGTATGTGGGAAACTTGAGAGTGATAGGAAAGATCGGTTCCTATACATACACCAATATGAATGGCAAGGATTTCAAAGCTTGCTTGAGTCTTATCCTATCAACCCAAAGTGAAAATTTAAGCAACTTGTGCCAAGTCCTAGGTTTGTCTTTGGCAAATTTCTTAATTTCCTTCATTAGGTTATTATTTATAGATTTAGAGAATTCATTTTCATGGGGATAATGTTTGGATTCAAACTTTAGAGTAACATCATTATCATAAGCCCATTCAGTCATCTCTATAAATATGAATGCAGACCCATTATTACACAACAAAGATATTGGAGATCCAAACTTGGTATATAGTTTTCTTCCAAAAAGTTGATCACTTCTTCCATCTTGCATTATTTACTGGCTACATCTTCAGTCCACCTTGTACAATAGTCTATGGAAATAAGGACATACTTGTAACCTTCAAATGAGTTAGGGTTGATTACACCAGCAAATTATAACCCCCATTGAGCAAAGGGTTTGTCAATCATGACTGGTTGTAGAGGCATTGTTGCCTTTGGCTCTTTGGTGTTAAATATCTAACATGAGTGACATTCCCTCACATGTTTGTGAGCATCATTAGAAATGATTAGAAAATAATAACCAGCTTTAAGAATTTTCTAGGCTATGGTTCTCTTAGATGGATGTTCACTACCCAAATTTTCATGAAAGGTAATCATGATTTGGGTGGATTCTTCTTTTGAGACACATCTCAAATAAATTCATTCAAAATTTATTATATATAAGATCCTATTATTGATTAAATATTGGGATTCATTTAATATTATGACCCTATCTTACTCCCTAGATAGGCCTACAAGACAAGTAACATTAAATATAAAATGTATGATTGAATAATACCATTCATTAGCTTGAAAACTTTGTTGATCCACTTGCATAATACTTAGTTTAGGGTTAAAATTAGCAATCATCTGGATCAAAACTTGGCACCTTACTAATTTATATTTTCATTTCCAAATCATATTCTTACGAAATTTACATCCACTTACCTCTTCATTCTCCAAGCTCATTTTGACTTATCATAAGTTTGGTGGCATGGCTAGGTAAGATAACATGTACCTTATTCCTAATGATGTAATGCCTAAATTTATTAATTACTTATGCATATGTATGTCTATCAATCAATGAATAATTTAACTCAAAATTCTTAAAATTAGTGCTCATAAAATCTATTAGGTGGTCACACCCTTTAGTTTTATGAGTTAACACTGCAGCCATAGTGTGGTTAGATGCAAAGGAATATAGGTAGAAGTCCCTTGAGAAGTCAAGACTTATGAGGACTAGAGCCTAGCTTATAGCCTTATTGATATCATTGAATGCCTTTTTGGAATCTTCATTCCATGTGACTTTATCTTCATCATATCATTTAGTGGCTTAATAATTTCTTACAAAACTAGAAATAGACTTTCTAAAAGGCAAGGCCCAATCTCCTTAGAAGTTAGCACCTAAATTGATTATCCCAAAGGGCATCCTCTTGTAATCAAAGGTCCCCCACTTTGTGGTGAAAATTGACTTCATCCTGTCCTCTCTATCAACTAACACTTGGTTATAACCTAAAAATCCATTAAAAAAATACATCATAGCTGAACTCAAAATAGATTAAATCACTTGGTTTAGGAAAGGAAGGGGATAGTTATCATTTTTTTATGCTTTGTTCAAGTTCCTAAAGTCAATACAAAGTCTAATCTCACCATTCTTCTTCCTGACTAAAACCAAATTAGCCACCCAGGTGGAATGTCTGATGGGGAGGATTATCTTAGCATATAAGAATCTTTTGACCTCATTAAAGATGTTGGGTTCTAAGACAGGGTTTATAAGCCTCTATTTCTCTCTAAATGGTTTGTAGCTTGCTTTAAGGGGTATAATATGTGTGATGACCCTTGGATCAAAGATCATTAAGTTATCATAGGACCATGATATAACATCCCTATATTGAGTAAAGAGCTCTTTGGCTTTCTTATTTTTAGTGTTTGTACAAGTTTTTCTAACATTTACTAGTTGAGGTTGATCATGTAGGCCAAGATCAACAATGTTATAATCCTTCCCACTTACCTTGGGAACCTTGGAAACCTTAGTTACTTTATCCTGATCAAATAGTCTCTCTAAAGCAATCATCCCCTTGGGGATCCTATTTTCATTCAATTGAATGAATTTAGCATTAAATTTGTCCCCCTTAGATGTACTTTCATCACTCTCATCAATGATATGAGCATTAAAAGCCCCAAAATTGGTCATGAAATCCAATATTTTTTTATCATCATTAGAGACTTGGAAATGGTAAATATTATTAGGCACTAAAGGACATGGGATTAGCTCAATGCTGAAACTAGCGAAAACTTGATTGGGTATGAGGTTAGTTGTAGTAGATTCCAACTCATTATTAGCTCTGTTTTCCCTTGGGATAGAAATGATGGAAAAGTCATCAAAGGATTCAATCAGATTCCAAACCTTGAAGTTATACCTTTTTAGGTATGGGATATTACATTGGTATTTGCTTCTAACATGGTTAACCACTACTTATGAGTCTCCATAAACTAGTAGTTCTTTGACCTTGTTCTTTATATCAAATTGTAAACCTAAGATAAGGGTTTTACATTCAGTAAGGTTGTTGGTACAAGTTAATTAGAGCCTATAAGAAGCATGGTACTTTTTATTAGTGTGGTCAATCAAAAAATTACCAACACCTAATCTAGAATTACACCTAACACCATCAAAATACAATTTCTATAGTCCAAAAACAACATGAGTACTCTTGGGATTACATACCTTATCAATTTTTGTGGTGAAAACCCCTAAGTCTAAGTCAATAATGTTGACCCTTTTATTTATAGCATTGTACTTAGTTATCATATGCTTCATTCTTAGCTCTCTTTCAACCCTAATTTTATTAGAAACCCCCTTCCAAGGTAGCCACAAATTTGAGAAATCTATGGACATGTAACCATTCAAAGCCTTGGTCTATTCCCTACTCAATAAGATTACATAAACATCAAGTATATCAATAACTTTAATATCAATGAATTATTTCACTTTTGATTTAGAAGCTAGTTTCATATGAACATTTAAAAGTTTTTTGATTACTTTAACTCTAGATTTGTCTAATTGGGTGACAATCTTATCAGACTTAATGGGATTCAGGCCAAGTTGTTTACATATACCTATAGGCATGATATTGGTAGATTATCCTAAATATAATAATAAATTATTCAAATTCTTACCAAACATCCTAGAAATGAGCAAGAAAGGAGGAGACTCAACTTTGGCCTTATGTCTAGTCATGTTGGCATGATCAATTTGTGGTGGATTATTAGATTTATTTTACAATGATTCTAGTAGAATGTCCCTTTGCTTTATGATCTATGTAAGTTCATGAAAAGTGATATTAACCTTTGTATTTTTCATTTCCTCCACTATGTTATAAGCAGTCCTAGAAGAACTAGGAATTTCAATGCTAGGTTTAGTGGTACTCCCTTTAGGTGGCTCAGGATTGTTAATTAAAGAAATATCTAGAGGGGTTATAAAATTATTTGGAGGTGTTGAGGTATTCAAAGGATAAATATATTCCCTATTTTTCAATGGATAGGTTTTATTCAAGAACTTTTGAAAGGATTGGATCTCCTCGGGGATCTCATCAAGTTCATTTTCCTCATAAAAGAGGAAATCAAAGGTGTCTACCATGAATAATTGATTAGATGACTTATATAGAGAGGAACCTTCACCATTTTATTTGTTAGGGACAACTAAAAATGTGTCCAAATCCTCTTGGAAAGCCTCAAAAGTTTTGAAAAATTCTATACAATCAATTTCCCCATGCTTATGTAATGTACCCTTTAATAGTCAAGTAATCCAATATCAGTGAGGTTATTGTCCATAGTATTCTTTTCAAAATATGGTTCATTACTCCTATTATTATGAAAAATTTCATTATAAAACCTATTATTTGTCCTATTATACCTTTTAAATGATAATTTCCTACCTAAACTTTCAACAGTATTTCCAACTTGTTTTTCTAACTAAAGAAAATTAGTGCTCAAATTTTGGACCATTTTTAGGAGCTTTAGAATTGTGTACCTAGTTATTGTTAATAGATGGTATAAAATATATTTGATCACCTATGTTTAAGCCATTAGCAGGATGATTTAGGAATCCTAAATTCTAAGTAGAAGCTACATGATGTAGTGGCAACTGAGTTAAGTTTGGGAGCTGGTTTAAGGTTGGGATATTTCGGATGCTATTTGGGAATAAGTTCATCACATGCCTTTGTTGCTTGATGTTTGGCATAGAATATGTCATTTTCTCTTGGGGATACACTAATCATTGATGGTTAAAACTTTATAATAGGCTCTAGATAATGAAGTTATGGTTGGCATGGATCTCTTCAAAAACATAGAGGTCATAGGATCCACTACATCTTTGTAAATCTCTAAAGCTGAGACATCATTAGGATTATAAGGGCCTATGGTCCTGTTAAATTTTTTATAAAATATAGAATTAAATGACCTAATAGGCTCAATTTTATCTCTTCAAATAATGGTGAACTGATGGTAGATAACATAAGGACTAACAATCTTACCAAATTGATCAACGAACCATTATTGATATCATCCCAACTTCTGATGTAATTATTAGGCAAGTTTAAAAACCATTCATAAGAAACATATTTAAATGTAAAGGGGAATAAATTTCAACCTACACCATCATGCACAATATCTATCAACATTAAGGATAATTTAAAAGATTTTATATGTTCCTCAGTAGTTATTATACCTATGGGACTGAATGTAGGCAAATACTTCTTAGGGTTATGTGGGAGGTCATTAGCACACCTAGTACATTAATGTAAGATGCTCCTAGATATTCCATATTTAGATGAGGATTGATGGAAAAATTACCTTGGATGGATGAAGTTACAAGGGACTTGGATCTTCTATGTTTTCCTTTGTCATGTCTAGCTTTTTTATGGACCTCAAGTTTGAGCAAAGGTTCATTGGTCTCTAAGTGTGATATTATTCTCATTCCTATAAATTCCATCTTGAAATGTGAATATATTACCTAAAATATGATGTATCAAGTTAATGTTTATAAATAATAAGAGTTAGACCTACACATTGAGCTTATTTTACAAAGGTGGTATGAAGAACTGAAAAGGACATTGATCTTTGATTGAATTATCTCAAAGATGTATTAACATATGTAAATATGATCTATATTTACAAGTCTAAGTGTAAACAAACTTAAATATATGAAATATATGCCCATATTTGATTAAAATGAGCCATCCTAACCTTAGATACTACATATTTTCAAAGTTAAAACTAAATTTATAAAAAAAAAGCATCAATGCCCAAAAAATTTCAAAGGAATCACAAAGATGCATTTGAGACAACAAAGATTGATGATTTTTATACTTATAAGCAAATAATTCACTTAAAAACACAAAGATATATTGATATTTAGATAAAATAGACTAAGATCAGTAAGGATTCAAATAAATTAGGCCCTCCTTTTAGTGCCAATGGAGCTTCTTCTATTGATGCTTTTAAATGAATGATAGGTACTCTTAGTGTTTAAAAAACACTTCTAATTTTAGAATTTAGAAAATTCAAGGCATGAGTTGCATGTTTTGGCAATCTATTTTCCTATGGTGGAATAACAATAGATCAAGATAAACTATTCCATAATATTTATATAATCTGGTGGTTGGGAGCCACTTTGGTCCATTATTCATTGATTGCTAAGAATCTATGTTAATGCTTAGTGAATTATGTTCTAGATATAATCTATAGATAAGTTTAAGTGGATATTTACAATGAAGCTAAAATTAATATTATCCTAGGGTAAAAAAGGAGCAAAGAGAAGGGTAAGGTAGAAAATAAAAGGGTGATTACAAATTTTAGCCTTAAACATTATGACAAAGCATCAATTTCAACTGAGTCTTCATTCAAACTAATATATAATGTAAAACAACCAAAGCTCACATTCCACTATATACTAGGCCAATTTCAAAGGATAGTGTGAATAATAACAAGTAATAACTAGTTCTTATTTAAATTCTTACTACTACTATAAAATAACATATTCACATCTAAAAATAGAGTAAAATGAAAATGAAGGATAACCAAATATATTTTAGCTAATCTAGCATATTGCACAAACTAGAAACCCTAAGATTATAAGGATACAACTCAAAATTCCAAAACACCATTCAAATTCAAGACCTTAACTAATAATTGAGATAAAATCTAAAATGACAATTAACACATCAAACATAGACAATATTTTTAGAATTCCCTTGATTATATTAATTACTTCAAATTGTACAAATTTGCTTAGATATTCCTCAAAATCCTTAAATATGTGAGGGCCTTGGTATAATTAGGATCTAAGGATAGAGCCAAAATCATGGTTTCTTATCGACTCCTTGATCTTAGCTAAATCTACATGAGGAAGAGGGAGCTTATAATATTTTTCAAATGCTATAGGAGAGATATACGATACTTCCTTGGAGTTTCCTTCCCTAATGATCCATTCATTATCAATTATGCAATCAATAAAAATAGGGGCAAGGACATCGATGTGATGTAGTACCTCAAGTTTTGCCATGGTGTGGTGAAGGCCAACCATCTGGACTACAACCAAGTCATAGTGCCTCTAGTTTATTATGGCAATTCTTTTCTCTTCTTTTATGATGGACTTTAATTCCTTGATCATGAAGAAGAGTTTAGACTAGTTCCTAACATCAAGGATATACAAGGCTATATTATCTAATTTAGTGTGTTTAAAGATTCAACCCTCATTATCTATTGACAAATAGAGGTCAATTTCCTCCTTCAACTGTTGTCTACAAGCTGTCATTGATTTTGTTCTTGCAAATTATTTGTACTGGTAACAAATTGTCTCTATTGAAGCTATTTTGTGCTCACAAAACACAATTATTCTTTACTTTGATTGAGTTGTGACAATTGAGTCTATTTGTGTTGATTTTATGTAGGATCTAGGGTTTTAGAGCTTTAATGGTGGAATATATCTAGGCCTAGGCTCATACATGTCTTTGATTTGATATAGACCTTTAACTTTACACTTTTACATTTTTTAGCCCATAAAATCTTTTATTTTGTCCTTTTCCACTAACATGGAGTTTATGTGGTATCAGTATAGACCTTTCATGACATTTTTCACAAATTCCATTTAAATAATAGCCATTGGTATTTAAAATACCTTCTTCATTTCACATTGTAGGATCAAAATCCTAGATTATCATGAGCCATAGATTATAATCTAGGCCCTTAACCATGATTTTTTTCTTTCTATTGTAAATCCCATGAATATGACACTTGGTGACTTATGTGCCTTCTATGTGCTCTAAATCTTTGGTTAGTCTTTTACTAAATGAGCATTGGCTATGTGACAATCTCATGGGACTTTGAAAAGTTATGAGTTCCCTTACACCCTTGGATTAAAATCCAATAGTAAATCATGAATCATCAGATCATCTTTTGAGATTGGCCTCGAATGCACTTTAGACATGCATTGGGTTTGTGAGCTCTTGGGGCCTCATTGAAAATTCCTTGGGTGATTTTCTATCATTGGATCAAAACCCAATGATAAAGTGTGTGTCATTGATTTTTAGAGATGCCTAATCATTAAGTTATCGTATTATTAATACCATGACTTAGGATTAAGTCTCTTCGATTAAGGCTTGTTCAACTTATCAAGTATGAAATAAACCTTAGGCTAAGGGTTTGTGCCTAATTTTTTAGATTTATATGCAAGGGGGCTATTGCTTAAATATTCTTAGGTCAATGTTCACATCATTTTTAATAAGCATAATGTATGCATTAGTCTAGAATATTTATGCCAAGGCTTTGAAATGTGCCCAAAAGGATCAACATGACAAATTGGCCTAATAACACATAGGATTTTATTGTATTGACAAAACACATTAAAACCTTTATCTAGATGCATTTGGTCTAAATTTTATGCTATAAGGACTCTCTTTTTAAAATATGTCTTAGTATGAGTCTATAATTTAAGGTTCATTATGCTTAAATAAAATTTCATAGGGATCTTAAAGTATACTTAGACTAGGTTTATTTTACATACTTAGATTATAAGACCATTTGCATATTTTGTAATTTTAAGACCTATATATTTTGAGAATTTTTTAAGTACTTCCCTTAGTTTATAAAGCCATTTTTGAGCATTCCAAGAAGATTTGGGGGTGTATTTTTACCCTAAACATAATAATTCACCAACTTAAATTTGATGGTATTATGAACGTCAAATATGTCCTCATGGACATCAAATGATGGTTGAAAAAATAAGAATTTTTAGTCTAATGAAGTTTTAATTATATGAGCTTAAATTTTATAGTAGTGTGGACATCAAATACATCCTTATAGATGTCAAATGACAGTGGTACAAATTTCAATTTTAAGTTCATCAAGTTATTATGACCTAGTGTCAGAATGCCACTTGGCACATCTATGGGGCCTCATAAGATCTTGGACTTAATTCACTCCATTAGATCAAAATTCATGACATAGCGTCAATCATTGATTATGATCTAGGAGCTTGCATGTGACTAGTTGATTTGTTAGGTGGGACCCATTTTCTTTTAGTTTTCAAATGTGAAGGTGATGCATGTCAATATTTTGGGCCTTCCATATCCCTTTTACCTTTCCATTACACTTTTCTCCATATAATTGGGTGTTTGTGATAAAATTGGGGCCATTGATAGCAATCTAAGGACTTAAATGCAATTGGTCCAATGTGTTATATGTGGGATTTTGTTAGGCTTCACTCACCAAGTTGGATCAAGTTCTATGATAAAACACAGGACATTAGATCCTAAAAGATGTAAGGAAGTTAAGTTAGGACCACACAGATTTAAAAAGACTTAGGCTTAAGGTGTTAAGGCTAAGGTCTCACTCAAATTAATAAATATATTGGGGCATTAGGATTAAAACCTTAGGCTAAGGTATAAGTGAGGGACCAATCTAACATAAAAAGGGGACTCATGGAACTAGAATTAGGCTAAGGCATTAAGACTAAGGTCCTATTAGTATTAATAAATACTATGGGGCCTTATGTTTAAGGTCTTAGGTTAAGTTAGGAAATATTAAAAGGACCTTGTAGAATGAACAACTTAATTATGCATACAAATTAACCTTTAAAGGGGGAATATAGAAAAGGGGACCAAGTATTTTAGGTTACGTTTTAGTTATGTTAAAAAACATGACTAAGATTAAAATATGAATTTCATCTTTAGGCCCAAAATAGATTTTAAAATGGTTCTCACCAATTTTATTCCTGCTAACATTTAAATTTAAATGAGGGTTTACCCATTGCTTTAGGGACACAAATTTCCTAGGAACATCACCATGGAACCTATGACTAAAAGTCACAAAGAATATTTATCACTACTATTACTCTAAATTAAAGTAAAATAAAACTATGTAATCCTAATTTTGACAAAATGAAAGATCGTCATATCTTATAAATGACCTTAACATGCTAAACTCCATGTTTAAAGCTCAGGGTTTCTCAAGGGTCCTAATTTTCAAAAAATGTGGGTATGTTGGCCCCAATAGTGTATAAATTAAATCATAAGGAACCATAATAAGCATGTCATAGTATCCCATGGATCCAATTTATTAGTAAATTATTTCAATTGTATACCATATTAAGTACCCTATGCAAGATATAATCATGGATAATAGGCATCTATAAGTACATATTTAAAATACAACATGATAATATAAAGTGATCATCAAATCATATAACCTATGTGTATCAACATAAAAGAAGCATATGGCCCTAATTTCCACATGACATGATTAGATGGAAATCCCAAAATATGAAATAGGAATGTCTCATGTATCTATGTAAGTTTGTATCACACTTAAGTATAAGTGTGACACATATATGAATGTAGGAGTAACTAAGTATGTCATCCATCAACATAGAACTAACACAAGGATGCTAAGAAGCCAATATAACATGCAAGTGTCTAAAGTTTGTTTTATATTTTTGAATACTTTTATTTATTTTTTGTATTTTTAGAATATTTAAAGAGGAAAGATCATCTTATGATGACATACAATGGATGGTCATAACTATTTAAACACCATGAATCTAATGTAATTCCTTATTTACATTGTTAAGAAGCATGTATAGTTGCAATATCTATCACGGTGGTATTAATGATGCTCTACATATGTTAAATAATACTATGTGGTCATGAATTAATAGTAGGAGTAACAACAATAGGCATTCTTGGAACCCATCATTGAGTGCTTTTTTGTTTCTTTGGTATAAGAGTAATATGTACATTTTGAGGTACTTCACATATATTATCATAGTGTCTAGTATAATATTGGGATTCCATGGAATCCATTATATTTATCTGATGTAATGGTCTTTCAAGTATGGTCCACTTAGTAAAGGGTATTTCTAGTTGTTCACCCTTTTGTAGTGAATTAGCTTTAGTAGGCTTGATAAATAGTTGTCTAAGTATAAGTTTACTTCATTCTAGAGGATGCTCATATGGAATTATATAAACTTTAATTACTCAATTTTCATGAATTTATTTAACATAACCATGCATTGGATAAGATAATTTCTTAAGAGTGTGTATTCAAGGTATTCCCATAAACATATCAAAGATACATATGGAAGCAATAATTAGGAAGGTAGTAAACACATGTGCATGATTAACCTATAAAGTTAGGTCAATATTTCCAAGAACCTTCTAGGATGTCCCATAAAATTCTCAAACTAATCTGGTAGAGGGGTGTAAATCATGATGAGTATAACCCAAGTGCATATATAATGTCATTATGCAAAAAGTTTTTCTTGCACCATTATCAAATCATATCATTTTGTATGAGGTTCTTATCAAGGTATGCTTGAATGAATAAAGAGTCATCATCCTTAATTTAACTATAATTAAAGTAAATATAAGGTTTTTGGAGCATAGGAGGTATATATCACATGTAAGTACCAATAATCACATCTAGTGGGTGCCCATAATGTGAGGAAAGAGGATGTGCATTCTATGTCATTTGGACTTCTAGTACCTTGTTATAATGGTCTTATAAAATATTTGTATATTTTTTACATTTATGGTGATCACTAGGTTGTGATCCTAATTCATTTGGAACATCCCCAAATGTAATATTTTGGTCATTGATAAGATCTTATATATCATACTTCAAGGTTAAACATCTACCTATAGAATATCCTAGTCCTTGATGATAATCATAATAAGCATTTTCATCATATATTTTGGGTAACAACAAACTCATATAAAACTCAATAGGATGAGGGAGAGATATAATCTAACACTTAAGTAATCATAAGAGTAACGAATCCAGGGACTTAAGTAAATGTGTAAAGTATCTTCTTGTTGTATTAGATATGATAAGTTGATTAGGTTGATGTGAAACTATGTTACCATGGTGGTTGTTTCCTTTTTAGGCTTAGGAGGTTTTACCTAATAACTTGGTTTAATTTTGAATTGATTAATATATGTGGATGTAGTCAATGTGTTTGCTACATATTTAAGCTTATTTAACGACATAAGATTCATTTCAGAGTCTCACACAACATGGCATAATCAATAAAAATATTTTAACTTTTTCAAAACAATGGACCATGTAAAGGATCATAAAAAATTTACTTCAATATATCTTGTAAGTCTTTATCTACAATAAGATTGGTCATTTTAGCTAGCATTTTCTTACATCTCAAGACATATTCATTGATATGTTCATTGGTTCTTTGTTTTATTTTAATAATTTGGGGATAGGAAACCATTTTAGAAATATTAATGTAAAATTGTCATAAGAAATAGTCTAAAATATATTTAAATTATTTTATAGATTTTAGAGGTAAATAATAGATCCACCTCAAACCATAGTCCTTATGGCTTCATGGAAATAATTTGGTCAAAAGTTTATCATTGGAGTCATAGTCAAGGCATTTCACATTAAAGGCGTAAATATGTTGTTAAAGATCACCCTTGCCATCATAATTTGTGAAATTAGGTGAAACAAATGTATTTATAAAAGGGTACAAATAAATTTGAAGTGTAAGAGGGTGATGAAACACATCTTGCAAATATATAACATGAGGGTGATTTTAAAACATTTGGTTAAATGTTTGTAATCTTGTCCTCCAAGGTCATTATAAAATGAAGGAATGATTGAACTATAGGCCTGATGGGATTTAGCTTATCAAATTGAGTAGTCACCAAATGGAATGAAAACAAAATTTACGTAGTAACAGGCATTGGAACTGGTATTTGTGTTGAAACAATTGGTAATTCCATAATATATGCATCGATAGTAGTTTTAGTAAATAAAGGTTTAAACACATAAATCATACCTCCACTAGATGTATCTGGTTTTAATGTGTAAAAAGGGAGGTGTATTTTCACTATAGTTTTGGAAAATTTTGATTCAATTATATTTTTTAACATCTCATTTAGATCTTTAAGATTTTATCAAATGAACTCCAAAATAATGTAAGTGCTTGCACTTGATCATGGTCTATTTACTCATTTTCATTTATTTCATGGTTTATTTGCATGAAATATATCCACATATTAACTAAACATAAATATAAAAATAATTCACAAAAAATATAGATGGTATGAGAGCATGTCATGCAGTCACACTAGGCAAAGCCTACAAGCCTAAAAAAAAGTATCAAAAATAACTACGGAAAGCCTAGGAACAAGTCACATAATAAAATAAAAATTTAAGAAGAAAAATTAAGGCTTGAAAGTGGTGGATCCATATCATCCAGACCCTAGCCTGAGCTTGGTAAGTCATTTCCATATAGAATAGGCTCACAACCAGTAGCTTGAGATGTGTCATTGTCATTTTCTTCTTAAGTTTAAGTGGGAAAAATCGCCAGAGAAAGCCTAGAAAACTTGTATAGGACATCTAAAAGGCCTCCAAGTGGTGCCCTCTAAACATCTAGGCATAGAGGAGAAAGATTTTCCCAACCATCCTAAATAACTAGGGAAGGAAGTGGTGGTTATCACCCTCATTACTACCCAAGAGGGGTCATTTACTAGTATAGGGTACCACTATGAGAGTAGCACTGAGAATGTCTATAATGATGCCCATTATGGGTTGATAGAGCTACACTATCCTCTAGTCTAGGATCCCTAGGAAGTGATGGAAGAACTTGAGCCATTGCATAAGGAGAATTTCCCTAGTGGGAGAGGATATTTTGAAGATACCCAAGCTCCATAGCCACTTTATTGGCTTGTACTTGAATCTCATAAGCACATTGGAGATGATAGAGGACTTATTTATAGCAAAAAGATTAAAATCAATAGATGCATTATTAAACAGAAAATTATTTCTTTCTTTCCAAAGCCAAAAAAGATTCTACTCTCTAAAATTATGTGAGACTTATGATTTTTTTAAGGGATGTGTGGGTTTATCTCCAAGGAGTATGTGATACCAATGAAAAAATCAGGGCTAGAAAGGTTTGAAGAGATAATGGATCTAAGTCTAGACCCTTTGAGATTTGTAATAGTACCAAAAAAGATAAAGAAGCATCTCAAGGTGGCCACAAAAAGGGCATGTAGGTAGGTAGACTCATATCTAAATGATTCTTTTTCCAATGGGTAAGCCTTGGTAAAATATACACCAATCAAAATGAGAAGGCTTGGGTTCCACACAAGCCCCTAGATAATGTTGAAGTGAAAGATCCATGTAGTAATAGATGAGTGCATCCCCTAATGGGAATTAAGCTTTTTTACCATGGGTAAATGGAGGTGAGCCATCTAGAGATAAATTGAGGAGTGTAATTACAAAAATGGGTCTCTACATACCACATTAGTCCTTCCACCATGGTTGAGTAGTGTGGATCAAAATTTTGTGGAGCATGGAAATTGGCACAACATTGAGAATATCTTGGTATGATTCTTGGTCTACATTGGCTAACCAAAATTTGGCTTTCACCTCCTCTCAAGATAGCTAAGAGTGAGAGCGTCTACATAAGATATCCTAGATGGTATGAATTTCTCTATGGAAAATCTTGAGATAATTGATATAAGGTATTTATGCTAAGGTCACTTCATTGATATTGAAAATGGGAGACCAATAGAGAGAATGTGTTATAGTAGATATCCCATTGTGAAATATAGAACCATTATGAAGAATCCATGTCTTAATCATTTCCCAAGCCTTCTATATTATTTTGGATATAAATGAACCTATGATTTAAATGGGAGACTAAATGAAGGGCAAATTGGGGAAGTCGAGCCCTTTCTAGGCCTTTTTTCCCTTCGTCAAGCCTGAGGAGATACATTATCTAAATAATACCTTCCAAGCTTCTAAGCCATAAATTGCCCACACAATCCATTTCACACATAAGGTAGTTCCTTATAAGGCTATGCTAATGAGCCACATCCCTATAACATCATGTGTGAGGTAGAAATATTCCCAAGCCACCATATGGAATCCTTTACCTTGGGGTGAAGTGGCCCAAATTAAATCTATGACTAATTTACCCAACTTCTAGTAAGAGTATTTTAGAGGGAACCAACATGATGAGTAGTACACATGGGTAGTCACAAGAATTTTTAAATAGATTTGAAATTTTCCTACTAACAAAAGAGACTTTATCACCTAGTATTCTAGCTTCTTATTAACTTTATCAATAACATATTACCTTTAGGGTGGTGAATCATCAAAAGTAAAGGGAATGATAATAAATTTATATATTTATTCATGTCATATCCACTTCTAACCAAATTTGGCAGCCCATACTGATGGAGGGAGGCAATATTTTGTATAGTAATGAGTTTTTTGCCATTGGATGCTAGAGATAGACACCATGTAGAAAGTGTTGAGACACTATAAGGCATTATACACATTAGATTCATCCTTAATGAAAGTAATGAAAGATTCATCTGCAATGTGGCCATTAAGTAGTTGCATATCTTCTTACGGGATCATGGCATCAAGAGGGAGATAAATTCCTTGAACAAGGCCCCTAGCTTGGGTATTTCTAAGAAAGTATCCAAAAATCTAAGCTACAATTACATAGAAGGTAGGAGCTAGGGGCCACCCTTGATGAATAAAGTAGAATAATCTTAACTACTTAGAGGTGACTCCATTAATAGAGTGGATAGTTGAGGCATCTAGATGGTTTAGGTGAAGACGGGCCCAATGCTTAGAGCTTTAATCATGGATAGAATGAATGACCATTCGATGTGGTTATAAAAATTTTCAAAGTTAAGTTTAGTGAACATATATTTTTACTTAGACCACTTGGCCCAATCCATCACTTCCCAAATGGCAATGATGTTATGCAAAATATCACATCTTTTGATGAAACTCATTTGTTACAGATACATGATGAGAGGCAACATATTGTATAACAAAATCACTAGGGCCTTGGTAATGATTTTATAAGAGACATTGAAGAGGGTGATGGGCCATTAGTTTTAGATCAACTCAGAATCACCCTTCTTAGGTATGAATTTAATATTTCCTTTGTTTATAGTTTTACCTAGTGAATGCATTAAAAATGCCTATAGATAAACCTTATGAAATTCACCACCCACAAGCTCCCAAAGGGTTTTATAGAATTCATAGGGGAAGCCATCAATGCCAAGATATTTGTCATTATCCATGTAAGACACTACCTCATGCAAATCATCAATAGTGAGGGGCTTATCACAATCCACCCATTAGGTGGGAGTGATTTTTCATGACACCACTATGAGAGATTGTTGAAGGGTAATTTCAAACTCAACCAAAGATACTTGATATTTGAAAACTTGTTGATAATGGTGGAAAAAATCTTGAACCATTTATGGGGTCTCTGTGAGTCTATTTATAGCCTCAGAGATGACTTGAATTTTTTGCTTTGAGTTCTTAGCTCACAACATTTGGAAGAAATCCTTTGAAGCTTTGTCCACTATCTTAATATAATGAAGCTTGGATTTGACTTGGGATCCCTAGGCATTATAGTTGTCTATAATCTAACAACATTATTATAAGGAAGAAAATATCATCTATAAGAACTCATTGAAGGGATATTTTTCCAAGGTTAAAGTTGTATGGCTTAGCTCTATGGCAGTATCAAAGTAAGAGTGTCTCCAAATTTTAGAAATTTGGTGGCCATATATTCATAGAAAATGAGTGGTTATTTTGATGGTGTCATCCCACCAAATAATCCAACTAGAATTTTAGGAAAGAAATGGATCCAAATTCCAAACCCTCCTAATGTGTGCCACCATGGGCCTATGTTTGAATAAGGAGGTATTAAATAAGAATTGTGTTTTGTGGACTTTGGATTTCATAAACTTCCATGTCACTTTGAACCAAATAAGGGAGTGGTCAAAAAGTACAAAATCTAGCATCACCTACACCAGAGGAAAAAAAACATTATCAAAAGATAAGTATGGTTGGGAGGACATCATTTCCCTAACTATACACTTTAGAATATAAGTGGGGCCTTTCCTTAAATTACTCTAGGTGTTCCTAACTCCATCCACATGATGATGAGTTAAATTAGGGTCATAAATAACCCAATTAGTTTACATTTAGAACCATGCCTCCCTTTCACTATCTTCCCACATCATAGGTAAGTGGCCTTCTTTGTCCTCGAGAGATGCCACCATATTAAAGTCACCACATAATACCCAATGGGCATTGAGAAGATAATCCATTATTCACCACCATAAATGGGTACAATCTAAGGCATAATTTTAGGAATAAATATTAATAATTTTAAAAGAGTAGATTTTAATGCTAAAAAGATCCCACACTAACTGATTGGTGGGGTCCACCCTAGATTTCACTAAGTGTGGATGCCACCTTGGATAAATGAATGTGATCACTCCTTCATGTCTTACATCATGGTTGATATGAAGAATGATATAGTCATGCTATATTAAATTAATGATAGTCATCAATGAAAAATATACCACCTTCACTTCTTACAGATAGATAATGTTCATCTCAAAAAAAAATCTTATGAAATTATGCACAACTTACATTTTGGGTCTATGAGACCCTGAACATTCCATGAAAAATAAATCATATATGATGGATGTTGAGGGACATGTCCTCTGAGTCCATACCTTCCAAGGCATTATACTAATTCTATATAAATTACCCACTATTAACACCTAGAAAATCATTAAATTGCTTCCTCACAATAGGGTCAACTTCATACACTCCTTGCACCTCATCACTCCTCTAAAGAGGGTTGTGAGAGTGTTCAGGCATATACCTCCAAGTAGGAAGTGGAAGAGTGGTTTGATGTGGGTCTAAAATTTTGGAAGAACTGAGCATAAAGGCCTTAAAACCTTGGGACAAGATGTTAGCAACCATAGGATTATTTAATAGCTTGGGATTTTTTACCAATTTTGGGGCTTCAACCTAAATGGGCTCTTTATAATTAGGATCCTACTCTTGTTGGCCATTAGTCAAATATGGCTTACCTCCTTTGGGAGTAGTAACTATGTTTATGGCTTTAAAGTGGGTGTTATTCTTCCCTACCATAGTCCATCCATCCTCAACTAGCTTCTTCCTAGATTTAAGAGAGGGATTAGGGGGAGAGGATGAGTTGTTAGACACATTATTTCAAGCCAACTAAAGGGGAAAATCTCATATCTTATGGTCTATGGCTTGGTAGTGAAATCAAGTGTTAGGCAAGTTGATATACAAGACTCACTGAGAGTGCCTCACATCTCCAACATGAATTTCCACAAACTCCTTGAGTTTTTTGGATAGGTCTACTTCTACATAGACACTTTTTTAGAGTCTAGTAGAGTATAACTATTTTTGTTCATGTTAAACTACATGACCTATGGAGGATGATATTTGGTGAACATAGTGTGAGAAGGGGAACAAGAGGCCTAAAAATTATGCCCAGTCTAGGAATTTAAAATTAGTCTACTCTAAAACTACAAATTCTCATGTCTAGGGGGAGAGAACCATAACTGATTTCTTGACATGTCGAGTGGTATACCTATGGAGGATTCCTCCTACATGAGAAGGGTAAAAAAAGCAAAAGAGAAAATAACCTTGGTCATGTTCTAGATGCTCTCTAGATTAATTCCATGAGCTACCTAATGAGTTTTAACCCAAGACCATAGCATAATTTCATAAGGGATTCTCCCAACAAAATATCCTATTTAATAAAATTTCTCTAACCATTGACATGCAAAATTAAATTTAGGAATAGGTAATATAACATGAGGTTTCGAAGCATTACCTCATGGTAAACCTTTACAAAAAACTTCCTTAGGTTCCTATTGGGAGCCATTGATTGATGCTCCACCATTCTTCTCCATAGATAAAAATCTAGGATAGAGTGGGGAGAAGTCATTATAAAGACTAGCCTCACCTGAAGGCAAGAAACCCTAAACAACAATAATTATAAATCCCATAGGTGACTAATGCCATGGTATGACACAAGGTTGGATAGGTATAAAAACAAGCACTGACTCAATGACATGCATGGAGGAAACCATAGTAGAGCAAAAATCCTAAATTTATAACTCTTCGAGAGGAAAAATGGCTATTTCATGGTTTTTATTATCATAATCTTCTTTTATGATAACCTTATTAGTATTTTTTCATTATCATCATGGGTATCATCATGATCCAAGGTATGATATCCCTCATTGGTTATTTAGTATTGTTCATGATATATATATATATATATATATATATATATATATATATATATTCATGGTGATCCTTAGCTAAGTGGATTAGCTATAAAACTTATGGTTAATTAAATTATTGTAGGTAGTTAAAGATCACTAACTAGGTTTCTCATGGTTAAATTTATATGTTGAATATGTGTAATTAATTTAATTTTTTTTACTATATTCTAGTAAAACTTAATGGGGTTGTTACATTGTGATATCAAAGCTGAGGCTCAAACTATAGGACTTAAATTTCTAGCTAATGCAAACTTATTTTCTTGATAATAAGGAAGAACAATGGTGCATGCTAGACTAGGAGGTGAGGGTACTTTGAATATTAAACCCCATATTAATTCAATTTAATTTTACACCGAACAAGATACAAATTTAGACTAAATCCTCATAACTATGCAAGAGAATAGGGACCAAATCATGACCCTAGAATAGGAAGAACATGGCCATGAAGAGGATAATGCTCAGGATGAACCTGAAGAGCATCTTGATGACTAGGATCATCTTCAAGAGCAAAGGCATGAGGAAGTGCCATAGGATGCAAGAGCTCAAGTAACTATAGAGTTGACACATGACATGAAAAAGGTAAATGCACCCAATTTTGATGGAACTATTTTTGGGGATGGAGATAAATCATGGATGATAAAAATGGATAAGTGTTTTGAGATTCAGAATTATTTTGAAATCATTAAATTAGTCTAGGGAGTTTATTATCTTGTTGGAAAAGTATCAACTTGTTGGTTGAAAAAGAAGCTCAAGATGAACCTTAATTAAAAAATCACCACTTGGGAATAGTCTATGACATTATTTAGGCCACGATCACTTCTAAAACTATATTTAAATTGAAAGCTTATGAATTTATAGAATCTTAAGCAAGGGGTTTTATCAATGAATTAATAATAGGAGAAATTAACCAAGCTCCTTAAGTATGTACCTCAGTATCAGGTAGATAAGAGGTTCATAATCAAGAAATTCATCATGGGATTAAAACCCCAAATTAGATATGAATTTTATGTGCATTGTCCATTTATAATGGATCAAGTGTTTGAGAAAGAAATAAAGTAGGAATAAAAAATGAAATCTCTTGCCCAAGTCAAAGATAAGTTTGAGAAAAATTAGAATTTTAAAAATAACTTTCAAGAACAATAATTATAAGTAGAGGAGTGGAGACTCCAAGAGTCATTTCAAGAATAAAAATGCTAAGTTTAAAAATGTTTTAGGGAGCAAAAAATTAGGTAATGGTTTCAAGGGTGACTTCAAGGAAAACCAACAGTCTGAGAAGAAAGGACTAGTTGGAGGTTGCCTCATATTTGGAGATGACCATTTTTATCAAGAATATCCTAAATAAAAATCAAATAACAAGGGTTTAACTTCTCAATAAATTACATTCCAACAACAAATTCCTATGGCTATTGATAATTGATAGGCTGAGTATCAAGCTTTGCCCATAGAATCATCATGTATTTTGTTTGAACATCCAATTTCTATTTTGATTGATATAGGAGATACAAAATGTTTCATTACTCCTAAAATTATTAGTAAATTCTTTATAAATACTTGGGTTATGACAAATTAATGGTTGGTACAATATGGGAATGAGTCAAAGGTTAAAGATGATAAATTTTTAGTCAAAGTGGACATTAGGTTACTTGAGTTTAATAAAATAGTAGGTCTTTATACAACACCATTGGGATCATATGATGTGATCTTAGGATTCAATTGGCTTATGAATCATAAATTTGAGGTTGACTATTTTATAAATAAGGTCAAGTGTCAAGATGATTTTTGAAATCGGAGACAACTTTAGGGTGAGGAAAGGGAGTAGAAACTAAAGCATATTTTTGTAATTCAACTCAAGAAAGCTCAAAGAAAAGGATGTCAGGAATTTATCAATAAGATAAATGATATGGTAAAATATAAGAAGATATATATCAAAGATATTCCTTTTCTTATAAACTTATATGACGTGTTTCCAGAAGAATTACCAAGATTGCCACCTAAACATGAGTTTTATTTCTTAATTGATATCATACTTGTATTAGAATTTCAATATAAGTAATTGTATAAAATGACAACCACTGAATTAGATGAGTTAAAGGCACAAATTTAGGATTTCTTGTTGAAAGGTCTAATTCAACCAACTTTTCCACCATGAGGTTCACTAGTTGTCTTTATCAAGAATAAAGATGGCACTCTTCACCTGTCTATAGATTATAGGATGTTGAATAAAGCTACAATCAAGAATAGATATCCATTACCATGTATTTATGTTCTCTTTGATCAATTTTTAGGGGAAACAATATTTTCTAAGATTGATCATAAATCAGGATATCATCAATTAAGGATCTATGAAGAGGATATTTTGAAAACAACATTCAGGTCTTGATATGGGCACTATGAGCTCATAGTGATACCATTTGGATTGACTAGTGCTCTACCAACATTTATGAATCTTATGAATAATGTGTTTATATATTACCTAGATCATTTTATTTTGTTATTTATTGATGGCATCTTCATTTATTCCAAGGATAAAGAAGAGCACTTGCAACATCTAAAACTAGTTTTATAACATTTACAAAGGCACATGTTGTATGACAAGTGATCTAAGTATTTTTTTCTAAAATAAAGTGTAGTAATTAAAACATATTATCTTTACAAATGGTATTTTAGTGGATCCAAAAAAGATACGATCCATTATAGATTGGTTGGAACCAAATAATGTGCATGAGGTAAAGATTTTCATGGGATTAGCAGGCTATTATATGGAAATCATTTTGAATTTATCTAAGATATCTAATCCAATCACCTCTCTTTAGTGGAAGAATATGAGTTTCATCTAGTTAGATAAATGTGAAGTGGCATTTAAGAAACTAAAAAAGAGGCTTATTTCAATACTAATACTAAGAGTTATCAATCCTAATGGTCAATTCTCAGTTATCATCGATGCATCTAGGGATGGAATTAGAGGATTTTTTTATGTAGGATGGCTCAATGGTGGCATATGAGTCTAGGAAACTAAAGCCATATGAGGTGAATTATGGCCATCCTGACCTATCACTTATGGTAATTATTCATGATTTGAATTTTGGAGGCATTATCTATTGGGGAAACTATTTGAGATCAAGATTGACAACTTAGGACTCGAGTATATCTTTGCATATTTGAACCTAAATGCTCATTAAAAATGATTATTTGATTTCTTGTATGATTATTATTTTGATATTAATTATATCAAAGGTAAGGAAAATAGAGTAGATTATGCTCTAAGCCATAGGAGATACATAACATCCATGGATACTATTAGGAGTGCTTTCAAAAATCAAGTGATCAAATTCTCTTTAGGAGATGAATTCTATGATTAGGTCAAAAAAGTGTTGTCCTAATATACTTAAAATACTAGTTATAAGGGTTTTAGGACAGAGAAGAATTGTCTCTGATGGTACAATAATAGGATGTATGTGCCTGATAAAGGGAATCTAAGGAGCACAATTCCATAGGAATTGCATAATACCCCATATTTAGGACATCTAAGAGTAACCAGGATCATGGCTGAGCTTAGACCACTTCATTTTTGGAAAGGAATCAAGAGAGATGCAATATTTTTTATGTCTGATTATCTAAAATGTTAGTGTCTAAAAGCTAAACATATGCATATAAATGGATTTTTATATCCACATGACATACCTGAATGAAAGTGGTAGGTGATTAGTATGGACTTCATCCAAGGTTTGATATTATCACAAAATCAACACGACATGGTCTTAGTCATAGTTGACAAACTAACCAAGGTATCCCACTGCATACTAAGCAACTTGATAGATGATACACCTATGATTGAAAATAGATTTATGAAGGAAGTGTATTGATTGCATGATTTTCTAGATAATATCATTTTAAATCGAGATCCAAGGATAACTTCTAGGTTATGGTTGATTATAAATTTAACTTTGGGTATGCAGTTAAATTTCAACATTGCTTATCACCCACAAATTGATGGAAAAATAGATCAAGCTAAATATATTTTAGAATATATATTTCATATGTATTTTGTGGATCATTAATACATTTTTAATGAGTACCTTCCATTAGTTGATTTTGATTACAAAAATTCATACCAATCAACATTGAAGATGGCTCCATTTGAGGCATTATACAGAATATGGTATTCTACCTTATTAATAATATTATATGCATTTAGAGTAGAGTCTTTATCATGATCATCACTAAGGATCACCATCTTTAGATTGAGTATATTTATACATGGAATTAAATAAATTTAAAAACTAGTGGTTGTTTTTTTCGCCTTCTAGCAGTTTTTTAATATAGTCAAGCTTCATAATTACTATTTTTTTGAGTACATGAATTCATAAATATGTGTACATTTATAAAATATGTATGTGTATACCTATAATATATTTATGTATACATATATATTTAAAATATAGATACATGTGTGTGTGTGTGTGTGTGTGTGTGTGTGTGTGTGTGTGTGTGTGTGTGTGTGTGCACGCGCATATATGTGAGTGTGTGAATGTATGTATGTGTATATGTGTACACACACACACACACACACACACACACACACACACACACACACACACACACACACACACACACACAAACACACACACACACGTATTGGAAGAGCATGGAATGGATAGGGGTGGTCTTCAAAATATTCATGAAACTCACATGCCCAATAAAATAGTGGTTGTGTGGTCCACAAATTTTTTAAGTGACCTACTACTAAGAAGGATTGACAATATATTTTAATAATATAATCTTAGGAAATAGAACATTAATTAGTTGATATAAGTTAGAATACATGGTAGTCTTTAGGCCTTAGATGCTTTCAAAAATGAAAGATTAAGTTAGGATAATTAGGTAGAGTTTAGCTGAGGCCAAAGATAGATAGAAAAGTTATGCTTATCTAAAGAGAACATTTAAGTAGTTTTCTATAGGTGATAAAGTGTTTCTGCATGTTAAGCCTTAGAAAATATTGATTAAATTCAAGAAGTTAGTGAAACTTTCACCAAGATATGTGGGGCCCTTTGAAGTTTTTGAAGTGGTCAATCTTGTAGCATATAGGCTTGCATTGTCACCATCTCTAGTTATTTTGCATAATGTCTTCCATGTGTCTTATCTTAAAATGTGTGTTGTTGATCCTTCACATGTGTTGGATCAAAATGCTTTGCAAATTTTATACCCTAGGGTGGTTATGGTAGAACCAATTAGAGTAATTGACACTCAAAAAATCTATTTATGTAATAGAGAAGTATCACATTTTAAGGTCCTATGGGAGTAATATTTTGAAGAAAGTGCCACTTGGGAGGACTATGATGAGTTTTATAGGCTGTTTCCATATTTGTTTGTTTGATTTGTTGCTGCATATTATATTATTTTCTACTAAATAATTTTTAAATTCATAACTTGTATTTGAATAAATGTCATTGGCATGAAGACCAACTTTAGAAGGGAAATATGTCACATCCAAATTTATCTCTAAGCTAAAAAACCTATTTGATTAGTGGAATATTATAGTTGATTAGTTGATTAACTAATGTTTGATTAATCTCTATGTAATATTTTGATTATGAGATAGTAATGTGATACTTAATTTATTGATTAGTTTACTTAAACTTAGTAGTAATATTATATTCTATACATTGTGGTCATATTTGCGAATTATACTATATAATTTAATGGATATAATGATGTTTCAAGATAACTATATTCATTATTATGAGGTAGATGAAGGATGGATTCTTCCCTCAGAGTTTGTTAGAGGGAGAGTATCATCAAAGAGGGTGGTTTAGATGAATAATTTTGGGGGTGAAAAATAATTAACCCATAAACCCTTACACACACCACATTTATTTTTCATGATTGTGTAATTAATTGTTTGATATATAGTTGTAGTTTACTTTATTTTTTGTTTGAATAAATGTTGCGATATTTTATGTTTTCAATAATCTAGTTGATGTTTATAATCATGATTGATTTGTTTGAGTGATTGGATAACTTTTATGATCATACGTAGATTATCTTATGTGATTTAATTCTTTGGTTGAATGAATAAATTTGTATGTGTTTGTACTTACCTTACTGCCTTATTAGGTATGGCTATGTAGTATAACAATATGATGTTATGATGGATTCCATGTTTTTATTTGATATTTAATATTTATGTAATAATAATTAATATAAATAACATTATTTTAAAATATCTTTGAATTTGATTAAATGTTGACCAAAGGTTTAATATCCACATTACATTAGACATTGATTAAATGGTTTATGGAAATCATTACATTTGCAAAGTGTTTGTTTATGATGAAATGGTAATATAAACAATAGTATTTGAAATACATACTTGTATTAACATGCTCTATAGTTTATATTTGAAATAATTATTGACTAAGTTGATAGTTGTTATATGGAATAACATTGGGGTTATGTGACTTATTTATTTGGTTGGTTGGTTTTGGGAAGTTGATGATGGAATTTAGTTAAGTCAATTATCATGCATATTTTGTAAAGGATATGAAATGATTATTCTAATCAATTTTGGAATTTTAGAGATGATTAGAATCACTAATCAGTCATCAACTTTGGATTAACATAATTTTGTGAAAAGCATGAAGTTTTGTTATGGCCTACATGATGGAAAACTTTAGCATGCAAGGAGTTTTATTGAGATATTTGGGAATGGAAATATATAATTAGTTTAATGTGCCATTAATGGTAGAGAAGGAGGTGGTAATTAAGTTAATGGAAATGAATAAAAAGAAAGGAGAGAGAGTTATGGGGATACAAGACTACACACAAAATAAAAAGAATAAGAGGTAAAAGGAGAAGAAGGGTGAATGAGTTAAGAAAAAAGAGTAACTTGGCTTCCTTGGCATTCATAAATTCATAGGTTAGTTTTGTAATTAAATTGCTATGTGTGAAATGTTGAATGAGTTTTTGAATTGTTACAGTTACTAGGATTTCCATTTCATTGAAACTTATGGAAAATTAGAAGGGATGTATATAAGGCCCTGTAGAAGGCTCTATTGGCTTGGTTTTTATGCACACCATAGCATAACGAGGTAGCCTTTAATGTTTTAAGATCTCAATGGAGGTAACCTCCACTCTATAACATGAGTTATAGGTATGCAGTCTTTGATAACCTATTGATGGAATAACTAGAGGGGCATGCAGGTTGTTGACAAATTTTTTGGATGGAGGTGTGGTTCCTAAATGGTATTGAATGTCTATGTGAGTTGGATGTATGGTTGGATTCTAATCTAAAGTGGATAGGTATTAAAATCACTCAAAAAATGAGGTAAGGGTGAGGTAGAAAAGAAGGATCTATGGTTTTTAGGAACTACTTCTCTATCTAGTTTCTAAAATGACAAGTGCTCTTAAAACCTATGCCTATTGCTAGCAATAATTGCACACACACAATCAAATAGGATGAATAAGTATAAGGAGATACTAATGTAGGAAATTTTCAAGCCTCAAATAAAGGTTATTACTTTTATGGTAGTTGTTTCACACTCTTACTTAGGAGATTATGGATCAGGTTAGCAAGGTATGTAAGGCAATTATTACATACATAGAAAACTACATCGAGGAAAACACTCATGCATATTTAAAATTATGAATAAATCAACTTCACTATCTTAACCAATATATTTTAGCAATTTATCAACATATATTACACATATATAGATTACTAGATCAATTAAAATAATCAAGAATCTATTTGTAGCCATTACACACTAAATATTATTGAAACATACAACTAAAGAAGTAATATATAATTACACAAAAATTAGAAAGAAACTACACAAACACATTCATGATGATAAAAATTGATGTTGATCCTATATTAAAAATTCTCAAAAAAAATCCAAGTGGGATTATAATTATTTATATAGACTTTGGGAAGGGGTCACCTCATCCTCTAAGTTCATGTAAGGTCATTACATGTGATAGTCAGAAATTGAATTCTAACTATGGCTAAAAACCATATAAGGGTCCAATATAGTTATTAGTTTAAAAAATATCCTTTGTAAAAGATATGAAACATGTGCTTGTGTATGAAGATGAAGTAAATTTTTACAATTATAGCTCAAAATGAATGCATACTATAAATATATGTGTCATTTTCCAAAACTCTACTTTCCTCCTTTTATAGGTAGTGAGAACAACCTGTTGATCTTTTAGATTATCCATTTTCAAATGGATCTAAAACATATGTCAAAGACAAGTACCACTTTACTAATGTTTTAGAACTAGTGACACTATTGTTAACTTTCACCAATCTAACTAAACTATGCATTATATGTTGCCCTTATCTTTATAGAATATCCCCTTGGAAGGATTTATAGGGTATTAAATTGAAATAATTGATAGCATTCACTTAATTTACCTTTGAAATGCCATGTAACTATAGTCTTCTTATGCTCTCCTATTAGATCTTCACTTTTATATTTGATAACCGTTCATGTTTATATTCTTGATTGAGTCTAGATCTTTGAAATGTTCACTGTCGACTCACACCATTTGATCTTTTACATGATGGAATGTGAGTGTGCCATTTGGTAGCTTTGTGGGGCCTCTATGCTCTTTATATCCATATATTGAATGTTTTTATGCCACTTAGAAACTCCTTACTTATTCTAGGACCTTTGAATTATCTCTTTAGATCTCACACCATTAGATCAACTATATGGATCAATGTTAGCCATCGATCTACCTAAGCCCCCCAAAATTTGATTCAAAAATGGCTAATTTATGAGATTAAATTTGATGTTCACATGACCATAATAATTTAATACCATGTCATTTTCTTATAGATCTTAAATTTGATGATCACACAACTATCAAAGATGTCCTCCTAACCATCAATGACATCCATGCAACTGTATTAGTTTTAACCTATCCTTTTATTGTTGATATTAAATTTCACATTCACATGACTATCAAAGTTTTCCTCACAACCATCAATGATTTCCACATGACCCTTAGAATTTAAACCCATTTTTTTGGTCTTTGAGCTTAATTTTGACATTTATGTGAATGTCAAATATGTCCACATGATCATCAAGTTAACTGCCTGCAAGCTTGATAATTGTCATTTCTTAGTTCACTCTCCTCTTATTATAATCTAATGTTAAAAATATGATCATATGTGTGACACTTGGAAGTTTCTCAAAGATTATGTGCATTATGACTATTGACAATCACATTATTCAATATTTATACTAGAATCTCATGATGGTGACACTTGTCACCTTTACGGAGCTCACAAGGTCCTTTGAATTTTCAACCATTGCTTTCACTTCATTAAATTAATAGAGACCAATTTAACATATTTAATTAGATATAAAAGCATGAATAAAAGGATTATGTTAATATAAGAGACCTTACATAAAAACTATAGCCTAAGGTCTTAGTTGTATTAATAAATATGATTACACCTAGGCTTAGAATATGTAAGAGAACCCCAACACAAATTTTGACCCTACATAAATCATAAGATATAAAAAGGACCAAGCATATATATTTTTAACCTAAGGTCTTTGTATTAATATAATACAATTATGACCTAGTCTAAAATATTAATCTCTAAACATATTAAAATGCACTCTAAGTAGGGGTACCACTTGGCAATAGGGAATTGTTTTGGGGATTTTGTCTGGGGGGAATGTTGTGGGTTTTTTGTGTGTGGGAATTATTGTAGGGACCCTAATTTCATTGGATAAAATGTTTGAGACATGAAGTCTAAAGGAATTACATTTTTATCAGACAAAATGTGTAAGATATAAAGTTTGAAGGATTTGTATTTTCTTCAAACAAAATATCCAAGACAGAGAGTCTGAAGAAATTACATTTTCCTTGAATAAAATTTCCAAGACATAACTAATAAAGAATTTGGTTTAGGGTAAAAGGCTCGAAGGAGTTAGTCCAAGACAAAATTATTGAAGGATAGGATCATAGGAAAAAATACCCAAGACAAAAGTCTTGAAGGGTCATTTCAAAAAGTCTGAAAGGCCATTCTATTGAGAAAAATGGCCATAACAAAAGGGTTGAAGGAAAAATGCTAAAAAATCTAAAGGGTCTACTTTTTAGGGCAAAGTGCCCTTGAAAAAACTCCAAAGGGTATACTTCATAGTGAAAATGTTTGGGACACAAGTGTCAAAGCGTCATTCCAAAAAGGCCAAAGGGTAGGTCTATTTTGCCAAGAGAAATGCTTGCAGTAAAAATCATGTAGACCTGATTCCATTAAGAGAATTTTTTTGTATAAAATGTCTATAACAATGTCCTTGATAAATATAAGTTCATGGCAAAATGCCTAAATAAGAAAAATCTTGACAAAGACCAAATTATTTGGGGAAATTGTTTTATAAAGATAAGTCTAATTAAGATAAGTCAAATAGAAGACCTGAAGGAATTACTTCCCATAAAATAACCCTGATAGAAATAAGTCTTAAAACAAATATAATGATAGTCTATGAAAACACAACACCAATGCCATCTTTCCAAATAATGAAAAGGCTAATAATCAATCTTTTCCCTAATTTTGCATAAACATATATAAGAGGGACTCACTGTCAAGACCATAGTTTGAAAAAAAGTGGGTCCCCAATTCTGTAAAGAAAGAGGGGATGTTGGGTACAAAAATGGTGACTCACAATAGGAATACTTCTGAGTATTCAAGAACCCAAAACTCTAGTTAGCAATCATTAAATCAATCATAAAATGTGTCACAAAAGAATACTTAAATCATAAACATAAAGAAACTCTTAAGTTTATTCACACATCATACTTTCTTTCCAATTCTTAGATCTATATATGTCAAAACATGTAATTCATTTAACCCCTATTGTGATGAGTTTTTCAAAGTCTTGATGAAACTGTAGGTTTCATTCTAGTATCTCTTAAAGCTCATTAAAAATAAGGGAAAATCAATCATTTATTTTCTTTCATCCAGGCATCCATAGCCCTAATAGAGATACCTTACACTCCTTATCTTCTCTTTCTATCATGATGTGTGGTACATTAACCTTATTTCATAATGTGACCCTTTTGATTTTCTTTATGTTTTATTTTGCTCTTTTGAACTTATTGGTTCTTTTCTTCTTTAGTTTTTTTATTTTGTTATTATTTTATTATTAAATGGAAAAGAGAAGATATATAACCTCAGTGAGATGGTATAATTATAAAACAAATCATTACTATAACATTCATACCATCTACACCTATACCTAGAATTGTCATTTCCAATAGGTATTTAATGTCATAAGTGTATTTGATCTAATAAAACAAGAAAACATTCTAAATTTGTATGAAGTACTCTAAGCAAAACATCCACATGCCTAGTCAAATTATTTTATTATGATACCATTCAAAATAATTCATGATTACCTATATTCATCCTAAATACTCACAAATATAGAAATACACCTAATTTGTAAACTAGTCCCAAAGTGTCAAGATTTTAACTTTTCCCTTTTCTACAATTCATAAGCTCATTTGGTTTATATTTTTAGATTATTTATATTCAGATCAAATACAATTCTAATTTCTATAGAAATCAAATAACATCTAATCTAAGAAAGCAAGGAACTTAACTAAGAAAACACTGAAATATAATCTAGAAAGCATGAAACTAATCTATGAATGAAAAATACTGAAAGTAGGAAATATTAATCTAGAAAGTAGGAAAATAATCTAAGAAATTAAGAAATATAATCTAATTCCTATGTCTATTCTCATTTGTCCCTCATTACTCAGTAATATCAGTAGATTGCACAACCCTGATGTAGTGCTTCAAGAACTATCCATTAACTAGATATGTAAGCTCATTGCCTTGGAGGTCTTTTAGACAAAATTCATTGTTCCACATGATATTTTAAATTTGGGGTATAGTATAATCCTTAGTGGGGTAAAATTTTCATGTTATCCTTTCTTTTCATGGGATTTATCCCAAAGTATCACTAGATCATAAATCCTCAATGCTTTAACTTTTACTCTCTTATCAAACCAACTTTTGACCACATCTTAGCACTTGTTAAATGTGTATAAGGCCTTAGTCCTTAAATATTCCATTTCTATTATGTCCAATAATCTTGACTCTTCTTCATCACATAGATCTATATAATCCTACATAAAATGATAATTGTGTGACTTCATCATAATTGGGAATATCAGCTTGCATCCATACACCAATAAATAGGATGAAGCGTTAACAGATTGTTTGTATCTTGTTTGGTTTACCCAAATACCATACTTCAAAATATTTTGCCATTACCTAAGCTTGTCTCCAACTAATTTATTCATTGCATCAATCAAATCCTTACTCATTGATTCTACTAGTCCATTTCCCTAGGGGTAATAGTTAGAAGCTGACCTAATAATAATCTAGTTATTGTGTACCCACTCAGTAAATTATATTGATATAAAATCTGGTCCATTGTCACAAACCAAAGAAATGGGTGTGCCAAATCTGGTTATTATGTGTTCCTCTAAGAAATGAATCACATCTTATGCTATGCAATTCTTTATGGATGTGGCCTTGGTCCATCTAGTGTAGTAATCTATGGTGGTCAGCATGAATTTATGGCCTACCAACGAATTTGGGTTGATGACACCAATGAAGCCTAAACCCCATTGGACAAATGACCTTCTTTCAAAAATTGGTTATAAAAGTATCACTACATGTACTTCTCTCTTGGTTATATCTTGGCATTCATGGCATGTTTTGATGTGAGTATGAGTATCTTTAAAAACTATTGGCCAATAGTATCCCATTCTTAAGATCTTATGGGCTATGGTATTTATAAAAGCATGACCACTACCTATATTTTGTTACAAGTTCTTTAATATTTCTTTAGCTTCATCTATAGATACACACTTGAAGTTAATACCTTCATAATTTTTTATATAAAGGACTCCCTTCTTGATTATGTAATAAGCACTTTTGATCCTTAAATCTCTTTTTCTCTCTCTATCGACATTCAGGGAACAAGCTCATGTAATTAGATACTATATTATATTAGTATACCATTCTCCTCTAGATACTTCAACTTAACATACCTCTTCAATAGTGATGCACAAATTTGATTGAGTTATAAGTTGAATAATGCCTTGGGCACAAACTATCTTTGCAAGCTTAATCTCTATGTCAAATTCTTGAAGCTTGGTCATCCATTTGCCTCAACATTCTCCTATCTCTTTCTATGATAGGGTAAGATTAATTGAAGGATCAGGTATAATGGAAATGACTTTATTCCTCAAAATGTATGTTTGAAAATTCTTCATGGCTTTGACAAGGGTAAAAATCTATTTATCAATCATAGATAATTTGAGTTATACATCCTTCAAATTTTCACACATAAATGCAATCAGATGCTTAGTCTCATCCCTATTTTTCATTATAAAAATAGAAATCATATGCTCTGAAGCAAATGAATATAAGTGGAAATCTTTTGTAAAATTTGGACTGATTAATATTAGAGCCTACAATGTAACATCTTTAATTTCTTGGAAGGGCATTTGGACTTCAACTATTCACTCTATTTTGTCATCCTATTTGAGCATGGTGTTTAGAGGTTTGACAATCTCTACAAATCCTAAGATTAACATCCTTACAAAGTTAATATTTTTGAAGAATGATTTAAGCTCCTTATTGTCTGGTGGTTGAATTTTTGAAATTGCCCAAACTCTATATAGATCAATGGTGATCCCATCCTTGTTGATGATGTACCCTAAGATCTTGCCTTCAGTGACTTTAAATATGTTTTTCTTTGGGTTTAGTGGAACATAAAGACTTGGCATCCTTTTGAATATGGAATTTAAATGACTTATGTGGTTTTTCCTATTCTTTAAACATACCATAAGATCATCCATATAGATGATTATGCATTTTCCTATCAATCCTTTGAACGTGTGATCCATTGCATGTTGAAATGTTTCTACTACATTTATTAGGTCAAATAACATCCTCTTAGATGCATAAATTATCCACTTTTTAGTGAACATTATATTTATTCTATCCTCAAATTGTACCAGTACCTGATTACAGCCTAAAAATACATCTAGTAAGGACATCATTTCAAAACCACTTACTATTTGTATCACCTCATCTAGAAAAGTTAAAGGATAAATATACTTTTTATAAATCTGATTCAGATTCATAAAATTGACACACAATCTGATCTCACTATTCTTCTTTCTTAATGGGACCAAATTGGCCACCCAAGTAAAATATTTCACTAGGAGGATGATTTTTGCATTTAACAACTTCTCCACTTCTCTCTGAATGAGAGGCTTTATAATACAATTTACTAGCCTTTGCCTTTACCTGAATGGCTCATGATCTAGCTTCAAGGGAATCATATGAGTAATGAACTTTTGGTCATACACCTTCAAGTCTTTATATTTTCAAGTAATGACATCTTTGTATCGAGTGATTAGATCCTTTACTCATCTTTTTTTGGAGTGCAACTAAGACCAATATTAACATAGCATGCGTTGTGCTCATCTCCAAGATTTTCTATTTTAAAATCTGATTCATTGACCTTAGGCTACCAAGTTGCTACGCTTAAGGGTCTACATCGAATGGTCTTTCCAAAGCGACTAACTCAGATGGAATTTGATTCTCTTTCAGTTGGAGAATATCTTCTTTATCTAATTCCTCTTTATAGAAGTGATTAATGTCCTTGTCATTGAATATTTTAGATTTTAATTCCCCTAAATTAGTTAAAAATTGAATAATCTACTAGTCATCATCAAAGACCTAGAAATTTTCTATGTTATCTAGAGTGGAAGGACACAGCACCAATTTAATAAAAAACCTTTTTACCTTATATTTTTGTAATGGCTCCAAATTAACAACATCAATATCTAGTAAATCAATAGTTTGATTTTGATCTTTAAGGAGTGATACTATGTTGAAATATTCAAAGCTTTCAAGCAGGTCCCATGTTTTATTCTTGTATCTTCTTATATAAGATAGCTTGCATTGATATTTATTTTTGACCTAGTTGACCTCCAGCTCTAAGTCACCAAATTCTAATATTTATTTCACATTATTCTTGAGTGCAAACTATAGTCCCATAACTAGAACATCATACTCAAATCTATTTTTAGTGCATGGAAATTGCAACTTGTATGCTACCAAGAAATTTTTACCTTTTAGATCAATCAACTCGATTCCCATGCTTGATCTTTGCTTGGATCTAGCACCATCAAAGTGTAGAGTCCATAACTGATTAGAACATTTAGGTTCTAGTTTATGTCTTGAATTTGAGTAGTAAAAGTATAAATGCCAAGGTTGGGTGACTCATACTTTACCTCTTCATTCTTTACATTGTATTCTATTATGGGATACTTCATTCTTAGCTCTTTGTTAATTCTAATTTGATACGTAATTCCTCTCCATGGTAGCTAGATATGAGAGAAATTTTTAGATAGATATCTATTGAGTCTTTTAGACCAATGCCTACTCAACAATAGTCCATAGCCTTCTGGTATGCATACCACTAGAATATTGATGGTCATTTGGACTCTTAGCTCAGATGCTACTTGAATACATACATTGGTAAATTATCCAACTATTAGTACTACTATTTTGTCTAATTATGAGACTATTCTCTTTGAAGGAATTAGAATGAGACCTAGCTTTTGACATATAGATGTGGCCATGATAATTATAGATTCTTTAAAATTAACTAAATAATTATGAATATTCTTACCAAATGCTCAGATTGTTAACGAGAAGGGTGGAACTTCTATCTTACTTTTGTACATGATGTTGGCATCAACAACTTTTTCTTTGTCTGTAGATGAATTATCTCTTTCCATAAGATATTTTTGAGTCATGGACTTCCATAATAACTCCTTCTATTTAAGGATCTGAGCCAACTCATGAAGAGTTATATTCGATTTGATCTTCTTAATATCCTTAACAATGTTGTATCCTCCTTTTCTTGATTCTTCCTTTCTCTACAACCAATTCTTACCCTTTGGAGGGGGTGGATTATTATCTAATTTAGGATTAGGAGGAATCACCATGATATTTGGAGGAGTCAATGATATAAGTGGATACTTATTCCTTATATTAAATGCAACTTTCTAAATCTAATAGAAAGCATGAACTATATATATATATATCATCTTCACTTTTGAAGGGAAACTCATGAGTTTTGAAGAACATAGAGGTACTTGAAGAGCTAGGATCCTAGTGGGATTCTAGTGGATTATTCATCTAGTCCTACGTGACTACTTCTCTTTAAAAAAATTTGAATGTTGCACAAAACTCTACATAGTAAAGCTCACCATGATGAAAGTTGTTGCGAAATTTGCACCAATTAGGAAGATATAATTCTTCCACGTTGATCTCTAGATTTTTTTTAGGTTATTCAAGCTTTTTGAGCAATCTATTGTGTCTTTGGAATCCAACATTTTGATTACCGATTGGGACATTAGTATTTCACATCTTCCTTTGTATGTTCATGAAGTCATTACTCAACTTTTAAACTATCTTTTTGATAGAATCTATTCTACCATTTTAGAGTTAGTACCTTGTAAAAAAATAGTGGGGAGTGCATATGATTATTTATTCTACTACTAACCTTTGCATGTTGTATGAATTTTAAGATGCTGAAATTTGGTTGTGATGTTTATGTTAATGGAGGTAGTGTGTACAATTGATTTTGATTGAACATGAGAAAATTATGATTCTCATGTGGTATAGGATTTAATGCTTAAAAATATTATTTAAATTAGGTATAAAATACATTTGAGGATTGAGCTACCTATTTATACTGATAACCTCTTCATATGCTAACATCAAATTATTGGAAGTAATTGATCTTCTCAAGAACATGATAGTGATCGGATTCAAATAATTCTTGTACATCTCTAATTTTAATGGCTCATCTACTTTGTACCTTGGGATCAACTAGTTGTACATCTTCTATAACCTTGCATTGAAAGCATGTGTGGGATCATTATGTTTTCTCCTCATCCTGGTGAGGTGATTGTATACTAAACTAGGATTGGTGACCTATCCAAACTATGCAAGAAAAGCTACTATAAAGTCATCCCAAGAAGTGATAGAATTTTTGGTTAGATTTAAATACCAATAATAAGTAGGATCCATTAAATTAAAAGGGAATAATCTACATGAAACATCCTAATGGACAAAATTCATTAGCCTTAATGTAGCTTTATAAGATCTGATATGTTCTTCTATTGTCCTTATTCTTGTAGGAGAAAAGTATGGTAAGTACTTTTTGAGATTCCAAGGTAAATCATGCACATCTCCTAGGATATAAATAGCATATCAAACTAACTAGGGCTGATCCATTCATTGGTTAATAGGTAAAGGGTTCCTTATGAGTAAGGGGTTCCCTATTGGAGGAGGTGGATTATTTTAAACTAGGGATATTGGCACAGTTTTAGGTCTCCTATGGTTTTTCAAGGATGAGACTAGTAAACTAGATTATGAATTAAATCTGGTCTCTCTCTTAGGTGATTTCATTATAACTCTATATAAAGAATAACTACTATTATCAAGGGTGATAGCCCTCCTTCTAATGCCAATTTTACTATTGATGTGGGTTTTATGCACACCACAACATAACAAGGTAGCCTCTAATGTTTTAGGATATAAATGGAGGTAAAATCTACTTCAAGGCATAAGTTGTAGGTATGGGGTCTTTGATAACCTATTTATGGAATAGTTGGTCGGGTATGTAGGTTGTTGACAAGGTTTTTGGATGGAGGTGTGATTCTTAAAGGGTAGTGAATCTCTATGTGAGTTGGATGGATGGTTGGCTTATAACATAAAGTGGGTAGGTATCAAAACAAAATTGAAAAAGGAGGGAAGGGTAAGGTAGAGAAAAGGCTCTAAAGTTTTAAGAATTACTTCCCTGACTAGTTTCTAAAAGGACAAGTGCTCTCAAAATCTATGCCTATTGCTAGTAGTAATTGCACACACATAATCAAACACAATGAAGTATTCTAAAGAGATAATAATGTAGTAAATTTTTAGGCCTCAGACAAAGGTTTCCCCTTTTAAGTCACCAGTTGTACACTCTTACTCAGGAGATTATGGATCAATCGAGCAAAGTATCTGAGGCAACTATTTTACACACACAAAAACTACACAAAGGAAAGCAATCATCCACATTCAAAATTATGAATCAATGAATTTGACTATTTTATCAATATATTTTACCAATCTCTCAATAGTTATTTCACATATAAAGATCATTACATCAATAAAAATAATTAATAATCCATTCATAGCTTTTGCCCACTAAAGATTATTAAAACATACAACCAAAAAAGTAATATCTAATTACACATAAATTGGGAAGAAAATACACAAACACATTTTCTAATGATCAAAATTGATTTTGATCTTATATTAAAAATTCTCTAAAAAAATCCAAGTGGGATTAAAATTATTTATATAGACTTGGGGAATGGGTTGCCTTATCCTCCAAGTTCATGCAAGGTAATTAAATTTGATAGTCAGAACACACATTCTAATTGTGTTTGAAAACCATGTAAGGGTGCAATTGTAGTTATTGGTAAAAAAATAACCTTTTCAAAAGTTATGCAACATGTGCATGTGTATGAAGTGAAGGCAATTTTTATAATTATAGGTCAAACTGCATACAAATTATAAATATAAGCACCATTTTCTAAAACTGTACATGCCTCCTTTTTTAGGTTGTGAGAATAACCTATTGATCTTTTATATTATCCATTTTAAAATAGATCTCAGACATATGTCAAAGACAAGTATCATTTTACAAATGTTTTAGAACTAGTGACACTATTATTAGCTATGACAAATATAACTAAAATAGGAATAACATGTCACCCATGCCTTTATATAATATCACCCTATAAATATTTACATGATCTTAACTTAAAAAAATTACCAACATTCACTTAATTTATCTTTGAGATACCATGTAATTGAAACCTTCTAATGCTTTATTGTTAGATCTTCACTTCTATGTTTGTTAACCATGTGTGTTTATATTATTAATTGAGTCTAAATCTTTGAAAAGTACACTATCAACTCATACCATTTGATATTTTTCATGATGGAATGTGAGCATGCCATTTTTTAGCTCCATATAACCTATATGCTTTTTATAGCCATAGCTCAAATATTTTTATGCCACTTGTCAGCTCCTCACTTATTTTGGGACCTTTGAATTGTCTCTGTTGATCTTGTACCATCAAATAAATTATATGGATCAATATTGGCCATTGATCTACCTAAGCCCACCAACCTTTGATTTTAAAATGATTAAATTATGAGATTAAATTTGGCATTTACATGACTATCAGAATTTAAACCATGCCATTTTATTATTGATCTTAAATTTGACATTCATGTTATCATCAAAGACATCCTTGTGACCATCAATAATCTCCA
This sequence comes from Torreya grandis, assembly GCA_037957365.1. NCBI lineage: Eukaryota > Viridiplantae > Streptophyta > Pinopsida > Cupressales > Taxaceae > Torreya > Torreya grandis. The sequence continues at coordinate 447,762 of JARHVA010004416.1, read as the reverse complement.
TGCAATCATCTAAATTTAAACTCATGTAATTTTTCTTGTTGATCTTAAATCTGAAATTTTCATGACCATCAAAGATGTCCTCATGACCATTAATGATGTCCACGTGACCATCAAAATTTAAACCCATATTTTTATCTCTGAGTTTAATTTTGACATTTGTATGAATGTCAAATACATTCACACAATAATCATGTTAACTTAACTCCATGCGATCTTGACACTTTCATTTCTTGGTTCACTCTATTATTAGGATAAGCTAATGTTAAAAATATGCTCATATGTGTGCCACTTGGTAGCTACTCAAGGCTTTTGTGCTCTATGACTATTTACACTTACATCATTTGATCTTTATACTGGGATCTTGTGATGGTGACATTTATCACCTATACAAAGCTCGACATGTATTTTGAGTTCTCAACCATTGCTCTCACTTTGTTTGATTAGTCAAACCCAAGTTAACATAGTTTGTTAGATTTTCAGGCATAAATAAAATACATATGTTAATATAAAGGACCCTCTATAAAAAATTATAGCCCAAGGTCTTAGTTATATTAATAAATATGATTTATACCTAGGGTTAGAATATATAAAAGATCGCCTACATTAATTTTGACCTTGCATAAATCATAAGATATAAAAAGGACCAAACATATAGATTTTTAGTCTAAGTTCTTAGTATTAATAAAATATGATTATGACCTAGGATAAAATATTAAATTAATCTCAAAACCTAATTAAATGATCTCTAAGTTGGGGTAGTACTTGGAGATAGGATATTGTTCTGGGGCTTTTGTCTAGGGGAAAATGTTGGGGGATTTTTGTGTGGGGGAATTGTTGTATGGACCGTAAATTCATCAAACAATTTTTTTGAGAAATGAAGTCCAAAGGAATTACATTTTTTTTAGACAAAATATTTGAGACACAAAGTCCAAAGGAATTGCATTTTTGTTAGATAAAATGTCTGAGACATAAATTTTGAAGGATTGCATTTTTTTCAAATAAAATGTTTGAGACATAAATTTTAAAGGGATTGGTCTAGGGTAAAAGGCCCAAAAGAATTAGTGCAAGATAAAATTCCTAAAGGATAGGCTCATAGGGAAAAATGCCTAGGTCAAAATTTTTAAAGGGTATGTGAATTAGTTCTGAAGGGTCATTTTATCATGTAAAATGGTTGCAACAAAAAGGTTGAAGGGCAATTATAAAAAAATCTGAAGGATCTACTTTGTAGTGAAAGTTCCCATGACAAAAGTATTAAGGGTCTAATTCATAGGGTAAATATCTAGGACACAAGTCCCTAAGGGTCATTCAAAAAGGCTAAGGGTAGGTCTATTTCATCAGGCAAAATTCCTATGGAAAAAATCCCATATATCCAATTCCATCAAAGGAATTATTTTGGATGAAATGTGTGTAACAATGTCCTCAACAAAGATAAGTCCATGATAAAAATTTCAAACAAAAAAAATCCTGACAAAGACCAAATGCTTCAAGGAAAATGTTCTATAAAGATAACTCCAATGAATATAAGTCAGAAAAAATACTTGAAGGAATTGCTTCTAATAGAATAATCTCAATATAAATAAGTCTTGAAACAAATATAAAGATAATACATGAAAACACAACACCAATGCCATCTTGCAAAAATACAAAAAGGCTAGTAATCATTCTTCTCCTAGATTTTGCTTAAACATATAGAAGAGGTGGTCAAAGTCAAGACCATAGTATAAAAAAAGTGGGTCCCAAATTTTGTAAAGAAAGAAGGGATGTTGGGTACAATATACTTAGCCTCCATAGAACCCTATATTTAACCCAAGGTAACCTGAGGGAATTAGTAAGGTTGTAGGGAGTGTTATGGTTATCCTAGATTCAAATAATATATTTCTTAAATCCCTTATTTTAATTCAAAAAAATCTATTGTATGATGGGAATGAATATCTCCTGATGAGTATATATGATGTGGCTCAAACTATTTGTTTCAAACTAGTTATATATTCATTAAATTATATTATAATATAGATTGAAAATTTGAATTATTTGAGGTTTCGACTATGTGTAAACCTAATTTGGATTTTAGGTATACATATATGGGTTATTTATACAAAATGGACTAAGAATACATACACACATACATATAAGAATATACTTGGTTTTGTTTTATGACATATATGCATATACTTATATATATATATATATATATATATATATATATATATATATATGTACATAAATATATTTATGTATATACCTATATCTTGAAATGTAAGGCTTTTGATGGAGGTTGTATATGTTACATTTAAAAAGTTGAAGATACATGTATAAGATAAACTTGAGGTTCTGATTTTGAATGGATTTAGGTTGATTTAGATTCAAACAAATTTTTACATTACAATTCAATACCATAGTTTATCAATTGGACTCTATTGTGAAATCATTTATCATGTATATTTGTTAAGATATGGTTTAGGGAACAATATAGTATTAAGCCATAACATGTAACCCTAGTATGGGTAGCTGAATGAATGAAATGTAGATTTTATACTCACATTTATGCATAAAAATATACATTAAGATGTTACATTTTATATGGTAGAGTTAAGATTTAAATTATATTCATTATTTATGAACTATGTAATTTTATATAGTTATGACTGTGTATTATAACTTATCTGGAATTGTCTTTAAATGAGTATGAGCTACACACAACTAGTATCATGACTAGATGTGAATCTTATGTTTATTATGTAAGAAGAGATATACATGACTTTTTTTTTGTTACTATATTAGCCAACCCAAGTTGGGTATAGTCGTCTATATGTTTATACTATTCATATGTATTTATTTTAAATGTCAATCTTAAATCAATTGATTTGGAATATTCAATTAAAAGGGATTGGAATGAATGTTTGGTTGTATATTAAATTCCATAAATTTTACAAGTATATGAGATTCATCTAGTTTATAAAAGAGTTATGGGGATTTTTTTGTTTGTTAGATGTATACTTAGAGTATACAAAATACACTAATACAAATGATAGTGGATGATTTTCCCCTTTGTGTGAATGTTTAATTATGCTATTTTCCTATATAGATGAAAATATAAATCTGAAATTTATCTTGACAATGTTGGCACTTGACTTGTCTTGATGTGATTAAAATTTGGATAATGACTACTTGTGATTGAAATGTAATTTGGGAATAATAGGGTAGATTTGATCAATGTGTAGTAGTGTATTTAAGGATTACATGAGACTATCAAATACATTAATAAATTTTACCTTTATTTGTATTTATATGTGATAAATAAAGGAATTTATCATGTCACTGACATGCTAGGTGAACGGGTTTATAGACACTTATTTTTAATCATGTCCATGTCAAAATTGCAAAACAAAATGAATTCTCACAAATTATACATAATTGGTTTAATATATTATGCTCATCTTGATTTTATATGTTCATCTAACTTATGACTTTAAATTCACCATGGAACATCCCTAATTAAGGTAATTCACCATACTATATCATTAAATTACCACTCTGTTCATCTTTCTGGTCATCATTAGTCATTTCCCTTTCTTTGATCAATCAATCATTTACCCCTTATTCAATCAAATCAACAAAATTTATGTTCATATCATATTAATTAAATTTATCTCTAATGATTAGTTTAATTAATCTTTTCTCTAATTATAAATCCCATGGAATTGGAATTTCTAATTTCATTTAATTTAATTTTTCCCTTTTCTACCTCATGTGGGGAACTCTCCAAGGAGCATTATCCACCTTCCATCTTGGAGACAAGATTAAGATCTATCATAAACCTTTTAAGATAATTTTAATAAGGATAATCCACCATCTATATTGGAAACAAGATTGAGGGCCCTCATTTCATCCCTCAAAATATTTTGGAGGGGCATTCTCTATTGTCCATCTTGCATGCAAGATGGAGGGATCATATTAATCACCCTTGGGATATATTTAGGGGCATCCTCCACCCTTAATCTTGGATAATATGAATGTCTCATATTGGTGATCCATGCAATTACTTGGGATGAATTATCCACCCTCCATATTTTAAGTAAGATAGAGGGCTCACATTTAGTCATTCTACCTATAAATAAAGGGGCACCCTCTTCATATTTTGTGCTCAAGATTTATAGTGAAGACTTATTAGTTATTATAGATACGTTGTGAGTCAAATAAAATTATTATTTAATATTCTTCAAATTTATCAAATGGAGATGGTTGACTCTTTAAAGATGACATTGTTGAGTCACATTCTACCTACATTCGACAAGGTGAAGAATCCACAAAATAAGGTATACGTTTACATGATTTTATATTCATATTTATTTTTCTTTCATCCTTCCTTTGTCTCGTGAGGTCCTATCCTTAATATTGTTGTTTCATTACTTTGATTTCAACATTTTCACTAATGAAGGAAAACCTAACCTTTTTTTACTCATATGGATACATATGAGACGCCTGGTGGGACTCACACCTCACTTTATTCAATCAAAAACCTTATTATTCATCCCATTTGGAAATTATTTAAAATTTTAATTTGATTTCCCCTTTATTCTTATAAATTTTTCCATCATATGGATTTTTAGGCTTAAAATCATGGTATTTTAAATTTAGTTCTAGTATATTTAGCATAGAATTTTGAGATCATCTTTTCTATCAAATTAATTTCAAGGTTCCCTGTATTTTTAGTTTTTTTTAATATAAACCTATTTTTGTTTTGAAAATAAGTTTGTGTTTCTTGGAATTTATGTTTTAATTACCATAATAAATTTAGCATAGAATGCTGAAATCATCATTTGGGTTAAAATAATTTATAGGTTCTCTCTCTCTCTCTCTCTCTCTCTCTCTCTCTCTCTCTCTCTCTCTCTCTCTCTCTCTCTCTCTCTCTCTCTCTCTCTCTCTCTCTCTCTCTCTCTCTCTCTCTCTCTCTCTCTCTCTCTCTCTCTACACCTCTCTCTATACATATATATATATATATATTATAGAAACCTATTTTAATTTTTCAAATTAACTTAAAAATTTCTCACAATTCATATTTTACTTTTTATAGGTTTGATTTTTTTAACATTTTTTCTTTCAGGTGTTTTTTTGTTTAATTTTTAAGTCTTTATATTATAGGGTTTGATTGCTTAGCTCTTCATAAACAAACTAATAATTTTTTTGTGCATGATGTTTGCTATAGATTCTAAAGGAAAAATAATCTATTGCTAAATACCACTAAAAAATTACTTAAATTTTTTTTTCATGTTCCGAAGGGTGTGGTGATCAATTTAAAACAAACGTTATTCACTCACATTTCATTTAAGTACTTTAAAAAGAATTCATACTAGTTATTCATTTTTATTCACTTTCATTTTTATTCATCATCTTAGTTATTTATTTTAGTTCCTTTTTGAGTGTTTACTTATGTGATTATGAAATTCCTTAAAACATATGTTCTCCCCTTAAAAGGGTGACCTAGAGATGTGTAGGTGATTACTTGTTTTATTCTGAAAGATTTTCCTATTATGCTCTTCACTTACCCTTAATGGGATTCATGTGAATTAGAGTGAAAATATAATTCATTTTAATTTTGACTACATGATTTAGGTGTCATGACCTTCTCATGAGTATTAAGGACATGGTGACTAGGCATAATTACCCAGCATTTGTACCAACTCCATTTATCTAGTGAGGTATATAAATTGAATCTACATCAGTTACTCTTTAGCTAAAATGTTCATCAAAGCTTTAAATTTTTTATACCACTTCACTAAAATCCTATCAATGAAGTGATCATGAAGGGATAGGACCCTCTTGAAAATATCCCATTAAATATTTACATATAATTGATTTATTTTTGTTCTCATGTATTAAAAGGTATATCAGGACCATATAGTAAGCCCATAAAAACTTTAGAATAAAAACTTTCATCCATAAAACATTCATCAATTTAGGGTGTTTTAGTCTAAGAGAAGGGTTAGACTAAAACACCACCAATAACTACATTAATTACTTAAAAATAATTAAACTTTATAATCTTATATCAAGGCAAGTATATGAAAGGAATCAGTGAATGTGGAGTATTCCCAGGTTAGTTACTAAAATAGGTTCATGAGCTCATGAGCTTAAATGATTGATTTATTGCTTATCATGTCAAAAATTGTCATATATTCAAACTTAGTCCATATATACCTTCACAAAAAAGCATTACTCTGCTCAATTTTTGAGTCAAAAGTTATTCCCTTCTATATCTCATGTCAAAATTTGTCTAAACACATACCCCTCTAATCTCTAACTACGTCATTATGTTTCCTATTTTGATTCATCCCTAGTTCTATTCAAAATCCAATTTCTAATTTCAAACCAAATTTTCAAATCAATTTTAAAGCAGATCAACTTTTTAGGTTCAAAATGGTCAACTTTATTCAAAAAAAAAATTCAAACTCAAAATATTTTGATGTCAACTCTATTCAAGTCAAAGATTAAATTATCTTTTCCAAATCATGTTTTAATATTTATTTCAAATCAAGTATAAGAATAATTCACACTAACCTAAATAAGTTTGCATTCTAATCAATTTGATTTTGATCAAGGTTCTTGTTGAGGTCAACATACCCCCATTTTTTAAAAATTTGGACCCTTGAGATACTTTGAACCTTAAACACTGAAAACCCAATGTGATTAGAACATTATTATAATTTGAAGATCATCCATTTTGATAGAAGTAGGATTACTTAGTTATGTTTTTTATTTGAGCTTGCTTAATGTTGTTATAATTAGTTTTCATGTATTATAGTTTTAAGTTCAATGGAGCCTTTGATGATGGATCATGCTTAAAAAATCCTAGTTTAAACCCTTGGTTTAAATTTGCATTTGGAAAGAGCATTTGGTAAGAGCATTTTAAATTAATTTTGGCCTTGAGCCTATTTTTTATGTTAAGCCTTGGTCCTTTTTGTAAACATAACCAAACCTTATCCAAAAAATTATGCTTAGTCCCCTTTGCTTTCCCCCTTTATTTCCTATATGTCTAAGTCTAATGTCTAGTTTGGTAAGGTCCTTTTTTATTTTCTAGCTTGGTCTCCTTTATTATTACCTATTTATCCTAAATTTTTAATTCTAAAGCCTCATTCATATTTATTAACATGAATGACACTTTAGACTTAAACCTTTATCCTAAGTTTTTGTTTTCACCCCAAGCCTTGACTTAAATATCTTGCTTATTTTAGGATCTGACGGTCTGTGCTTCATCATAGCTTTTTAATCAAATGGTGTAAAGAAAACTTGATAGAACTGAGCACTCAGTCCTTTAGACCAATCAAGTTCAAGTATTCAAATCATGATCAATGACTCATAATTCATCTTGGATCAAATATCGGATAGAGTGAATCCAACATTGAAAAGTTAAAAGTTTATGAAGCTCTATGCAGTCATCATATGACACTCCCATATTCAAAGGCTGAAATCAAAGTACCCCACATATTAAAGGGATCCAATGGTGTATGATTTCTTAGATCATGATCAGATGGCTCTCACTTTATCATAGATTTTAATCAGATTAATCAAATTGAATCCAAGAACCTAGGAATCCCCATGGAGTTACCACATAGTACCCTTGCATTAAAACACAAGAATTTGATGAGCTTAAATTTGACATTTACATGAACATCATTTGTCATTTGTGAGGTTGTCTTTGATGTTCACACAACCATCAAATTTAAGCGCATTAAACTTAAAATAATCCATGATCTTAAATTTGATGTCCTCATGAATGTCATTTGAATAGCCATGATATTGTCATTGACATCTATGAAGCCTCAAAATTAAGCTCATCTAAATTTTATACCTAGGTAAAAGGGGCTTGTTTTATGTCATTCAAGGGGTCATTTATGCTTTAAACCTTAGCATCAAATGCTTTAACCTAAGTATTTTCATGTTTATTAATATGAAATAGACTTCGCCAAAAGAATTTTAACCTAAGTCCTTTATATAGTTATGCACTACTTAAAGCTTGTCATCTTACAAGATCTAATGGCTTACACTTCATCACAAAGGATGATCCAATAGTACAAAATCACTGATGGCTTTTCAACAAAGCTTTGAGAGCCTACAATCTTGACACATGGTAGACGTGCACTTAATATGTGACTAATATAGGTGCCAAAGCTTAGAAAGTCCATGGAGGTGCTAAGTGGCACAACCATAGAGCTCGGTACCAAAAAGATCCAATAACAAGTCAGGGTTTGGATCACAATCAATGGTCTAGACTAATCCTTCGATCATTTTATAATGTCATGAATCCAAAGGGAATATTTAAAAAAATAATGGCTAGTGTTTATAGGCATTTATCAAAAATTCCATGAAAAGTGCTAGATAGATACCAAATTATCACCACGTAAGCACAAAGTGACAAAATAGAAGATCTTGTGTGCTCAAAATATAAATGTATAAAAGTGAAGGTCAAAATCAAATATGAGAAATGTATAAGCCTAGGTCTACATAAGCTACCACCATTAAATCTTCAAAGTGTTAGGTTGTGGAGCTAAAAGCTTCAACTATTGCAGACATGAAGGAGGTTGTTGAGTTCTAGGGAGACCGACGTCAATAGAATATAGTGTAGAAGGCAACCGACATTAGTAGGTGTGAATTGTTCATCGATCACCTATGGCGGTTCTATAACTATTCATTACATGAACAGTTAGTTCGTTGAACTGAGTGTTTGCATGTAAAGGCTATTTCGAGTCTTGAGCTGCGTGTCTAAATTAAGAGTCTATGTTATTGTTTAAGTCTGGGATTTTTTTATTGACCCATTGGCATGTATTGTAATTAAGGCAAGAAAAATATTTCTTCTAGTTGTAGGATCTTGGTCAACAAGTGTGCAAGGCCACGTTTGAAGATCTACATGTGTAAGTAAGGTCTGTTGAGTTGTAGGTTGTTGTAAGCTTATGGGAGATCTACTTGAAGTACTTTGAGTACTTGTGTACTGGCAGGGTTATTACTGATTGGTTGGAGGTGAACACCAATTCTGTGTGTGAGTTGTGTGTTGGGACTATTTTTGATAGGAGAGTGAACTCTTGATTGAGAATTAATGGGAGCCCTTGAGGTGTGGGAAGCCTTATAGAGGTGGAAGAAGAAGTGGCATCTTATTTATTGTATTTTATTTCTAGATGAGTATTGAATACAAGATTGTGTATTGTCTCTCATATTCTATGTTATTTGTGAATTCTAGTTACTTGTTACTTCTAGATAATTTCGCATGTTTAATTGCTTGTATTTGGTAATCATATTGTGCTCTTTCTGAGGAGCAAGATCTTAACAAGTGGAATCAGAATAGGTGTGTTGTTTTAGATTCCCTAAAAACTAGTATCAGAGCTTTTAGTTGGGATACTAACAGGTTGTATCAGATCTGGTTAGTGTGTGTTGATTACACGTGACTCACAGGGGTTTTTGTTTGAGTGGGAGTATAGCAATGGTAGAAGAAAGTAAGCTATGAATGGAGAAGTTTAATGGTAAGAACTATCAATTATGAAGGATGCATATTAAAGATTATCTGTATCAAAAAGATTTGTACTTACCATTGGGTGGGGTTGATTACAAGCCCCAGGATATGAAGGATGAAGAATGGGAGGTTCTTGATCAGAAGGCTCTGGGATCTATAAGATTGAGCCTTGCATCATCTGTAATTTCCAACTTATCACATGCTAAGACAATGGTAGAGTTGATGGAAGCTTTGGCAAATTTATATGAAAAAGCCTCAGCTTCGAATAAGGTATTTCCTATGAAGCAATTATTTAATTTGCAAATGTTGGAAGGTGGATCTGTTCATAGTCATCTTAGTGATTTCCATGGTTTTGTAAACTAGTTAAATTTAGTCAATATTGTTTTTGATGATGAAATTAAGGCTCTCTTAATCTTATGCTCATTACCTGAAAGTTGGGAGAGTTTGGTAATGGCAGTTAGTAATACTGTGTCTGCTTCAAAAATCTTAAAAGTGGATGATGTTGTGAGTGTAATCTTGAATGAAGAAATTTGTAGGAAAAACACAGGTGAATCATCAATAAATGCTTTGAGTGTGGAAAGTAGGGGAAGGCAAAGAGAGAAGATCGAGCATGGGAGATCAAGGTCCAAGATAGGCAGGAGATCTAAGTCCAGGTATGGCAGAATAACCTATTGGAAATGTGGAAAGCAAGGGCACTTAAAGAGAGATTGTTGGTTGGGTGAAGATCAGCATGAAGGACATGAAGAAGAAGTAGATGTTGCAGATTTTGTTGCACAGGATGCTCTGGTATGTTCTTTAGATAAAGTAGAATCTTGGGTTTTAGATTTTGGTGCCTCTTTTCATGCATCCCCAAATAGGGAATTTTTTCATGAGTATGTCAAGGGAGACTTTGGAGAAATTTGTTTACGGGATGGTAAGCCTTGTCAAATGGTTGGCAAAGGGAAACTGAAGCTGAAATTGTAGACAAGTAACACATGGGTGTTGAAGGAGGTCATGCATGTCCCAATTCTGAAGCAGAATTTGATTTCTATTAGAAAGTTGGGTGATGAGGGTTGCACAGTAACTCTCATAGAGGACTCTTGGAAGGTTACCAAGGGTGCACTTGTTGTAGCAAGAGGTAAGAAAGTAGGTACACTTTATCTATCTACTTGTATTATTGATTCTCTTTCTGGGTTATCTACTTCAGTTGTAGATTTAAAGATGTGGCTTAATAGGCTTGGTCACATGAATAAGAAGGAGATGCATGTTCTTGAGTCAAAGGGTATGCTTTAAGATTTGAAAAGCATGAATCAAGATTTATGTATGCAGAAGAAGAAAGTGATGTTTCTTGAGGAATCTGATGTTCATGACAAGATCAAGAAAGCCTTGGTTTTCAAGGAGAAGGTGACAGACAGAGATCAGTGGAAGGGGCTGAAGAATTTTGAGCAGAGCAAGGGTGATTTGGACAAGGGTTTGATCCAAAAGGAGCTCACGGGTAAAAGTCATTTCTCACAATAAAAACACAGAGACTAACGTCAAATAGAAAATTGGTTTTGGCATCTAGACAGGGACCGACATTGGCTATGTGTAGCCTAACATCAGCAACTCAGGGACAGATAAACACCAGCGTGAGTCAGGGGGAACGGACATTGGCAATGAGGCAGTCACATGGAACTAACGTTGGTCAGGTGCAAATTGAGATATGACTAGCATCGGTCACTGAGATAGATTTTAGGTGGACATCAAGCTGTCAAGGAGTCTCAAGTGCCCATATGGAGGACTTAAAGGGTAAGTAAGCCTCAAATTCATCATTTCCATTCTTTACACTACTTGTTGCTCACTGATGGTCAAGAATTAGGAAGTTATTAAAGAAGCAGAGTAGGTAGATCTAGGAAACAGTGGGAGCTTGACATGGATGAAGGATGTGATTCCTTGGAGAAGAACCAAATGGGAGTTTTTTGGGTGGAGTTGCCAGCTGGAAGAAAGCACTGAGAGACGAATGGATGTTCAAGATAAAGAAGAGCGAAAATGGACACATGAGATAGAAGGCTAGGGTATATGGTCTTGAATAAGCTATAGGACAATGGAGGTTTGACCATTGTATTTCTCTTTACTAGGTTGGATAATATTAGCTTCATTATCATGTTATTGTATGATGTGCTTATTGCAGGTTTACATATACAGGGAGTTGTTGAACTAAAGGTAAAGCTAGTTCAGAGGTGTGTCATGAGGAATTTGGGAGCAACAATATTCTTTGGCATGAGTGTGTTCTAGGGACATGAAAGGTTATAGGTTGACTTTGTTTCAGGATGATTGTGTGAGACCGGTTAGCACACTGATGGTTGGACAGTTTTATGAATAGTGTCTTGATTCACATAATGAGGTTGAGTACATGTGTACTAAACCTAAGTTTTCCCAAGTAGTGGGAGTTGTCACAAGTTTGGAGCCAATCTGGGAAAGAAGCACTGGAGGGCAGTTCAGTGGATTTTGAGAGGGACCAACAACAGGTCGACGTGCTATGCAGGGTCAAGTTCTTTTCTACATGGTTTATAGATGCAAATGTGGTAGGTGATTTGGATGATAGGAGGTGCACCATATAATTTGTGGTGGTTGGTCTTCAAGAGTGATTTTGAAGAGGGATATAAAGCCAAGGGAACAAACTAGATGATATACAGGTATAGGTATAGTTGTAGTTGTTTATCTCCAAGTGGGAGATTGTTAGGTTGTGGAGCTAAAAGCTTCAACTGTTGTAGACATGGAGGATGTTGTTGAGTTCTAGGGAGACCGGCATTGGTAGAATATAGTGTAGAAGGTAACTGACATCAGCAGGTGTGAACTAAAGACAATTGGCATCGGTAGGAGGTTGGCCGACGTCGGTCACCTGTGGCAGTTCCAGAACTATTCGTTGCATGAACAATTAGTTCGTTGAACCGAGTGTTTGCATGTAAAGGCTATTTTGAGTCTTGAGCTTCATGTCTAAATTAAGAGTCTAAGTTATTGTTTAAGTCTAGGATCTATTTATAGACCCATTAGCATGTATTGTAATTAAGGCAAGAAAAAGATTTCTTCTTGTTCTAGGATCTTGGTCATTAGGTGTGCAAGGCCACATTTGAAGATCTACATGTGTAAGTAAGGTTTGTTGAGTTGCAAGTTGTTACAAGCTTATGGGAGATCTACTTTAAGTACTTTGCGTACTTGTGTAATGGCAGGGTTATTACTGATTGGTTAGAGGTGAACACCAATTCTGTGTGTGAGTTGTGTGTTGGGACCATTTTTGATAGGAGAGTGAACTCTTGATTGAGAATTATTAGGAGCCCTTGAGGTGTGGGAAGCCTTATAGAGGTGGAAGAAGAAGTGGCATCTTCTTTATTGTATTTTCTTTCTGGATGAGTATTGAATACAAGATTGTGTATTGTCTCTCATTTTCTATGTTATTTGTGAATTCTAGTTACTTGTTACTTCTGGATAATTCCGCATGTTTAATTTCTTGTATTTGGTAATCATATTTTGCTCTTTCTAAGGAGCAAGATCCTAACAAGTGGGATCAGAATAGGTGTGTTGTTCTGGATTCCCCAACACAAAGCTCTAAAACTTGCATATAAGGCCTTAAGTGAACTTGGATTGATTACAGTAAACCTAAAATAAGTTCAATTGTGATTTGAGCATGAAAGAACTAACCTAAAGACCATTTACAATCTAATTTTGAGAAAATTACAAGTTTGAAATCAATGGTAGCTTAGAGTAAACAATTGAAGGATGAGACATAATTATAGCTATCTATAGATAGTTAGGGAAGGGTTGTTAAAGACACTGACTTGGACACTACATCCTTAAACACTGCAAAAAAGAATTGGTCTGAGCTGTTCTAGACCATTGAGGAGATGAAATCCATTACCAAGGAAGAATAAAGGAATACCACATTTACTAGAAGGTATTACGACCTATTTGTAATCTAAATGGCTCGTCTCCATCATGCTACCACCAAACTAGAGGAATTATATTGCATTGACATCCTTGACCCCATTTTTGAAGATTGTAGAATTGAACATAAATAGATCATTCATGAGGGGAAATTGAGGAGAATTGAATATATATCCTCATTAAATTTTGAGAGATATTACAAGCTTCCAAAACCCCATGTGGATGTACCCATCATTAAGGAATAGACTAGCAAGAATGATCTCAACACCATCCTTAGGCCATGGTTTCTCCAAGGGAACCATATGATTTGAGACCCTATAGGAAACATCCTAGTTTCCAAATTTAGAGAGGGAATTAGGGTAATTATGACCCTATTGAATAGAATATATGCAGCCCCTTGAACCACATTTGTCAATAAGAGTTGGGTATCTTATGTCTACTTTATGGTAGAAAAAGGTCTCACTCTCCTAATTAGAGATATAATTAGCATCCACCAAAGAAGATAATTTGTACCAATCGAGAAGAAGATTAGGAACCAGTTCTTTATGGTGCCCTATCTATTGGATGCCCTACTAGTCTCCACTAAAATCCATCACATCAAAAATTGGTCACAAGAAGGTAAATTTATAGTCTCCCATCATTATTCAAAACTACATATTTTCAAATATAGAAACCACATGCAGTTAATTTATGATTGTGTCTATTATACTTTTTTAGAAGCCATTATAAGGTTCCCCATACCTAATATTAACCCTCTAATTAAGAAATATATAGAGATAATTAGAGACATCTAGTTGTACCCATATTATACTATGATGAAAGTTGAAGGGATTCTGACTCAACCTTATAAGATGCCAGTCTATGTTCCCAACAAATTAGCAAAGCAAAAAAGTTCTTGTCAACTTATTCACGATGTCGATGGAGTGTGCAAGGATAAAAATAAAGGCCTCCTCTATCCATTTATTTTAATAATTGTTAGGACTATTTTGCAAGATTTGTACATGTGGACACCATATACATGCAAAAATATTATTTTAGCTTTTATCTAGATGACCTAAGGCACTGAGATCATTATGATAGGGTAGGTAAGTATTTGAAGAGGAAATAACTTCCCAAGATAGTTTACATGCATTGACCTAGTCTTTATGATCCTCTACACATCGAGGCCAATAATTTTGAAGAAGTATTGGCTAGGTTAAAAAAAATATTAGACTTGAACATAGACTGACTATTAATAAAAATCCACTAAGGTACATATGGAAAATGGGACCTATTCAATACCATTTGTCGCTTGGTTCTTCTAGGCCATCTTAAGAGCAACCAAAAGTGGAAGGGCAGTAATCCAAAGCATAGATTGTGAAGGTTCCTAGGAAGGAGAAGTTAGAAAAGTCTTGATGGAGGACCCTCCTCCTTAACCCTACCTCAAAGACCAACATCTCCCATTTAGTGCCTAGACATGATTACCTTGGATCCAAATGAAACAATGGAAGATGCCCTTAAAGTCCTTGCTAAAGCATATGACACTAATAAAGAGGAGGTGCATGTTAAAAAAGTAAAAGCCCAAGTAGAAAAAATTGAGAAAGATAAAGGAAAAGAAGTTATCTTGGCCTAATCCCAATGACACCATTAAAGAAGAGAAAGACAAAATTAGCCTTGGTCCTAGTTAGATCAAAGAGGTCAAAGTTGAATTTCACTCACCCTATAAGTGAAATTAGTTTATTCAGTGAGGAATACCCTTTTCATGGACCAATCATCCCTGATTATTTCATCTATGGAAAAATATAGAATATTCCCACTTTATCTCACTCTTGGGGTTTGACATAAACTATTAACATTCATGTACATGATGAAGGAGGAAGAAAAAAGAAGAATAGTGACCATTACAGGGTTAAGTAACAAGTAGATGGACGTTCTAAGAGCATCAAGTAGTACCTAAATAGAGGCTCTTAAACCTCCAAAGTATAATGAATCAAATACTACCATGTAATTCAATCTAGAGACAACTTCATTAGAGAGAGTAACAACCAAAAAGGCCATGGTGGGGATTGAAGAGTTCATGCTCTAAAAATTTGAGCCATTTATAGGCTTAACTCCAATTGGGGGACAATAACCTAGTAAACAACCCATCTATGAAGAGGACATTGAAATCCTAGTTGAGGCTCACTCAACTCAGGCTAGATTTGGCATCAAGGGGATAAAACAAAGAATATGTAACATAGAAAAGGAAAATGAGGATTTGAAGGCATAACTTATCTTATTAGTACCTGAGACAATGATTAAAATGATTGATGAATCCTTATATTATATGTTTGAGGCTTTAAAATCAATAAAACTAAGGCAGAGTGTATTTACATAGTAGAACATAGTGGCCAAGGGTCTAATAGCCCAATGGAAAGCTTCAGAGGATCAAATAATAGGGATAATCAACATCCAAGTTGAAAGGTATATCCCTAGATTCAAAACAATAATTTTAGGATATTTGAATGAAATTTTAGGAATTATTGTTGACAAGGTCCAAGGATTAAGTACATGGTCCCAGGAATAAGATAGACTCCTGAAGGATGATGAGGAGCTAGTAGGGAGAATTGAAAAACTCCTTAGAAACATGATAAGTGACCCTACATAGCTCACTATCTTAAGAATCATAAAAGATGATGATTTCAAACATACGGCCACCTTGGTGATGCAAAAAATAAGAAATAAGAGTCAGGGCTAGTTTAGAGAAGATAATAGTAGGATCTTAAGCATGATTCTTAATGTGGGAGAAAGAATAGCAGAGGCCAAGAGAGGCCATGATCAAGAATGATAGGGAATTAAATGTGTTTAATGACAAATAAGAAGAGTGTCTTTTGAAACTAGATATGGACTTAGAGATAGTTAGTGAGTAGCACCAAAATGCTATGAACATCCTCTAATAATAACAAGAAAATTCTTAAGAGTATGTCCCACCAGTCAAGTAGTTGAATGATATTCTATTTTTTAAGAACTTTATAGTCTTTTGAAATAGAATTTTCTTTTATAAAGGCACATGCTAGTTTGTTAGCATGTTACCACTAGGTCAGTTTAGTTTGGAAAAATAAGTGTATTCTATAAATTTTTGAAAAAGGATAGTTGTCCTTATCTTTTATTCATTTGTATCTTATAAATGATCAATATATTTCCTTGTCCTCTTATAAAAGGAAGTAGTACCATGTTGTAAGAGATAATTTTGAGCAAAATTTGTATACTTTGTGTAGTTAATATAATCAAAGAATTTTGAAAGGATTGTCCAAGTTTGTTTGTGTCAATTCTTACATGATTTTCTCTCAATTTTTAGTCTTAATTCTTAAATTTTAATAGTCTTTATGAATTTTGAGTTGCATCATTGATTATAGGGTTGCTAATTTGTGCTTATGTTAGATGAGTTGAACGATTTTGCATTTGTTTTGTTTTATTTTCTCTACATTGGAATGTGTAGAAGATATTTGAGTGTGGTAGCAAATCTTTTAAGTAAGTTTAGTTGTTTACCTATACTTCTTTATATCATCCTTGGAGGTTTGCCTGGTGCATAGTGAGATTTGAGCTTACGTTATTTTGCACTATATATTGGTTAAATTCATAAACTAAAACTTTATCATAATTTTTTAGACTAAGATCAACAATCACTTATTCTCTTTCTACCTTACCCTTCTCTTTTGCTTCTTTTTTAACTAAATCACTTTAGTTTAAATTTCATTATAAATATCATTTAGATTAGTCTGTAGTTTAATATTTGATCATAATTCACTAGTATTATCATACATGCTTACACTTTGAAAATATTTGGTCCATGGTGGCTCCCAACCAACAATTAATATAATCTTTTTGGAATAGTTAAGCATTGTTTTGTTGCTATTTCACCATAGGTAACACAAGTTGCCAAAACCTACTACTCATGCTCTGAATTCCCAAAATTCTAAAATGAAAAGTGTTTTTTGAACACTAAGGACACCTATGATACATTTAGAGGCATCAATAAGTCTAATTGGCACTAGGAGGGATTCTCTTTGTGAATTTATTGAATCTTTGTTAATCTTAGTGTGTTTTGATCTAAGATAAATTTTATCTTTACACTTTTGCATAATTCTTTATTTAAAAGTTTAAAGATCATTGATCTTTGTGGTTTTTTACCTATCTTTATGCTTCATTTAGACAAAGATCTATGTTATTTGAAGTTTGATTCTTAGTTTTGGTAAATATGGTTAAGATTTGAAAATATATAGTATTTAAGGTTAGAATATCTTATTTTGATTAAAGATTGATATATATATTTAATATATCTAGTTCCATTTGAGCTTAGACTTATAAAGATAGACCATATTTTCATAATTGGACACATATTTGAGCTAACTTATTCAATGATTGATGTCTTTTAATATTCTTTATACAATATTTGCAAAATTATATTAATGTGTAGGTTTAATCCTTATTATTTATAAAGATTAACTTGACACATAGTATTTCAAATAGGATATTCAATCTTCAAGCAAGATTTGCCAAAGATATAAACAAGATCACATTCAAAGATAAGGGAGCCTTTTCTTGAGCTCAAAATCCATAAAAGATCCAAGCAAGATAAAGGTAAGCATAGAAATTTAAAATATTTACCAATATAACCTCTTTAAGTTACCCCTACCTTTGATCTTCATTCAGGTATGGCTTGGTTGGGATATTCCTTAATCAATGCATTATGTGTGGTATATGATCTCCCATATAACCCTAAAAAATACTTGCTAACATTTATTCCAATTGGTTTTGTAATATTTTAAGAGCACATTAAATATTTTAAGGCTACTTTAAGTTTGTTAAATGTCATACATGAAGATCTAACATGCAAATTATTCCTCTTTAATTTTAAATATGTTACATATAAATGGTTTCTAAATTTTCCTAAAAATTATATTACTATATGGGATGGTTTCACCAATGTTTTCATATACTAGTTTGGTAAAATTATTAGTGCATGTATCATATACCACCAGTTCACCACCATCAGAAGGGATGCAAATGAGCCCAAAGGTTCTTTAATGCAAAATTCTAGAAAATGTATAGCAAGACCATAAAACCCTATAAGTCTGATGAGTTTTTAGCTTTGGAAATCTACAAGGATGTAGTATATCCCATGATTTATTTATTTTTGAAAAGATCTTTTCTAGCTATAACTTCATTAGCTAGGGCTTATTCTGAGGCAATGATCATCAATCATCGAATGCAACACCAGGGATAAATGGCCTACTCTATTCCAAATATCAACCTACATTTTCTCACTTTAATTATCTTCCCCAACAATAATCATAATATTCCATCCTTGAATCAACTCCCAAATCTAAATCAATTACCTTTGAATCATGTTGCTCTTAACCAAAATTTAGGATTCTTAAGTCATCCTATTACTAATGGATTCAATGAAAATGATCAAATAGATTTAGTACCATATACTAGTAATAACAACAACTAGGATCATAAATTTAAAACACCCAAGAATGAGAATGAGTTTATCTTGAAAATGGTCTAAAATTCAAGCACTAATTTCCTTTAGCTACAAAAATAAGTTGGAAATACTAGAGAGAGAGCTCTGGTAGGAACATCTCATTTCAAAGGTTTAATAAGACAAATATTAGGTTTTAGAATGATATTTTCCATAACAAAAAGCTAATGATCCTTCTTCTATCAATAAAACCATGGATATTAATCTTACTAACATTATTTTACGTAATTATCATAAAGTGCATTATATAGCCAAGCATGGTGAGATTGAATGCATTGAGTTTTTTAAGGCTTTTGAAGATTTAGAAGAATATTTAGAAACATTTGAAGTGGTCCCTAACAAATATAGTGGTGTAGGTAATTCAAGATCCAAGCCTATTAATTAAACTTTCATGTTGGAGACATTGGATTTCCCTTTTCAAAAGGATAATGAGTCTGATGATGTCCCTAAGGAGATCTAGGCCTTCCAATAATTCTTGAAGAAGACATATCCTTTGAGGAATAGAGAGAAGAGGGATCCATTTAATACCTAAATTCCTCCAAATAAATTTAGAACTCCTTTGAACACTTGTTTAATAAATAATCCATAACCACCCAAAGGGAGTACCTCTAAGAATAATGTTGATGTTCTTAGTTCTTTAAGTAAAATTATTTATAATATTGTTAAAGACATGAAAAAGATAAAAGATAACATAAAATTACATGAATTAACACATATCACAAAATAAAGGGACCTCTTACTAAAATCATTACCAAATAAATCCAAAAAATCTCTTGAAGCTGACATTACTTATGTGACTATGCACAAAGCTAAGGTAGAATCTCCTCCTTTCCTACTCATAGTCAAGATGTTTGGTAAAATTTTTCATAATTATTTATTATATTTTGGTGAATCCATGAATATCACGCCAATATTTATTTTCAAATAACTTAGCTTGACACCTATTAAGTCCGATAGAGTTGTTACTCAATTAGACAAATCTAGAGTCAAGGTGATTAGGGAATTATTAAATGTTCATATGCAATTGGCCTCTAAGCCTAAATTTTAATAGTTTATTGATATCAAATTTTAAATTCTTGATGTTTATGGGATATTGTTAATAATGTAATGGAATAAAGCTCTGAATGGTTACATGTCCTTAGATTATTCACATTTATGGCTTCTTTGGAAGGGATCTCCAAACTAGATCAGGGTTGAAAGAGAGCTAAGGATGAAGCACATGATCACTAAGTAAAATGTTTTGAATGAAAGGGTCAACATAATTTACTCATACTTAGGGGTTTTCACCCTAGAGACTGCAAAGATATGTGATCCTAAGAATAATCATGTTATACTAAGGTTGTGGAAGCTACATTTTGATGGTGGTAGGTATAAGGCTAGATCTAGGGTTAATATTGTCTATACTAACCCTATTGCTAGGAAATACCATGATTCCTATAGAATCCAATTTACTTACACAAATAACCTTGCTGAATATGAGGTCCATATCCTAGGTTTGTAATTTTCTATAAAAAATAAAGTAAAAAAACTAATAGTCTATGGTGACTCAAAACTAGTAGTTAACCAAGTGAGAAGTAAAGATCAATGGAAACTCTCATGCCTTAAGAGGTATAAGTTTAGTGTCTGGGATATAATTGAGTATTTTAATGATTTTAGTATGGTTTCCATCCCTATAAAAGAAAACTAAGTTGTTGATGAGTTGGGATCGATTGCAACCAACCTCATGACCAACTAAGACTCCCCAAATTTCAGCATTGAGCTGGTACCTTGCCTTTTGGTCCTTGATAATGTGAATCTATTTCAAATTTTTAGTGATGATCAGTAAAGATTATATTTTATGACTAGTTTTAGAGCATTTAAGGCTCATATTTTTTATGACATTGATGAAAATGCACTTAGGGAAGGCCAATTTGATGGTAAAGTCATTTAGTTGAATGATAATAAGATTCTAAAAGGCATGATTGTACTAGAGAGGCTATTTGATCAAGTCAAGTTTGCAAAGGTTTCTAAGATTCCAAAGGTAAGTGGGAAGGATTACAATGTTGTTGATCTTGGCCCTCAAGATTAGCCTTAGCTAGTTAATATTAGGAAATCCTGCACTAACATTGAGAATAAGAAGGTGAAAGAGCTACTAATGAATTATAAGGATGTCATAGTTTGGTCTTATGATGACTTGAAGATCATTCATAGAATATTAATCACCCATACTATAACCCTTAAATAAAGTTTTAAACCTTTTAGGAAAAAGCAAAGTCTTGTGAACCCTATCTTAGAACCAATGATCTTCAAAGAGGTTAAGAGATTATTAAATGCTAGAATTGTGTTTTCCATTAGACATTCTACTTGGGAGGCTAATTTAGTGCCAATAAAAAATAAGAATGGTGAAATTAGGCTATAAATTGATTTTATAAATTTGAACAAAGCATCTAAAAAGGATAACTATCGTCTTCCCTCTCTTGACCAGGTGATACAAGTTATTTTAGGATCAGTCCTGATGTATTTTATTAATGTTTTTATAGGATACAACTAGGTGTTGGTTGAAAAATAAGATAGGATGAAAACATATTTCATAACTAAATGGGGGACCTTCACCTACAAAAGAATGCCTTTTGGGATAATAAATGCAGGAGCTACTTTTCAAAGGACCATGGGCCATGCCTTCCAAGGTCTGATTGGTAAGTGTATCATTATATAAATAGAAGATATAACTATTTTTTTAAAATAAGGAAGATAATTTTAAGCATTTTTGATAAGTATATGAGAGATGTAGAAGGTATGGACTTTCCTTAAACCCTAAAAAAATCATCTTTTGTGTTACTAAAAGAAAATTTTTGGGTCATGTCATAACTAAAGATGTGATCTCTATAGATCTTAAAACAGTGGAAGATATATCTAAGATAGAGCCTCCAAATAGTAGGAAGAGATAAATTCATGTTTTGGTAAGATAAAATTTGTAAAGAAGTTCATTTATGGCTTTGTAGAGATTATCAAGCCATTGAATGACATGCTAAATAAAGATGACAAAATATCATGGAATCAAGAATCTAGGAAGGCATTCAGTGACATCAAAAAATTAACTATCCAAGCTCCAATCTTGATAATTCATAACTTTTCAAAGGACTTATATCTCTATTTTTTTGCATCTGACCATATTATGGTTATAGTTTTAACTCAGATGGTTGAGGGGTGTGATCAACCAATAGCTTTCTTGACTACTAACTTTAAGAATGTTGAATTAAACTACACATTGATTGATAAATAAGCATATGAACTAGTTAAGGTAGTGAATAAATTTAGGCATTACATCCTTAGAAATAAGGTGCATGCTATTATACCTAACCTTACCACCAAGCTCATGTTGAGAAAGAATGAACTTGGATAATGTAGAGGTAATTTGATGTTAGTTTTATAAGACTATGATCTAAAAATGAAAATAGAAAAACTAGAAAGGTGTCATGGTTTGATCCAAATGATTGATAATAACAGCCCTAAGATAAGTATTATGTAAGTTGATTAATAGAATGTTTAGGATAATGAGTGGTATGATTCCATCACTCATTTACTGATTGATGTTACATATCCTACAAGACTGACAAGGGAGAAAAATAGGGATCTAAAGCTCAAGGAATCCCATTATCTAATCAAATATGGGGTCTTATATAGAAGAAAATTTGAAGGGGTCTACCAGAGATGTCTCTATAAAAAATAAGATACCCAAATCATGAGCATATTACATGAGAAGTTCACCCATGGGTATCCATTTGGGAATACTACAACCCACAAGATCCTTAAATCTGGCTATTATTGGCCAACTATTTCTAAAGATGCTCACAAGCACATGAGGGAATGTTGTTGGAAATATTGTCATTGATGTCAAAGGTCTAACATTGGTTATAAAGGCCCCATTGAATTTAATGATGTTTTTAATATTCATAGCTTGGCTAATGTGTGTTAATATTTATTTAATATTAATGAATATATTTTCGGTTGCATATAAGTCAAAATAGGGCCCATGGAGAAGTCAAAGAGTCATGGGGTAAAGACAAAAGAAGAATGGGATGCATTTTCTCATTAAGAGTCATCTTGAAGAATTCCAAGATTCACCATATGAAGACAAAAGAGCATATAGCCCATTTGTCCATGAAGGAAGACTTTGAGGACTACAAAAAGTCACCAAGATAAAGAGAAAAGAGGGAAAGACACATTTGCTTATGAAGGGTCACCATGTGACTTTTCAAATGCAAGGATATGAAAGGTCATGCAAGTTTGGCACCATTTTCCATGAGGATTGAAGGGTCACAAAGGGTGAATGTGAAAGGTAGCTTGGAAAGCTATAAATAAAGGCTTGAGAAGCCATTTGTGATATGCAAGAGAGTGCATGGTTTGTATT
The DNA here is from genome assembly GCA_037957365.1 of Torreya grandis. Lineage (NCBI taxonomy): Eukaryota > Viridiplantae > Streptophyta > Pinopsida > Cupressales > Taxaceae > Torreya > Torreya grandis. The sequence continues at coordinate 424,464 of JARHVA010004416.1, read as the reverse complement.
TGTTTTAGAGGAGAGAAAATTAGGAGATATTGTAGAGTTCTATCATTTTTTGAGTAAGCAACATTAAGAGATAGTTTTGTTTTATACACAAGAGGGGTTGGTTATCTTGTGGGTTGGTGCTCCTATAAGTTGGTGCTTGTGAACTTTTTAATTTGAGTTGTTGCTCATTCATATACTTGATATTGTTCTCCATGGTTTTTTCCACTTTGAGTTTCCACATAAAAATTTGGTGTCTATCTCTCTCTCTTGTGTGGTGTATGTTATTATTTTAGTTTTATGGCATATATTTAATGTGTGATGAAGTGATTACTTAAAATAAATTAGCTTAAGTAAAAGATATATAATATACTAATTCAACCCCCCCACTTAGTATATTTCATGATTAACAATTGGTATCATATCAGGTACCTTTTAAAAAAAATTATAGCTTGAAGGTAGATCAAGGAAAGCACAATGGTTGGATCACATGAAGGTTTTTATAAAAATAAGGCACCTTTGTTTGATGGTCCAAATTATGTTTTTTGGAGCATAAGGATGAGGACTTATTTGATGGCCCTTGGATTCAATATTTGGAAAGTAGTGTTGGAGGAATATGAAGAGCCACAGACACTTGTAACTACTCTAGTGGAAAAGAAGGCATGTAAAAATAATGTTAAAGCTTTAAATGTTATTTTATGTGGTTTATGTGAATAAAAATTTGTTAAAGTAATGTAATGTAAATCTTCTCATGAAAATTGGGTAAAACTTGTGAATATTTACAAAGTTAATGGAAAGGTTTAGCAAGCTAAGCTTCAAACTTTTAGAAGATAGTTTTAGAGTTTGAAGATCGACGAGGAAGAAAATATAACAAGTTACATTTTGTTGGTTGATCAAATAGTTAATCAAATTCAAGGTCTTGGAGAAAAGTTAGAAGAATCAATTGTGGTACAAAAAGTTTTAAGATCTCTACCATTAAGATATGATGCAAAAGTTTTGTAAATTAAAGAGATGAATAATTTAGCCAAGCTAAACATGGATGAGCTACATGGTATTCTTATGGCATATGACATGTAGACCAAATAAGAGAAACCCTCAAAGAGAGAAGCTTCTTTCAAGACATCAAAGAAAGAGAAGGCTAAGTTTCAAGAATCAAGTGATATTTCTAGTGATGATGAAGATGACAATGGAGCTCTATTATTTTTCAAGACAAAAAAGGGCACAGGTAAATATCAAGAAAAATTACCTTTAAATGTTTTAATTATGGAAATATTGAACATTTTACAACTAAGCACCTAGATAAGGGTAATGGTGACAATGAAGAAGGAAAGTCTACATACAAGAAAAATTTCAAAGGAAATTTCAAGAAGGAATTTAAGAAGAACATTTTCTAGTCTAAAGATCCTAGCTCAGCTGAAGATAATGGAGTCAATGATTTAGAAGAATAAGAGATTATATTCATGGTCATATATGAAGATGCCTTCGCAAGAATAAGTATAGATGATCAAGAAGAAGAATAGGATAAATCTAAAGTGAATCTAAAAGGAGAACTCATTTATGCCTTAGAAGAGTTAAAATCTCTTGAGAAGAATAATCAAAGATTAAAGTTCAAAATTGAGAAAAATGAAAAGGAGTCAAAGGAAACAATTAAAGATCTACAAGCACACTTTGAAGAAGTCAAAAAGAATAAAAAAGATCTAATGGCATAGTTTCAAAAAGTAAGTGAAGAATGTGAAAGGTATATTATTGAAATTATTTCTTTAAAAGTAGATCTTGAGAAACCAAATAAATCAATCAATGATAGAGCATCTAATGATTATAAATTTGAGAAAAACACTAATATGTTGAATAAGATATTAGAAAGTCAAAGATCAATGTTAGATAAGATAGGTATCACATTTTAAAAAGAGAAAGGGGAGGCCACTACTTTCACAGACAAGGTTAATACAGATAAAGGAAAGAGCTATGTTTAATCTCTTATAAAAGAGGAAATAAAGAGGGAAGAAGTTAAGAATGTAGAGGACATCTCAAATAAAGAAGCTTGGAAGGAATAGAGCTACAAAAGGCAATCAAGTCAAAGATACACAAATAGGTCCTATTTTTATGGTAACAATTTTTATTGTAATGGGTATGGTCATAAGAAAATAGAATGCCAAAAGAGGGATAATAATTTTAGAAATAAGGAGAAGGAAACTCATGTAGAGTCAAGCAAAAGCCAAATTTTTTTTCTCCTTTATCAGGATTTAATGAAGAGGCCATAATATGTTACAAGTGTAACAAATTCAACCACATAGCCCAGTACTTTAGAATCATGTTTGAGTTAGTCAAGAAGGACTAGAGTTATAAGGCTCCATTCATTAAGAAGAAAGTTTAGATAGGTTTGTGGAAAAAGAAACAACCTAAAAAATCTATGTTGTTATAAATAGCTTTACATGCAAAAAATGAAGAAAAGCCATGGTTCATTGATAGTGGATTTTTGAGGCACATGATAAGAGACAAGAGTAAGTTCATAACCTTGGAGAAGATCAATGGTTGCATAGTGAAAGTTAGAGATAATACAAATGCTATAATTCCTAGAAAAGGTACACTTTGTTTGGATAATGGTAGAACTAAAACTACAAATGTTTTAATTGTAGAAGGTCTTACATAATATTTTGAGTGTAAGTCAAATGTATGAGTAGGGACACACACTAAAGCTTTATGCAGAAGGTTTTTAAATTAGGAGAAAAGATTTAGATGTGTTTATTGCAGATGCTCATAAGACATACAATAATTTGTATATGTTATCAGACAATAAAGTTCAAAGATGTTGACTGAGTCAGATTGAATAAATTTGGATATGGCATAGGAGAAAGAGACACAAATTTTTACAATATTATCAACATCATCGAGAAGCAAATAGTTAGAAATCTTCCAAAGATTACAAAGCCATCTAACATGCTTTGTGAACATTGTCAACATGGGAAGTAGGTCAGAAGGTGGTTCAAAGCAAAAGAATACTTGACCACTCAGATGTTAGATCTTTTTCACACTAATTTTTGTGGACCTATGAGAACTCAAAGTACTCAAGGTGATAAATATTTCATTTTGATTATTGATAATTTTTCATGTATGACTTGGGTAATGTTTTTAAAGAAAAAATTAGAAACTTTTAAACATTTCAAAGTATTCAAAGAATTGGTTGAAAATGAAATCAATTTGAATATTAAGTGTCTAAGATCATATCAAGGAGGATAATTCATGTCAGATTAGTTTATTGAGTTTTTTGAAGACCATGGGATAAAGAGACATTATTCAATAGTTAGAACTCTACAACAAAATGGAGTAGTTGAATGGAGAAATAAAATAGTTTAGGATATGGCGAGGATAATGCTAAATGAATCTAAGATACCAAACAAATATTTGAAAGAGGTAGTTGTTAAAATAGTGCATGTTCAAAATAGAGCATTATTAAGAGTCAATAGTGATAGGACTCTTTATGATCTATGGAAAGACAAACCAACAATAATTGATTATTTTAGAGTTTTCAACAGTAGATACTTCATAAAAAGAACTGATGAAAAACTTGGTAAGTTGGAATCCAAACCAGATGAATGTATATTTCTTGGTTATTCTTATAAAAGTAAATTATAAAAAAATAACCAAGAAAATATTTGAAAGTGTAAGTGTCAAGATAGAAGAAGATGGAACACAAAGAATTAGTCATCTAGTAGATATTCTTGAAATCATTGAAGAGGAAGACTTTGAAGAACAAGATGAAGATGAGAAGGAGAAAAAGGACACCAAAATCCCATCCAAATATGTCTAGATAAATCATAATGAAAATGACATCATCAAGGACATGAATAAAGGAATTTTCACTAAAAGAATGATGGTAAGTGAATTTGAGCAAGTTAATTTCTCTTTGTTATCCAAAATTTAGCTTAGAACTTTTTCAGAAGTTAGACATGATAAGCATTGGGTTAAGGCAATGGATGATGAATTAAATCAAATAGAAAAAAATGATACTTAGGAATTAGTGCCTATAACAAAAAATCACAAAGTGATAGGAACAAAATGGGTTTATAAAAATAAATTGAATGAAAATGGACAAGTGACTAGGAATAAAGCAAGATTAGTATTTAAAGGATATGCTGAAATTGAGGGAATCACTTTTGAAGAAAAATTTTCAGCAATGGCAAGGATAGAGTCTATTAGAGTGTTTCTTGCATATGTAGTGTTTAAAAATTTCAAAGTGTTTTAGATAGATGTCAAATGAACATTCCTAAATATGAATCTAGAACAAGAGTTCTACACTGAGCACCCTAAAGGATTTATTCTCTCAAATATTAGTAGCCATGTATGCAAATTAAAGAAAGCACTGTGTGGATAGAAATAAGCTCCCAAATATTAATATGAGAGACTTGATAAGTACCTAAAGGATCAAGGTTTTAATACAGGATTTATTTATAGTAATATCTACATCAAAATAGAAGGTGAGCATTAATTGATTATTTATGTATATGTTGATGACATAATTTTTGGAGGAAACATTAAACAGATAATTTTTTTTTTTTGATAATATGTAAAAAGAATTTGAGATGTCTATGCTTAGATAATTATAATATTTCTTAGGGTTACAAATATTTTAGTCAAATAAAGGAATTTTCATATCTTAAAGTAAATATGCCAAGGAAATATTGAAAAAAATTGGTTTAGAGGATTGCGCACTAGTTAGCACACTAATGAGTACAAGAAATAAGGTTAACAAGGATGAATATTCACCTATTACAGATCAAAATTTATATAGATTTATGATTGGTAATCTTTTACATTTGACAACATTGAGTCTAGACATTATACATGAAATAGGTATCATTATAAGATATTAGTCAACCCTAAAATATATTCATGTTCATTTGGTGAAGAGAATATATAGATATATCAAGGGGACATTTTATTATGGATTGTGGTATCCCATAGGTAGATATTTCACTTTGGTTGCATATACAAATTTATATTGGGTAGGTTACTTGGATGATAGAAATAGTATAAGTGGAGGATATTTATTACTTAATGATAGCTTATTATCATGGTTAAGCAAGAACCAAAATTCAATATCACTATCTACAGCTGAAGCAAAATACATTGTAGTGGTATTGTGTTCTACTCAAATGCTTTGGATGAATCAAACTTTGGAAGATATCAAGGTAAAATATGATGAACCTATTTCTATTTTCTATGACAACACAAGTGATATTAATATTTATAAGATTCCAATGATGCATTTAAGAACAAAACATATTCCAATTAGATATTACTTCTTAAGAGAGAAGGTTGTTGATCAACAGGTTAAGATGGAATATATTAGTACTATAGAGCAAATTGTATATATTTTCACAAAGGCACTACTAAGAGACATATTTATGTATCTATGGGAGAATTTGGGAGTATTTTTTTTTACTTCTTACCATTGAGGATCAACATCATCTAAGGGGGAGCTAAGTTTTATCTCTAGGATAGGCCCTTTGCCATTGATGTCAAAGGGGGAGAAGAATATAAATAGTTACAGGTATAGGTGTATAAATAGGTACAAGGAACAAGTATAAGTTACTATAGTAAGGGGGGTTATTGTATGTTTTTTAAATGGTAGTATGTGTAGATTTTAGGATGTGGTAGTTTTAGTTTGATGTTGTCATCAATGACAAAAGGGGAGATTGTTAGAAATACTGTCATTGATGTCAAAGGTCTAGCATTGGTGATAAAGGCCTCATTATATTTAATGATGTTTTTAATATTCATATATTAAATAATTTTTGTTAATATTAATTTAATATTAATGAATATATTTTTGGTTGCATATAAGTCACAACAAGGCCCATGGACAAGTCAAAGAGTCATGGGGTAAAGACAAAAGATGAATGGGACTCATTTTCTCATGAAGAGTCATCTTGAGGAATTCCAAGAGTCACCATATAAAGACAAAAGAAGGTATGTCACATTTTTCCATGAAGGGACACTTTGAGGATTATGAAAAGTCACTAAGAGAAAGACAAAAGAGGAAATGACACATTTGCTTATGAAGGTTCACCATGTGAGTTATTAAATGCAAGGATATGAAGGGTCATGCAAGTTTGACACCATTTTCCATAAAGATTAAAGGGTCATAAAGGGTGAATGCCAAATTTCATTTGGAAATCTATAAATAAAGGCTTGAGAAGCAATTTGTTATATGTAAGAGAGTGCATAGTTTGTATTTGTTCTAGAAGAGACAAAAATAAGAGATATTATAGAGTTTTATCATTTATTGAGTAACATTGAGAGATAGTTATGTTTTATACACAAGAGGGGTTAGTGCTCCTGTGGGTTGGTGTTCCTATGGGTTGGTTCTCACAAATAGTTGTTGTGTTGGTTCTTGACAAAGGGGTTAGTTCTCATACAAGTTAGTGCTTGTGAACTCTATAATTTGAGTTGGTGCTCATTCATATACTTGAGATTGTTCTTTGTGGTTTTTAGCACTTTGGGTTTCTATGTAAAAATATTCTCTCTCTCTCTCTCTCTCTCTCTCTCTCTCTCTCTCTCTCTCTCTCTCTCTCTCTCTCTCTCTCTCTCTCTCTCTCTCTCTCTCTCTCTCTCTCTCTCTCGTGTGGTGCATGTTATTATTTCAATTTATGGCATATTTTGAATGTGTGATTAAGCGATTAAAGAAAAGAAATCAGATTAAGTAAAAGATATATAATATACTGATTCACCCCCCTATTAGTATATTTTGTGCTTAATAAATGTCACTCCTATTTTTTTAGCACTAAAGAGCCTAAGGTATTAATGTATTTTCAACCACTCATGGTTGGTAAACCATTTGCATAATGGGAATTGGAATTTGTATGGGTAATCAACCCCAATTCATCAGAGGGTCACAAGTATATCCTAATTTCCATAGATTATTACACAAGGTGGACTAAATTTGTATCCACCAAATAATGTAAGATGGAAGAAGTGATCATTTTCTTAGAGGAGAACATTTGTACCAAATTTAGAACTCTAGTCTCCTTGGTGTGTGATAATGGATTCACATTAATATCCATAGAGATGATAGAATCAATGTATGATAATGGAATTTGTCTCAAGTTTTTATCCAACCATTATCCCCAAGGAAATGGAGTATCTGAGTCTACCAAGAAGAAATTAATGAAAAACATCAAGAAGTCTACTATAGACAAGCCTAGGACTTGGCACAAACTCCTCAAGTATATCCTTTGGGTAGATAGGATAAATATCAAGCAAGACATGAAGGCATCACCATTTCTATTGGTGTATGTCCAAGAGCCTATCTTCCCTATCACTCTGAAACTACCTACGTAAAATTCATGGAAGAGTTTATAGAAGGAGGATAGGATCTTGAAAATTCAAGATTACTAGACATCATCTAGATGGAAGATATATGGGAAGAAGCCTTTATAAATTTTAGCAGACATCAGACCATGGTGAAGATGTGCTTTAATAAAAGATCAAAGATCAAGGTGTTTTAAAGGTAAACATGGAAAGTTCACACCTTTGTATATTGGCACATATCATATTGTAGACACACCATGAGATAACACCTTTAGACTCAAATACTTACAAGGAAAAGAGTTCACACTAGCCACTAATGGGTAGTACCTCAATCATTACTTCTCTACTACTCCCCCTGAGATCTTTATGGAGTAAAATTATAAGATGGTTAAACTTAGTGTAGGTAGGATAGTTAGTTTCTTTTAGTTCTTTTCTTCCTATCCCTTGTTTATATATAAACATGTATATATCTATTTATTTCCTTTTATTTTTTGATTTGCTATTTTATATTGCGTGTTTAATTTTGTTGTCTTATTCTTTGTTTCCAATAAGTCCCTTTGGATAACCCAAATCTCAAATTTTATTTAGCATTCTTGAAACTCCAAAGTTTAGGAATGTGGGTATGAACCTAATATATGTGCTAACCATGGTTCTAAAGTTTGATCCTAATGTTGTGATTTGAAGAAAATGGTAAAGAATGGTGAATAGGCTAACTATTTTATGAGAACTTAAACATTTTCTTGAACTAAATTTGGTTTTAAGAAGAGTTTCACTTGTAGGATGAAAGCTTAATCTATTGAGGCATAATCATGCTTGAACTTAAAAAACATCCTTCCCTAAGAAAATGGTTGTAGCCATAGGTTATTATCTAAGGATAAAATACTTGAACAAATCCCTAAACATGGCTACCCTAGTTCTGAACCTTGTTAAAAGCATAAAAAATCTAAAAATATGAAAAAATAAGAATTCAATGTAAAATCAAAATTTTGTAGACATAGGTGATTTTGGTAATCTCCACTAGGGCTATGGACATCTAGATGGAAGTGGAGAAAATCCATGAGTGGAGCCAAAGGTATCTCTATCAGGGCTATAGATGCCTAGCTAGCAATAGAGCAATACCCAAGCCTTCCCTAAACTAGAAACATGGTTCTTAATGAATATCTAAACATGTTCCAAGTTAGTGTTAATGATTAAAGATATGAAACCTAGAAGTTTTCTCCTAAAGACCATGATAAATAGTAAGTGGAATCAAACCACACACACACCATGGCTATGTCTTAATTTATTATCCCAATTCTACAAGTACAAGGATTGTTTTAATAATAAAATGATCTAGATAATGACATTGATCAAGTAGAGTGGATGACTTAGTTGTCCTTCTAAACTAGAGTCTGTAAGTTCTAAAGTATTGCTATGTTTCCCCTAGAATTTTCCATTTTTTGAGGTCAACATATCCCCATTTTTTGGAAATTGGGATCTTTGTGATACTTTAAACCTTAAACACTGAAAACTTAATGTTATTAGAACATTATTAGAATTTGAAGATCATCCAATTTAATATAAGTAGGCTTACTGAGTTATGTTTTTTCTTTGAGATTGCCTAATGTTATAAATTGTCTTCATATCTTATAGTTTTAGGTTTCATAGATCCCTTGCCAATGGATCATACCTAAAAACCCTAGCTTAAACCCTTGGTTTAAATTTAAATTTGGCAAGAGCATTTGGTGGGAATTTTTAAAATTTATTTTGGACTTGAGCCTAATTTTTGTGTTAAGGCTTGGTCATTTTTTTAAACACAACCAAACCTTAGCCTAAAAATTATGCTTAATCTCCTTTACTTTCCCCCTTTGTTTATTATATTTCTAACCAAGTCTAATGTCTAGTTTGGCAAGGTCATTTTTATTTTCTAGCTTGGTCTCCTTTATTATTACCTATTTAGCCTAAAGTTCTAATTATAAAGCCTCATTTGTGTTTATTAACATGAATGAAACTTTAGACTTAATGATTTAGCCTAATTTTTTATTTTCACCCTGAGCCTTGACTTAAATATCTTGCTTCTTAGAGGATCTAATAGTTCATAATTTATTGTAGCTTTTAATCAAATGGTGTGAATAAAACCCAATCGAATTGAGTACTTAGTCCTTCAGACCAATCATGTTCAAGTATTTAGATCATGAGAAATGATTTGTAATTTGTCACAAACCAAAGATCAGATGAAGCAAAGTTAGCATTGAAAAGTCAAAAGTTCATGAAGCTTGATAGAGTTACCATGTAACACTCTCACATTCAAAGTTTGAAAGCAAAGGGTCTAGCATATTAAAGGGAACTAATGGTTTGTAACTGGTTGTATCATGATTAGATAAAGAAAATTTAATTTGAGATCTCAAGAAGCCCTATAGATTCTCCACATGGCACCCTCACATTGGAACAGAAGAATTTAATGAGCTTAAATTTGACAATCATACGAATGTAATTTGATGTTTGTGAGGCTATCTTTGGTATCTATGAGACCATCAAATTTAAGACCACTAAACCCAAAAGACTCCATGAGGTTAGATTTGACATCCTTGTGAATGTCATTTAAACATCTACGAGACTATTATTTATGTCTATAAAGCCATCAAAATTAAGCTCATATAACTTTTTTACCTAGGCAAAAGGGGCATGTTTGATGTCATTCAAGGGGTTATTTATACTTTAAAACTTAACATAAAATGCTTTAACCTAAGTCTTTTCATGTTTATTAATATGAAATAGACTTAGGTAAAGGCATTTTAACCTAAGTCCTTTCTATATATATGCACTAATTAAAGCTCATGTGTCTTGCAGGATCCAATGGCTTACACTTCATCATAAGGGATGACCCAACAACATGAAATCATTGATGACTTTTCAATGAATTCCAAGAGCCCATGGGATCAACACGTGGTGGATGTAAATTTAATATATGACTAACAAAGGTATTAGATCTCAAAAAGCCCATAGAGGTGTCAAGCATAACCACAAGGTTTGGTACCAAAAGGAACTAATGAAAAATGAGGGCCCAAATCACAATTAATGATCTACACTAATATTTGGATTATGGTCCATTGGCACAAAGCCAAAGTGTAGATTTTTTAAAAAAATAGTTAATGTTTGGATGTATTTATGAAAAATGTGATGAAAAGTGATAGATAGATGCCAAATAAGTTCTATACAATTACAAATTGACAAATTAAATGATCTTGTATGCTCAAAATGCAAATATATAAATTTTAAGGTCAAAATCAAATCTGAGGCATGTATAAGCTTATGTTTGAATAAGATACCACCATTAAATCTTTAAAACCCTAAAACTTGCATAAAAGGCCTTAAGTGAACTTAGATTGATTATAGTAAACCTAAAAGAAGTTCAATTATGATTTAATCATGAAAGAACCAACCCAAAGACCATTTAAAATCTAATTATGATTAATTTAAAAGTGTGGAAGCCATGATAGCTTAGAGGTAACAATTGAGGGACGAGATAGAATTATATCTATCTACAAATAATGAGAGAAGAGTTTTTAAAGACACTGAATTAGACACTATGGCCTTGAATACTAGAAACAGAAATTAGTCTAAGATTTTCTAGACCATTGAAGAGATGAAAAACATCACCAAGGAAGAAAAAATGATTCTTGTAGTTAGAAAAAGGTATTACAACCTAGTTTCAGCCCCGATTGCTAGTCTTAACCATGTTACCACCAAATTAGAGGTACTCCATTGGATTGACATCCTTGTTCCCATTTTTAAATATTTTAGAATTGAACATGACTGGATCATTCATGAAGGGAACACTAGGAAAAAATTACATATATATCCCCATTGGATTTTGGGAGATATTAAAAGATTCTAAAGCCCCATGTGGACCTACCCACCATTAAGGAATAGACTGACAAGAGTGATCTTGATACCATCCTTAGGCCATGGTTGTTCTAAGGGAACTGTGTCATTTGAGACCCTATTGGCAATATCCCATTTGTCTAATGTAGATAGGGAATTAGGGTAATTATGACCCTATTGAATATAATATATATGGCTCCTTCAACCACATTTGTCAATATTATTTGGGTGTCCTATGTATACTTCATGGTATAAAATGGGATCACTCCCCTAATCAGAGACATGATCAGCATCCACCTAAAGAGATAATTTTTATCCATCAAGAAGAAGACCAGTAACTAGTTATTTATGGTTTTCTATCTATTGGATACCCTACTAGCATCTACCAAGATCCATCACATCAAAAATTAGTCTTGTGAGGGAAGATTTATAGTCTCCCACCATTATTTGAAACTACATATTTTCAAATATAGACACCACATATAGTCCATTTGTGATTGTGTCTATCTTGATTTAGTAAAAGCTATTTTAGGGTTCCTAATACCCAAGATTAACCCTCTAATCACGAAATATGTAGAGATAATAGGAGACATTTGGTTATACCTAGATTTTACTATGATCCTAATTAAAGGGATTCTGACTCAACCTTACAAGTTACCTATTCATGTTCCCAACAAATTAGCAAAGTGAGAAATTTCATGTCAACTTCTTCATGGTGTGTATGGAGTGTGCAAGGATAAAAAGAAAGGCCTCCTCCATCCCTTTCCTTTAATAATTAGTAGGACTATTTTTCAAGATTAGAAACATGTGGATACCATAGCTAGGCATAGATATTCTTTTGGATTTTAGATAGATGACCTAAGGCATTAGGATCATTATGATAGGTTAGGTAAGCATTTGAAGAACAACCAACTACCCAAGCCAATTTATGTGCATCAACATGGCCTTTACAATCCTATACACAATAGGGCTAATAATTTATAATAAGTACTGGTTATCTTCGAGAAACATAATTTTAAACATGAACATAGACTAACAATTATTGAAAATCCACTAGGTGACATATGGAAAATGGGACGTCTTCAATACCATTTATTACCTAGACCTTCTAGGCCACCATAAGAAAAACCATAAGTGGAAGGGCACCAACCCCAAGCATATATTACATAGGATCTTTAGGAAGAATAAGTTAGAAGAGAGGTCTGGTGGAGGACCCTCATCCTCAACCCTACCTTAAAGACCAACATCTCTCATTGAGTACCTGGACATGATTGCCTTGGATCAAAATGAAATAGTGGAGGATGCCCTTAAGGTCCTTAGTGAAGAAAATGACACTAATGAAGAGGAGAAGCATGTTGAATAAGCACACATCCAAGCAGAAGAGGTTAAGAAAGATAAAGGAAAATAATTTGTCCTAGACCTAGTCCTAGTGGCACCATTAAATAAAATAAAGGCATAATTAGCCTTGATCCTAATTGGATCAAAGAGGCCAAATTTGAATTTCACTAACACTATAAGTGAAATCATCCTATTTAGTGAGGAATACCATATGCATAAACCAACCATCCTTTATTGGTTCATCTATGAAAAGATGTAGAAGATTCCCACTTTATCTCACTCTTAAGCCTTGACCCAAACTATTAACATTGATGTACATGATATATTCCCACTTTATCTCACTCTTGGGCCTTGACCAAAACTATTAACATTGATGTACATGATGATATCAAGCCATGGATAAGGGATTTGAAGGAGGAATAATAAATAAAAATAGTGACCACTATAGGGTCAAGTAACAAGTAGATGGATGCTCTACAAACATCAAGTAGTACCTAGATTGAGGTTCCTAAACCTTCAAATTATATTGAGTAAACTACTACCGTGCAATTCAATCCAAAGATAACTAGATTAGAGAGAGTAACAACTAGAAAGGCCATGGTGGAGACTAAAGATTTCACATTCCAAAAGGTTGAGCCATTTACAAGATTAACTCTAGTTGGAGGATAAAAGCCTGGTGAAATACCAATCCATGAAGAGGACATTAAAATCATACTTAAATCTCACTCAACCTAGTTTAGATATAGAATTAGGTGGATGAAATAAAGAATATCCTACCTAGAAAAGGAAAATGAGGATTTGAAGGCACAAGCTATCTCATCACTGCCTGAGGTAATGATTAAAATGATTGATGAATCCTTATATGATATGTTTGAGGCATTAAAATTAGTAAAACTAGGGTATATTGCATTGGAATAGGAGAACATAGTGGCAAAGGGTTTAATAGCCCAATGGCAAGATTCTAAGGATCTAGTAACATGGCTGATCAACATCCAAGTTGAAAGGCAGATCCCTAGATTCAAAACAATAAGTATAGGGCATTTGAATGAAATTCTAGGAATTGTTATTGACAAGGTCGAAGGTTTAAGTGCATGGTCCCTATAACTAGAGAGACTCCTGAAGGATGATGAGGAACTAGTAGGGATACTAGAAAAACTCCTTGAAACTATGCTAACTGACCTTACACAACCCACTATCTTAGCCATCATAAAAGATGATGAATTCAAACATAGGGCCACCTTGGTGATGTAAGAAATAATAAATAAGAGTCAGGGTTAGTTTGGAGAAGACAATAGTAGCATCTTAAGTGTGATCCTTAATGTGGGAAAAATAAGAGTAGATGCCAAGAGCATCAAAGAGGACATGATCAAGAATGATAGGGAGTTGAATGAGATTTTTGGAAAATAAGAAGAGTATCTTTTGAAATTGACTATGGAATTATAGATGGTTAGTGAGAAACACCAAAATTTTATGAACATCCTCTAGAAATAGTAAGAAAATTCTCAAGAGCAGGGCCTACCAGCCAAGTAGTTGAATGATATTCTATTTTGTAAAAACTTTTTAATCTTTTACAAAAGAATATTCTTTTGTAAAGGCACATGATAGTTTGTTAGTGTGTTGTCTCTAGATTAATTTATTTTGGAAAAGCAAGTGTATTCTAGAATTTTCTAAAAAAGGATAGTTTTCCTTATCTTGTGTACATTTGTATCTTGTAACTGATCGGTATACTACCTTGTCCTCTTATAAAAAGTAGTAATAACATGTTGTAAGAGAGAATTTTGAGAATTTTTTTAATACTTTGAGTAGTTAATATAATAAAGGAATTATGAAAGTATTGACCAAGTTTATTTGTGTCAATTATTACATGCTTTTCTCTCAATTTCTAGTCTTATGTTTTAAATTTGAATTGTTTCTATGAATTCTAAGTTGCATCTTTAATTATAGGGTTTTTAATTTGTGCTTATTCTAGATTAGTTGAAGGATCTTGAATTTGATTCATTTTATTTTCTCTACATTGTAATGTGCAAAAGCTATTTGAGTGTGGTAGCAAATCTTTAAAGTAAATTTAGTTTTTTACATGTACTTCTTTATATCATCCTTGGAGGTTTACTTGGCGTGTAGTGATATTTGAGCTTATGATATTTTGCACTATATAATAGTTAAATTCATACTTAGATGTAACTAAAACTTTGTCATAATGTTTGAGACTAAGATTTACAATCACTTATTCTCTTTCTACCTTACCCTTCTCTTTTGATTCTTTTTCAACCAGATCACTTTGGTTTAAATTTCATTATAAATATCCATTTAGATTAGTTTGTAGTTTAATATTTTATCATAATTCACTAGTATTAGCATAGATACTTACACTTTTAAAATATTTGGTCCATGGTGGCTCCCAATCACCAATTAATATAAATTTTGTGGAATAGTTAAATATTACTTTGCCATTATTTCACCACAGGTAACACAAGTTGCCAAATCCTATTACTCATGATTTGAATTACTAGAATTATAAAATGAGAAGTGTTATTTGAACACTAATGACACTTATGATACATTTCAAGGCATCAATAGTCCACTAATTCAAATCATATCATTATCTTCCCATTCAATCTCTTGCACCTTTTGGTTGGGAGTGACGAAGTTATGACATCCATCCTTTTTCTCATTTGAATCCAATCTAACATTTAATTCTAATATAAGATTAAAATAATCCAATAGTTTTTCCTTTCATGGAGCTAATAATATTAAATCTACTCAATTCCACCTTATTTGGGGCCTATTCTAATTACATTCATGCATATGATCAAGTTTTCCCTGTTTGGGGCTAATCTAAATCAAATTAATTATAATCAATTTTAACTTGTTTGGGGCCTAATCCAATCAAATAATTCTAATTAATTACATCATATTTGGGTCTAAATATAATCAAACTAATTCTACCTTACTTGGGACCAATTCTATCTCAATCAAGTTAGTTATACCCTACTTAGGGCCAATTCTCATCTAATCATTCCCCTTGCATGTATCCTTGCTTTGGGACATATTTCGACCAGTCTTATATTTAATTTCCATTGAATTATATGATTTTCACATCAAATCAAGGTATATACTTTAAATTATACATGTTTAACAATAAATATGATCTCCTTTTATGATTCTTAGAAATAAATGCCTGACTACCTATGGATTTTTATCCAACAAACCTAGATTATATCCTAAGCAAGAGTAATCAACCTATTTCATAGTGACATCTTTCAAGAATCTCATCTACTATTTACCCACTTTATCATGATAATACTAGTGAAGGGTAAACTATTTTCACACCTTTATCTAATGACTATCTAGATTTTGAGCCACAAAAACCATGTAAAACATCAAGTCTAGGTTCATTTGTAAGCTAAGATGTTATAGACCAAATTTTAGCTTAGAAAAAATCTATCCTACTTTAATTTTATTATTGATTAGACCGTATGGTCATAATCATTTAGGCCATCCGATTATGTCTTGACATTTCCACTCTAAGGGCCATCATCTACTAAGGATCCAAGTGTACCCAAGTTTTAGAAACATTAGTTAAGGACATGCCAAGATCATTTTATGAATCATAAAGACTAATCCACTTACAAATATATATCAACATAAGTCACTTGTATTTGATTAGTCACATTTTAACCATCCTTGTATCTTCAATGAGCTTTTGATAAACTTATCTATGAATTTTCACCTATATTTGATAAACCCTTATTTCACGATCCCATCTTTGAAGAACACATTGTTGTCCATCAATATATTTTCCTTCCATTTATAAAATTTCCCCATTACCAAAAATGATTTCATCCCCAAGCCTTCATTAATCAAAAAGAATTGAGAAAGTTAATTATGGATAACTCAATCTAGTAGGTTATCCATGTGTCTAAATCACAATCAATATCAACATCATTATCAGAATCAGATTTACAATCACAACCAAAATTAGAATAAGGTTCCATTTTAAAACCCACCTTAGAATCATAATTAGATTTATAATCATAATTAGGATATTTAACATTGTCATCAAAATGATAATCAACATCAGTATCAATATCAAATTTAAAATTGGAATAAATATCAAAATAAGGATATTGTAATCTCGACTACACACCCCTTGAAGATTAATTTAAAGTCATCAAAGATCCTTATATAATTTTTGAGGAATTTTTCTTTAGCATTGATGCAAGTTATCCTAGTAGCCTCTATGAAGATGGTGCAACTTATTATCCTTCCCTTATTATTCCCCATCCTTTTAACAACAACCATATAATCCTTTACCCTAACATCTAATTTCCTCCCCTTGTCGATGTCGACTAAAAAAATCACACATTATTGGAGTTATTTTAGAGTGACATATTAATGGCAACAATTTAGCAAGAAGAAAAGATCCCTAGCAAACCCTTGTTTTAGGCACTATGGAATAAATCAACAAACTAGAGTCTAAAATCAACATCCTTTAGTGAAACCTTATTTGAGGTGCTATCAGATAATAACAATTAGAAAAATTATAAGACTATGTTGATGACAACCTCTTTAAGGCACCAATAAATGAACATATTAGTTCTGCATCACTTGATGAAGGCATTATTAAAGTCAATATTGGACCATTTTTCCCTACAACATCAAAAATAATGTTGTATTTATAATTAAAAATAATGATATGTGTGACTAAAAATCCTAATTTTCATTGTCCTAATTTTTATGCCTTATTTACAATCATATCCTTAATCCAAACCCCATATTCCCATGTCAAATAAAATACTTTATTGAATGATTATCATAATTAACCCTCCACATTGGCACTCTCTTTCATAGAGGCTATGAATATAACTTTTTATAGGTTTCAAAGAAACTAAATGAAAAATCAACAAAGATCATAATAACATCAGTGAAGTCCACATTAACAACAAAAATCTAGTAAAGAAGCTATTCAAAATAAACATGGGATAGAGAAAAACCATTGAACATCATGCATCTTGTCATATTCATTTGAGTTGAGATGCCAAAAATTAAAATAAATATATAAATCAAAAGATAAAGATAAATAATTCATCTAATGGTGAAAACCATGTTTGTGGTGCCTTGGGTAAGTACCATGATGAAAACCAGGTTTTTAGCATCACGTGTAAATAGTTTATTATCTGCAAGTACCTCAATAATTAGGGGTATTCTTGTCTATAATGAAATTAATTATATTCCCATTATATTAACCATTTTACCTTATCCATAACTATCTTTATTTTCATCCTACCTTGGTTCAATTTTCCTTCTCATCTTGATCTTAATAAGAAAGTGGATGTTTTTCTGAGCCCTATTTTGAAAAATCTCATAACATATCATATTACTAACATTTTTACGATTGGACATTTTATTTACCATGTGACATGATTCTTTGATATTCCTAATCTGATTATCATCCATTATTATCAAATTTGATCATTCCAATCCTACCATTTACTATTAAATCCCTTCTCAGTACTAGAACAAGTTTTTCCTTTTGCTAGTGATCCATTGTGGGTATAATGATCTAAACACTCCTAAACATTCCCACTCCATGATCTCATAATTTTATGAGGAAAAAAATATCGATAAACTTTAATATAATCTTAGTCATGATCATCTCAATCATATTTCATCTCCTATTCATACTTATCATATTCTACTCCTACTTTTAGTTGAACTATAATGACTTAAGGTCCATTTGGACTAGGTAGGCAATGCTCAATTTTCTGAAGTCAACTCAACAAAACTTAAATGTATGATATCACCATTATATGGTTAAAATAATTATACATCTCATAGTTCTCTATTGAGTTAAGATGTCAAAAAACTCAAAAACATTCAATTTTTTTTTAAAATCATAGACATTCATAACATTAAAACATCCTAAAATTAGAAAAGACAAAAACATCTGAAAAAATATACAAACACAAAATAAAAAAAAATTTATCATCTTAAGTATAGTAAATAATACTTGATAAATATCAATCCAATCAAATCTAATTCCACTAGGATATGTCCTTCCCAAATCAGCCATGTTTTGGGAAAAGTTAAATCAAATTTATCTAATTCAAGTTTATTACTTCCACCCTATTTAGGGCAAGTTTAAGTGTGAAACTTATTTTAGGATGTTCTATTCCCACTTTTTCACATTGCATGCATAATTTATTATGGACACCATTAAAAACATTAGTGTCATTGAGCTTATCATGTATATATTGACTTGATTCATGATAAGATGCTTTCTATTACTTTTTATTTCCCTGATTGTGTGTTTGCTTGTTTATTTTCTTTTTTGTTGTTGTTTTGAATCAATCCATTGTGATAACAAGGTCATCATAATGGTGTACCTTATCATCAACATGTACTTGATTTCATCCATTGGCATATGTTAGCATTATCATCATCATTTTTATCATTAGTAGATTGTTATCAATTGTCTATTAGATCAGGGGTTAGTTCATATACACATTATGGCTAGGTCATCATGGTGTTTTATATCATGATATATAATATCATTTTTAAAACTAAAAATCAAGTACCAAAGGTATTAAAAATGTAAATGTCATAGTGTAATTATATCCCCTTGCATCATTACCTATTATCCAATCCAATCATTTCAATCTTCTTTGACCACATCACATCATCCTATTTTCCATGATCAAATACAAACACCTAAAAATTATAGCTACATATATACTCTTTTGATTTTGCATATTGAAATATTAATGTAAAAGAGAGTCAAAAAAATAATCAACCATTATTTTTATTCTAATAATTTAGTCTATTATTCATCATATTCTCTCACAATTTCTAGGAGAACTATATTGACCTAAGGTCTTCTTAGACTATCTAGATAGTGCTCAGTACCAACTAGTTTATGAGGTTAGATTAGCCATACTTTTTTTTCTATTATTAACATATATATTATTATAGTCTAATCATACAATTATTCAATCATTATCTTATTTTTTTCTTTGGTCTTTCATCACTTTGAGCATTCTTATGTGCTTTTTTGTGGCTTCTTCAAAAAGTTATTATACCATTAGCATACATGTTTGTGTTAAATTATAAACTATAGTAATTAATATCATTATTAAATATGTAGCATGTTAAATGTTTGATCTATGCTTACCAATCAATCACTATATCAATCCTCAAATAAAATCCACCATGTTTGGGGTAAAGTAAATCAATTAAGTCCTATTGCCTCCTTATTGTTCCATGCTCATAGATTTCATATTGTTTGGGGTAATTCAAAGTGTGTATATTATTTTTAGTATGTATCCTTATTTGATAATTCCCTATTAGGAAAATAAATTCATCATAATCAAAAAATAAAGCATGTAAACATTAGCTTAAGTGGCATAATCTTGTTCATGGGTTAATCTTCTCTTTTATTCTAGATTTTTACTCTCTTTTTTGAGATCCCATACATGTACTTCATCTAAAAATTCCCTATTAATGGGGAATAATCGATAACTAATTTAATTAAAATAATATCTTTATCTTTCTATTCAATATCCCAATCTTGTCAGTTGGAAATGATGAAATTACAACATCCCTTATTTCATTGTCTAATTTTTCATCCAATCATTTTCAAATATTTATTATTATTTTAGAAGATATTACTTTATCTATGTCTCATAATGATTCTTCAAATAGGGGAAAATGTAGGCACTCCATTTTAATCACTTCTATGTCAAAATTGTAAAACATAATGACTTCTCAAAAATTATACACAAACTGGTGTAATATCATCTACTCATCCTAATTTCCTCTATACATCTAATTTATGAGTTAAAATTCACCTTGGGACCACACCAGATCATTCAATTTCCCCTATGGTCATGTTTCTAGTCATCACTTATTATCTCCCTTTCTCTAATTAATTAATCATTTTCTCATTATTTAATCAAATAGACCAAATTCATGTTCATATCATATTAATTAAATTAATCCCTTTTGATTAATTTAATCAATCCTTCCTATAATTATAAATCCCATGGAATTGGAATTTATAATTTCATTTAAGTCATTTTTTCCATTTTATGCCTCATGTGGGGCACTCTCCACAGAGCATTATCCACCCTCCATCTTGGAGACAAGATGGAAGATTCTCATTCCACCTATTAAGATGTTTTTTTATATGGGTTATCAACCATGAATCTTGGAAACAAGATATAGGTATCTCATTTCATCCCTTGATATTTTAGAGGGGAATTATCCACCCTCAATCTTACATTCTAGATAGAGGACTCATATTAATACTCCTTGGGATATTTGAGGAGTATCCTACACCCTTCATCTTAGACAAGATTAGAGGATCATATTGGTAACCCATGTCATGACCCATGTGATGCCTTGGGGTGAATTAACCACTATCTAGATTAAAATAAATATGGAGGGATCACATTCAGTCACTATGTTTATAAATAAAAGGGCACCCATCTTCATATTATATGCTCAAGATTTATATTGAAGTCCTATTAGTTCATAAAACCAACTTATTATCATCTATTATTCAAAGTTATAAAATAAATATGCTCCATTAATCAAAGATGACATTACAAAAAACCCTTTGATATTACATTTTGAACCACCTTTTACTTATATTTGACATGGTGAAGAATCCACAAAGGAAGGTATAATTATACATGCATTTATCTTCATATTTATTTTTCTTTCATCCTTGATTTGCTTCACAAGGTCCTATGCTTAAGTTTGTTGTTTCATTTATTTTATTTTGACATTTTCACTAATAAATACAATTTTTTGTTACTCCTATTGATACATATGGCATACCCTATGGGACTTTTACCACACTTTATTTGATAAAAAATATTATTATTTCTCACATCTATAAATTATGTCAAATTTGAATTTGATTTCCTCTTCACTTCTTCTAAATTTATCCATCATATGGTTCTTTAGGATTAAAATCAAGTTATTTTGAATTTAGTTTTAGTAAATTTGGCATAGAACAATGAAATCATCTTTTATATCATATTAATTTCTAAGTTATATATATTTTTAGTTTTTTATAAAAACCTATTTTTATTTTGAAAATAATTTCAATTTTTTATTGGAATTTGCATTTTAATTACCATAATAAATTATTATAGATTGTTTATATCATTATTTTGGTTAAAATAATTTTTAGGTTCTTTGTATTTTCCCCTTTTTATAAAAATCTATTTTATTTTTGTAAATTGACTTACAATTTCTTACAATTTTTATTTTAATTATTATAGGTTCAAATTTGTTAACATTTTTTCTTGAAGTTTTTTTTCATTTAGTTTTTAAGTCTTTTTGATACATGTTTTCATTGATTAGCTCTTCATAAAAAACTACTAACTATTTTGTGTAGGATGCTTGTTAGAGAATCAAAGTGAAAAAAAAATTACTTGTAAAAGACCACCAATAAACTAATTATAGTTTTATTGTATGTTCTTAAGGTTGTGGTGACCAATTGAAAATAAACATTATTCGCTCACATTTCCTTTAAGTGTTTTAAAAATAATTTATACTTAGACTTGGTGAAATAAAACACTTTAATTTATATTCATCATTTTATTTATTTGTTTTAGTTCCTTTCTTGGTGATTGATTATGTGCTTTTGTGATCCATTCATTTGTATCCTCTCCTCTTGGTAGGGTGTCCTATAGTTGTGGATGTGATTAGCTATTTTATTCCAAAATATTTGCCTATTATTCTCTTCACTTGCCCCTAGTGTGGTTCATATGAATCAGAATGAAAATATCTTTCATTTTTCTTTTGTCTATATGATTGGGGTGTCATTTCCTTATCCCAAGTCTTTAGGGTGTGGTGACTAGGACATCATTATCAAAAATTCATACCAACCTTGTTTATTTGGAAGGGTACATAAATTGAGGCTACATAAATTATTCTTTACCTAAAATGTTCTTTAGAGTTTGATTTTTTTTGTAGTATTTCACTGACATCCTAAAGATGAAGTGGTTATGAAAGGAAAAGAACTCCTACAAATATCCCATTAAATATCAATGTCTAATTGATATATTTTTGTGACCATGTATTATAAGGTATATTGGGGCCATCTAGTAAGCCCATGAAAACTTTAGAATAAGACCTTTTGGCCATAAAATATTCATCGACATAGGGTTATAAAGGTAATAACACCCAGATATGTCTTTCATGTATGGACCTTTTGAGATAAGGGTGAGATTAAGACACCATCAAAAAATACATTAGTTAATTAAAAATATTAAACTTTATATTCCTCTCTCATGGTGAGTATATCAAAGGAATCAATGAGTGTGGAATACTCCCATGTCAATCACTAGAGTAGGTTCATGAGCTTGAATGATTTATTACTTGGTTTTTATGTCAAAAAATTGTCATATATTCAAACATAGTCCACATACACCTTCACAAAGAGGCATTAATCTACCTGGATTTTGAGTAAAAAATTATTCTCTTATAGATTTCAGGTCAAAATTTGTCTAGACACATACCCCTCTTTTCCAACATTATGTTTTTATGTTACTCATTTTGAGTTAAGATTAATATAATCAAACTCCAAACTGTAAATATAAACTAAATTTCTAAATCTATTTCAAATCAACTCAACTATTCATGTCCAATCAAGTCAACTCTGTTTAAAATCAATTATTCAAATTCAAACTATTTTGATGTTGACTCTATTCAAGTCAAGAATTCAATTCTCTTTTACAATTCACATTTCAAGAGTATTTCAAATCAACTCCAAACCAAATTCACACCAACCTAAATAAATCTACATTATAATTAGGCTAACTTTGATCAAGGTCCACCAATTTAAATCATTAAAATCATATCCTTATCTTTTCATTAAATTTCCCACACCTATTAGTTAGGAGTGACAAAGTTATAATATCCATCCAATTCTAAATACATATCAAGACAAGTCACCCATATTTGATGAGTCACTCTTTAGCCATCCTCCTATCTTTGATGAATCTATCTATGACTGTTCACTTGTCTTTGATGAATCCTTCTTTGATGAGCCCATATTTAAAGAACACATTATTGACCAGTATTCTATCTTCCATCTAGTGCTAAATATTCTCCATTCCCATAAATCCTTTCATCCCCAAGCTTTCATTTCTCAAAATGAAGTGAATAATTTGTTTGTGGTAAAATCAATGCAATAGGTCATCCATGTGGCTTAATCATAATCAAGATCAATTTCATTATTATAATGATATTTATAATAAAAATAATAGATGTAGGTTCCATTTCAGAACCCACACTAGAATCATAATCATATTTACAATCAAAATTACTATATTTACCATTAACATTAGAATTACAATCAAATTAATATAAACATCAAATTTAGCATCAGAAAAAATATCATAATTAAGATATTATAATCTTAGTTACACACCTATTGAAGATCAGTTTGAATCCATCAATGATCCTTCTACAATTTTTGAGGAAGTTTCCTTTGGCATCAATGTAATTTATCCTCGTATCCTATATGAGGATAATACAATATATTATACTTTCATTGTTATTCCTTATCATTTTCACATAAACCATCCAATCCATTACCCTAACATCTAATTTCCTCCACCTATTAATTGGGACCAATAAAATCACTTATTATTGGATTTATCTCCTTATGTCACAACAATAATATCTCCACTTGCATCATCACCTATTATCCGATATAAGCATTTCAATCATCTTTGACTAAGTCACTTTATCCCATTTTCCATAATCAAATCGAAACACCTAAACATTATGGCTACATATATGTTCATCCAAATGTGCATCTCCAAATAATCATGTACAAGATAGTAATACACATTGATCAATTATTATTATTATTATTATTATTATTATTATTATTATTATTATTACTATTACTATTATTATTATCATCATCATCATCATCATCATCATCATCATCATCATCTAGTATATTCTTCATCATATTCATTCCCAATTTCTTGGAGAATTACATTGACTTGAGTTTTTTTTAGAATATGTAGGTAGTGATCCATGCCAACTATTTTTTGAGGTCATCTCAACCACCCTTGTTTTTTTATTATTAACATCCATATTATTATAATTTGATCATATCATTATCTTATTTTTTTCATTAATTAGTCTTTCATCACTTTGAGCATTCTTGTGTGCTTAATTTTTTTTGAATTCTTCAAGAAGTCGTTATACCACTAAAACACACATTTGTGTCAACTTATCAACCATAGTCATTCATATCATAATTAATGTATATAAATTTTTTAATCCTTGATATATTCTTTCCAATAATCTATCTATCAATTCCTTAAATAAAATTTACCTTGTTTGGGGTAAATTAAAACAATCCTGCACTATTTGGTGAAAACCATCATTTTATGCTCATATATTTCATCTTTTTTAGAATAATTAAAAGTGGCTAGCTTATTTTTGGAATGTATCATTATATTATTATCTCCTATTTGGTAAAATCAATTCATCATCATCAAAAATCAAATTATACAAGTGTTAGCTCAAGTGGCATAATCTTGTCCATGGGTTAATATTACCTTATGTTCTAGATTCTATTGGCCCTAAAATTAGAGGAATTTAACAAAATTATATTCAATATCAAATAATTAATTATTTTTTACATATATAAGCTTTAAAAATATTATGAAAGCTAGTTATAAATAAACTAACTAATGGGTTGTAAATAACACAAACAAATAAGGTAATTACAAAAAATAAAATAATAAACTAAAACAACCTTTGGGTCATAAATGACCCAAAAACACCCCTTTGATCTAAATGGGTATATAATAAAAATACTAGATTAATGACTCTAAAATCATTAAATAATCTTTGAAATAACCATAACTAGTGCATTATACCTCTTAGTATTGATCAAAATTGGCGTTACTCCATAAAGAATCATGCCCTATGAGTTGTAGCATAAAAGGATAATGAACATGATCAAGACTTGATTATCCCCTATGATGATTTTACCATACTATAGTATAACATGACTAAAGCCTATCTAACTACATCAATATGTATAAAGCTCCACCTAGAAACACATATAAAGTGTCCAAATTACATTGTGTATGGCACATCTCCCTGATGCACAATAAATATTGATGACCTCTACTCAACATTCTAGGTGATAGAAACCCATTTAACCTTGTACTATCATTGATGACTAATCAAAGACCAACTAATGCTATATCTTATCCCCTTATCAGATAATAAGTGAGAAGTTTCGTAAGAGAGAAATAAAATAAAACAATCATGTCTACTCCATGTCATTAATATCAAGGATATAAATCCAAAACTAGATTAAATCAATAAAACAATCCAAAAAATGCTACTCTAATAAATATAATTCTTGAGCCTAGTATCTCACATAATATAGGTAAATCACTGACCACATAAAATAAGCTATCAAATCCATTGAGACCATATACCTTAACTATATAGGATGCCTCTTAATAAGAGGAACAATCAGAATAACATGAATATCTAGAGTAAATGAGAGATATAACACTAGAATGATCCACACATTTTTATTTAGTTTTATTTTTATGTAGAGAACATGATCATCAAGGACATTCGTCTTCAAAATTTCTAATACCACCACATTTGAAACATTTGGGATCTTTCTTATGATGACATATATATAAGAATCTAAATCACTAGGAGAACCAATGGAATGAGAAGTGTCAATGGTGATTTTTTTCATTTTGAATATACTAGAGAGTGCTAATGAGAATGCTATGGAGACTATCTAGAATGACATGGAGAGTGTCTCTGAGAATGTCTCAGAGAGTGTTTCATAGAATATTTCTAAAACTATCTATATACATGTATTTAATATTTTTGATGTGACTTGGATTTTCTATGGTGAGCCTCTTTATTAGGCTTACTCTTTTTCCTTGAAAATTATCATTCATGCTAAATCAACAACTCATAGATAGAGTCAAATGATGCACCATTTAACTTATCACTAAGATTTAACATTTGGAAAAAACTAGTGTACATAAAACTAAGTCCATGTAGTGTGATGTAAATGATAATGTCATCATTGATATTTCCATATCAAGAAATATTATTATTTTAATGTTTTCATCCAAGAAATATATTCATATACATCTTCATCATCAACTAATTTATTATTTAAAATTTACATCAGAAGGTTGATCTTCTTTTATGTAGGTTGTTTGTCATACAAGTCCTTTAACATATACCATGATTTCTATGCACTAGATTTAAAATATTAAATTTGAATAATCACTTGTGTAGTGTAGGATTATTTTAGTAGTATGATTACACATTTATCATGTTTTTTGTATTCAACCAATTTGGCTACTTCAATAGGTGGTGCAGTTTCTTTTTTTGTTATTTTCCACAAGTCATTAAAAATGAGCATGTTTTCCATGTGTAAGATTCATTACTTAGATTGTTATGTGTTAATCATTCATTTTTATAGATCAACTTACAATTTTAGCCATGGTGTAAAAATAAGCAATCAGGGAATGTTATTGAGGTTTTGCCTTTACCAACCTAATTGATTATGATGTACAAAAGATTATGAGACTTGTCAAAAATAATGAAACACATTATATCATATTTTAAATCATTATATCTCTTGTTTATCTTTTATATAAATCTTTTTTAAAAGATTAAATAATATCAAAAAATAAAATTTGATCAAAATATAACCAAAGTGTTTTGAACCCTTGAACCTCCCTTTTCCAAGTAACTAACAATAGTATCTTATCCAACTTCACTTTAATAAATTTGAATACAAATATTACAAATATCCTTTTTTTACATTCTAAAAAATTTAAAATAAAAAATATTTCCACTATAAAATATTTTCACTTGGAATTCAAACCTGAATAATTATGTTATGCTAGGTGGATTCCACAAGTGTCAAGAAGAATATTTTCAGAATAGTAAACCCTACTATGCCTTTTTTAATTTTTTGTGCCATAATTTGGCCTATATCACCATGTTTTTAAGTAATTTATATGCTTGATGAAATTGAATCCACATCCATGGTAGTACACTTGGTCTTGTATTTTGAAAAAAATAATAGATTTTAGTCATGTGTTGTATAGATTGTGAAGTCTACTACACTTATCTTGACTAATTTTATATAACCACCATTCAATAATATCACCAAGGAATGTCATTAAATAGGAAATATTATTTTCAAATCTTAATGAAGTCAATAAAAATCAAAATTCAAAAGTATTCACTACTCTTTAGGGAGATGTTAACATTATTAAAAAATTTAGCCAACATATTTTCTTGCAAAGGTGACATCAAAATGGTGTTTATAGAGATGATGGTGAGGCTATCATAGGAATTTTCTAAAGATAACGTGTGGCTTGTAAAGACATTCCAAAATATATAAATTGATATGGAATTTTATGGCATATAAAATTGATATGAACTTCGAAATTTTATTTTCTTATCTCTTCCTTACATTACAGATTAATCCTTCATGTGGGTGTTGTTACATATCAAAATAGCACCCAATATAGGTCATATTTGTTCAAGTGTAACCCATACCTGGACTAACATGGGAATGATCCAAGGCCATTCGGTGCCTATATCTAGACCAAACTTGTAGGGTTTTTAACAAGGCTAGTTCCTTAAATATGATAGTTTGAACCTTTATTTTTAAGACAAAAAATTTGGGTTGAAAAGAGTTAAGATATTGCATTAAAATAAAACCTATTATAACATATAGTGATGCAAAAAATGTTCAAAGATCTACTATCAATATTGAATTCATTAACACACTAATGGACCATGAATAGGACTAATGTAGTGCTTACAATAGTTTCCAAGAAATAATTCTTCACCTAGAGGTCCATTTTATGGACTTGGGTTGGAGGGAAATAAGGGTAAGGCTTTATTTGGAAGCACTTATAGTCAACATTCCACTCTATACCTAAGACATCAACATTAAGACATGTTAGATGACCTGAAAGGAAAGTGTATTAGCACTTTAGTTGAACTTGGAACCATAAAGGCAATATGAACCACTTTTTCATATCAAAAAAATACAAAACACTAAGTATAGATAGGTAAATAATTAAAAAATTCTCTATTCATTATTCCAAGAGGTGAAGAGTACATTTTATGGCAGAGTCTAGTCATACTATCTTGAAGGATGCTTAACAATAGTTTAAAGGCCATATTTATAAAAGAAAGGGGAGAAAGAGAGAGGTATTTTGGCACTAAAAAAGGAATCAAAAGCAACACAAATATATTTAAACCATGGTTACAACTTCCTCTATATTTATGCTCATTCAAGTTTCCTAATTGATCCAGGTCACTTCAGTCTATTGCACAATTATATTATTCCTTCAATGATGAATCTTTATGGTTTCTATGATGAGATCATGTTGTTTAGATCAAAGTTCCATCACCAATTCAATTATAATAATTGGATCAACCTATTAGGATTTTATCATATCACTAACTACTCTTTACTAGTTTGTCATGGCATACAAGAGTGGAGAGAAGGGTCACTTTCATACAAATATCTCTGATGATGAAGACATTGAAGTCTATGTGTCTATCATGGTGTCATACTTATAAATGATGTCTCTAGTTAAAATTAGACCATGATTAAACTCAGATCCATATTTTTTATTTATCTTACCCCATTGAAAATTGATTTTTTAACCTTCATCTAAGTCACTTGGGCTCACCTTCATTTGATTGGCCATCAAAAAACTAACTCAGATCATTAACCTTTTGACTCATCTTTCTCTATTGATCTACCTAATTAAAATGAATGCAATCCATAGATCCTCTTCTAGGACACATACACTTGTGCCACTTATTAATTACACATTTACATTTAGTGTTCACTGACCTCTTTGAGCCTCACTCATCATTGATCTTTAATGCATGATCAAACATTCTCTATAAGATATGCTTGGACCCATTGACCTATCATTTTCCACTCACCATTGGATATTATATATTATTGAATTCCAATGGTTGATCTTTATTGTTTTAAATCAAATTTATACTTCATTAGGCTTTACTTTGACATTCATGTGAATGTATTTGACATCTACATGAATGTATTTGACATTCATGTGACTGTCACTGAGAGATTTAAAAACTAATAGTCATTTACCATGACTTGAATTCGGCATCTAT
The DNA here is from genome assembly GCA_037957365.1 of Torreya grandis. Taxonomy (NCBI): domain Eukaryota; kingdom Viridiplantae; phylum Streptophyta; class Pinopsida; order Cupressales; family Taxaceae; genus Torreya; species Torreya grandis. The sequence continues at coordinate 394,758 of JARHVA010004416.1, read as the reverse complement.
GCACCCATAAATTGACATCTATGAGAATGTCAAAGATGTCTACATGACCATCAATCTTTGGATCCTAATGGATGACTGATGAGATTTATTTTGATGTTTTCACACCTGTCACCACCCTATTGGATCAACTATGCCAAAATAATTTTGTTGATGTAATTATGTCTTTGGGGAAATTGTTACATATAATTTCCTTAAAAGAATTTTCCTATTCACAACTTTTGCATAGGGCTATTTTCTATGTAAAAAATGTCTAAAGGAATTATATCTTTGGAAAAATTGTCCTCGACAATTTTCTTAACATAATTACACTTAGCTCCTTTGATGCAAAGAAAATGTTTGAAATAATTTTACTCTTCAAGACTTTTTCTTAGCCACTTTCCCTAAAACAATTATGTTTATAGGATTTTTGTTTCTAACAAAATGTCCAAAATAATTTGCACTTAGCTTTTTCCATGGACAAAATGTTTGAAAGAATTCTATCTTCAAGAAAATTGTTCAAACAATTTTCCCAAAATAATTTATACTTAGTCTTTTACTGTCAAGATAATTTTCCCAAAATAATTTCAACACTTAAGAAAAATAAATCTTGAAATATTTTCCAAGTGTAAACTAGGCTTTTAAGCATGTAGGCTCTTCTAGACTTGTTCCTAAAACTAATCGAACACTATGAAAACCTATTTAAATCCCTCCATTTAAAATATTGAGCCTGCTTCTAATTCATTTGATATTTCTTTAGTTGGGACCCTACTAGGATAATTTCATTATCTATGAGAAGCTTGGTATGTGTGTTAAAATGGACAACATTTTTGGTGACTCGACTGGCTTGATCAACCTGTTGGTCATGGAACCTAGTTATTTGACCAAGTTTGCTCATGATGACTAAATAAATAAGGTACTACTTGCAAAAACGGACTATTATTGATTCATAAAGCACATTTATATCAATATGGAACCCAAAAATAACAAAATGGACCAAAACTAACTAAACAATAAAAAAGTTACAATGTACAAAAGCACTTGGAGGAAAAGATAGACCTATCTACTTATGTACAAAGAGCATGAGATCAAATTAATAAAAGAACTTAAGATAACTCCCATTTATAGGAATGATAAGTCTCTCTCCATTAAATCTATCAATATTAAAGGCGTTATTTTCCTTACAACTTGTGATGGCATAAGGTCCACTATAAAGGCTGCCAAACTTGGAGTGTTTTCCTAGCTTTGCACGATCCTCATCCCATTTGAGGACTACATCACCTTGATGGAATGTCCTTGATGAATAATTTATATTAAAATATTATTTAATTTATTTTAGTTATACCACATGTTATACATGTCATAATCTCTTATCTCTTCCAATTCTCTTAGTTCATTCGTCCTAACCTTCATTGCATCACTTTCTAGAAGCTCTAGATGGTGTGTAAGTTCCAAAGCTAGGAACTTAAGTGACATAGGCAGCCTTGAGTCTCTATCTTAAACAAATATATAATTTTAATGACCAATTTACTTCTTAGGGGTGATCTTATCATCTCATAAAGTAGTCTTCATCATTATATGCCAAGATCTTTGATTATCTTCTTGTGTTCTTTTGATGATCCAAATCAGGTTCTTGATAGTGGACTCAACTATTACATTACCCTATGTATAGTAATTTGATGAATATGTTAGCTAAATACCTTATTAAATATCCCATTCACATAAATTTTCACTATTTAATGCCAAAAAATTATCTGATATTAAGTAGAAGGTAGTCTAAAATAGGTGACTAGACTCTCATAGAACTCAAGCACAAAGTTCTCATTTACCTCCTTCAAAGGTAATATTTCCACCTACTTGGTGAAATATTTTTTAGATATCAAGACCCATTTATGACCATGATTGGATGGATAATGTATCATGCTAATGAATTCTAAAACCCATTGCATGAAAGGCTACTCAACTTGAATAGGCTTCAATGGCATAACAACTAGTCTATATTTACTTGTAAACATTGCACACTTTGCACACTTCCTAACCCATGAATGTGAATATTTAAATAAATTATACTAAAATTACCTATATCTAATGATTTTTTTAGTTGTGTTCTTAGCTACAAAATGACCTCTAGAAGGACTATCATGAAATTGTTCAAAAAGCTTGTTAAATTGATTAGCTTTAACACACCTTAAAATCATACCTCCAATGTCTTTTTAAAACAACACTCCATAAATAATAATGTATGGTACTAATTGTAGCATATAATTTCTTCTCCTTGATTTATCTAATCCCATTGGAAACTTTCCTATTTGAAGGAATATAACAATGTCTTGTGTCCATCTAGATGGAAGAGTAGTTTCAGCTCATATTGGGTGACTTGAAGTGTCAAAGCCATCTCCTTTTCTTCTTTCATATCTTATAAAATATTTTCAAAAAATCATCTACCTTTGACCATATTTTTGACCTTCACTCTAATATCATATTCCATGCACTTCGTAACCCATCTAGCTTTCTTTTCACTTAAGTCTTTGTTGAGGATGAAATCCTTCACACTAGGATGAGCTACCATTAGTATAATGTTGTTATTTGAAACCAAATTTCTAAATTTTTACAAACCTATTATAATATCAAGCACATAATTTTAAAAAAAGAACACATCTCCTCATAGTTTTCCAAATCTTGACTAAAAAAAGTAATGTGTTGCTCTAAACCTTCACTATTATGTTGCATGAGCATGGCTAAAATTATACCAAATGTAGAAAAAGAATACATAAAAAAATTCTTATTGAAATATATATTAATCAAAGTAGGAGATTGGACAATTGATTATTTTATGGATTCAAATCTTCTCTCACCCTTCTTACTCTAAGTGAATTCTTGATGTTTCTTCATCATTTTAGTGAGTGGCCTTACCAATTCTACAAATCTAGAAATAAATATTCTAATGAAATTTATCTTGCTTAGGAATCTTTTCAATCCTTTCTTATTTTTGTAGATGATATAGTAATGAATTATTCTATTCTATCAAGGTCAATAGAAAAACCCTTTTTGGACACTACATGCCTAAGCAGTATCCCCTCATGCACTAAAAATATACAATTATTTAGATTCAATACAACTCCAAATTATATGTATCTATCAAAAAAAACTCCCAAGTGTGTTATATGATCATTATTATCTTTTGAAAATATTTTATTGTCATCAATATAAACTAAGACCATTTCACTCAAAATACCATGAATGCTAACATCCATTTCCCTTTGGAAAGTGGCTCCAGCATTAGAAAGCCCAAAAGGCATATTTTGGTAGGCATAAGTAACCCATTTTGTTATGAAATATATTTAATATCGATCTAACTCTTTCATGAATATATGGTTGTAACCTAAGTACCCATCTAGTAAGGAGAACCTTTGTGAAGCTGATACCCTTTGCAAGATTTGATCCATGGAGGGAAGAGGATAGTGGTCCTTTAGTGACACTTTATTCAAATATTTGAAATCCACACATAGCCTTATCTCTAAATTTTTCTAACCATGTTGAGTTTTTGATAGGAAATATTATACTTAACTCAATCATCATGGTAAGCTCCTTTCTCATTAGAGTTTCAACTTTGGGGTTGATGGGCCTTTACTTCTATCTTAATAGTTTTACATCTTGTTCAAGATCAATAGTATGTTGTACTTATATAGGGTAAAAATCCTTCAAATCATGGTATTACCAAGAAAATAAAACTATGTACTCATTACATAATGAAATGAAAGCTACTCTTTCATAATTAGTGTTCACTTTAAACCACTTGAGTTGCTTACCTTTAGCTATTTGACCTCGATCATAGTGTTCTTCCTTGGTGTAGCAGTTTGTTACAATTGTATTACCTTGATTGAGAATTCTACCCTAGTCCTTGGTGATTAGACTTATAAGATGGCCTATTATACTAAAAATTCTTATTAACATTTTGATATGTCTTGTATGGTGGAGCTTGTTGTCTTTCCATTGCAACAAACTTATTTTTATGAGTCTTGAGAAGATTCTCTATCTTTCCCAATCTATCAGATTGATCCCCTTCTATGTGATAGAACTTTATCAAATGTAGAAGTGAAGTAATAATTAGAGTAGGAAGGTGGATCTCTAGAAAGAGAGGAATTGATGGCCTCAGAGACAAGTTGCTTAATTGTATAAGGAAATTCTCAACCTTGATTGCCATTTCAAAAGCCTAAGGTAGATTTTTACCTCTCATAGATTGAATCATCACAACTATGCTTGAATTGAGAGCCTTTAAGTAGTATATAAAAGCATAATTAGGTGTAGGCTTGATCACTATAAGAGTTCTATCTCAGGTATTTTGGAACCTAGAATTGAAATCCACCATGAATTCATGATAGAATCTTATGATTGTTGTAAGCTGCTCCATAAGTGAAAGGTGGTCACTCTTATATTCAAAGTGATTTCATAAGACCTCTCCAAATTCATCCTATTTATTGATTGATGTAAGATGGATCCAATGCTCTATACCATTTGAAGTGATTTCCCTTTGAAAGAAGTTTTTAACAACCTCATTGATATATTTTCCTAAGTCACATGATGCATTGAATAAACATTAATAATATCTAAAATATTTTATATAGGAGTAACTATATTTTATCTTGTAAAATAAGGAAGAGCCTTCAAATCCAAGTTTGGAATATCATCCCATTAAGTAAGATTCAGATGACTACCACCATTGAATGGAATAAAATATTGCCTTCTAGGAATAACCATCTAAGGTATGGGATTTATAACAATTTTTGGTTGAAAAATATTGGCTTGAATAGGAGGATTTTGTGTATAAATAGGGGGAACAAGAGGCACAAGTGTAGGATTTGACTAAGAGGCTTTCTTATTATTTTCTAATTGGAAAGATAGATCCAATAAAGTTGTCTCTTTCCCTTTTGTAGAGAATCTTATGATAACTCTTGGGGGCATGAAAAATATGCAAATCTAAAAATTAAAATCTATAATTTGACCTCTATACTCAGATATGTAGATAAATGATTCAAACTATGTAAATAAGTTATCCCACCAGGGATGTCAACCTTCATCTAAGTCACTTGGGCTCACCTTCATTTGATTGGCCATCAAAAACTAACTTCAATCATTAACCTTTTGATTCATCTCACTTTGTTGATTTTCCTAATGTGGATGAATGCAATCCATAGATCCTCTATCAAGACTCATGTTCTTATGCCACTTATCACTTACCCATTTATTCTCAAGTTTTTCTAACCTTTTGACCCTTACTCACCATTGATCTTGAATACATGATCAAACATGCTCCATCAGATCTACCTGAACCCACTAACCTATCAATCACCACTCACCATTATATCTTATATATAATTGAATGTTGCTGGTTGATCTTGAATGTTTAAAATCAAAAGGCTACTTCACGAGGATTTACATTGAAATTTTCATGAATGTATTTAATGTCTGTGTAAATGTATTTGATATTCAAGTGACCATCACTGAGATATTTTAAAACCAATGACCATTTACCATGACTTAAATTTGATGTTTGTGCACCCATCAATTAGCATCCATGGGAATGTCAAAAACATCTATGTGACCATTAATATCTAGACCCAAAAGGATGATTCTTGAGATCTATTTTGACATTTGCACACCTATCACCACACTACTAGATCAAATTTGCTGAAATAATTTATTTGATGTAATTATGTATTCAAGGAAATTATTATGGAATAATTTTCCATAAAGAATTTGCCTATTCAAAACTTTTTCATTAGGATATTTGTTGTAGAAAAAATGTTTGAAAAAATAGGTCTTTGAGAAAATTATCCTAGATAATTTTCTTGACATAATGACACTTAGCTCCTTTCTTGTGGACAAAATGTCTAAAATAATTTTACTCTTCATGATTTTTTCTTGGCCACTTTCATTAAAAGAATTATGTCTATGATATTTTTATCTCAGAAAGAATGTTTGAAATAATTTGCACTTAGCTTTTTCCATAGATAAAATGTCCAAAAGAATTCTATCTTTAGTAAAATTACTCAAACAATTTTCTTGAAAGAATTTTACTTAATCTTTTTCCTTCAAGATAATTTTCCAAAAAAAGTTCCAAAACTTAGCAAAAATAAACCTTGAGATATTTCCCAAGTGTAAACTAGGCTTTTAAGCCTACATGTTCTTCTGGACTTATTCTTGAAACTACTTAGACATAATGAAAACCTACTAAACCCCCTCCAATTGTAATGTTGAGCCTACTTCTAAGACATTTTATCTTTCTAAAGTTGTGACCCTGCTAGGCTTATTTCATGGTTTGTGAGAAGCATGTTATGTGGGCTAAAATGGCCAACAGGTGCAACCCTAACCACTATATTGCCTTGAACCTATCTCTCTCCTTCCATTCAAGTGTTGAAGAAAATATATTTTCCTTAATCTTCCTTTGATTTCTTATCATAGATCTAATATCACTATTGGCCCTATAAATAAGAAAAAATTTAACAAAAATGTATTGAATATTAAAACATTAAATATTTTTTACATATCAAATCTATAAAAAGGTTACAGGAGTTGGTTATAAATAAATAACTAACAAGTTGTGACTAACAGAAACAAATAAGGTAATTAAAAAAACAAAATAATCATTTAAAATAACCTTTAGATAAATTAGCCAACAAATTATTCATCTTTTTTTGAGATCCCATCCATGTCCTTCATCCTTTCAAGTCCTCTTGAGGGGGCATAATCTGACACTAATTTCATTAAAATCATATCCTTATCTTTCCATTCAATCTCCCAATATTTTTTGTTGGGAATGATGAAATTACAACATCCATTATTTCATCATCTAATTTTTCATCCACTCATTCTAACATTTTTTCCTAGTATTTAATAATATTTTAATTTGTTTATGTCTCATAGCACCTCCTCAAATAGGGTAAAATGTAGACACTTCATTTTAATCATTTCTATGTCAAAATTGAAAACTCGAATGAATTCTCATAAATTATACACAAACCAGTATAATATCATATGTTCATCTTAATTTCCTCTATGCATCTTATGTATGAGTTTAAATTCACCTTGGAGCATCCTTCATTTGGGTAATTCACCATACTATGTCATTAAATTACCACTCTAGTCATGTTTCTAGTCATCACTAGTCATATCACTTTCTTTGATTAATTAATCATTTCCCTTCTTATTCAATAAAATCAACCAAATTCATGTTCACGTCATATTAATTAAATTAATTCCTTTTGATTAATGTAAATAATCTTTCCTCTAATTAGAAATCTCATGGAATTGGAATTTATAATTTCATTTAAATCAAAATCTCCCTTTTTCACCTCATGTGGGGCTCTCTCCAAGTAGTATTCACCACCCTCCATCTTGGGGACATGATAGAGGGTTCTCATTCCACTTTTTTAGATATTATTGAGAAGGATGATCAAACCTTCATATTGTAAACAAGATGGATTGATTTCATTTCATCCTCAAGATATTTTGGAGGGGCATTCTTCACTCTCCATATTCCTTGTAAGATAGAGGGATCATATTAATACCCCTTAGGATATTTTTAGGAGAATCCTCCACCCCTATTCTTGAAAAAGATGAAGGGAGTATATTTTTGATCCATGTAATGATAAATGAGATACCTTAGGGTGAATTATCCACCATCCATCTTGAAGGAAAGATGGAGAGATCACATTCAGTCACTTTGCCTATAAATAAAGGGCCACCCCTCTTTATATTTTATGCTCAAAATTTATAGAGAATCCCTATCAGTTTATAGAGATACCTTGTGCATTAACTATAATTATTATCAAATATTTTTCAAAGTTATCAAAGGGAGATTATCCAATATTCAAATATGACATTGCCAAATACCCTTTGATACTACATTCTAAGCCACATTCTAATTACATTTGACAAGGTGAAGAATCCAAAAAATAAGATATCCCTTTCTAGATGACCTCAGACCTTGAGAATCCTCAAACCTATATTTTAACTTGGTTTATTCAACATTTAATGATGTTTATGATGATGAGTTGGTATTTTTTAAAGATCCATATATTCTTTTAAGCCTATGTGTAGTCTAGTCCTTGATGTGTTCTAAATAACAAAGGACTTTGACTTAGAATAGCTTATTGTGTTGATTGTATTTTTCATAGATTTGGACTCACATTGGTTTTCCTAGAGTATTAGACTCATAGAATCCTACTCAACATTTCATAAAACTTTAGTATTATATAGGTGAGATTTTACTTTATTATATGGATTTATTTTAACTTATTTAAATTTTATGAAATCTTGTAGGAGATCTTGATGAATGAGGAAGTGACATGTGTAACCTTTTATATGTGTCAATATCCTAAACTTGTTAGGGATGTTAGAGCTCAAGAGAGTCTGATGAATGAGAAAGTGACACATATAACCTATTAGATGTGTCATTACCACAAAGCTATCAGATATTTTAAATCCTAGGAAATCCACATGAATGAGGGAGTACCATGTGGAACCTATCATATGTATAAGTCTCTTGAACCTATTAGAGATGTCAAAGCTTGGGAGAGCCCAAAAAATGAGGAAGAACCATGTGGAACCTATTAAATATGTCAATCTCTTATACTTTTTAGATATGTCCAATCCTAGGAGATCTTGACCTTTGAGACCATGTCATGTGGAACCTATAAAATGTGTTAGAGATGTCAAATCCTGAGAGAGCCCAATCAAATGAAGAAGCACCACATGGAACATATCAGATGTGTTAGTATCCTAGACCTATCAAAGATGTTGTATACTGAGAGAGATCAACATATTAAACCACACCATGTGGGATTTTCATATAGATTGATAAAAAATATCATGAGATGACCCAAAGTAATTAGAATGAGGTACAGTCAGATTCAAAATCGAATTAGAGTATTCTATGTGTATGCATGTGAAACTAGATAGATTTATAACTTATCTTACTCAATAATATTCAATCTCATAGAAGGTAATAAAATAAAAATTATGACTGAAAATACCTTTAAATCAGGGTCATGACTAATAATGGATCCACTAAACCTACAATAAGGGATATCTTATCACATAGTGGGAAATGAGAGGTTTCCAAAGCCTCTAATCAAATTCCATCTTTTGGTAAATCTAGCTGGGTCTTATGATTGGAAATATTATTAAGCAAGCTAATCTACTAAATAATTATGTAAGCTAATATAGTAAATACATATGCAAGCTAATCTAGTGCTTACTAATATTTGTGGCACAAATGGGAAAGACAATAAACATTCAAAGACAAATATATCTATAATATAAAAATGATCTAAGAAAGGAGAGATACAATTCAATATATATTAACTCTACAACATTTTCTTATAAAAATATGAAGGGATAGGAATATACATACATTGTTAAAGTGAACCCATCATGCCTCAATCTCTCCCTTAGCCAATGGTGCTTTGAAAAAGGTTGTTATGGGCTTATAAAGATCATAATGACAAATTATCTCTAGGATATAAGAATACTCCTATGTATGCAAGACCTCCACAAGATAAGTGCTACTTCTCTAAGGCAAAAACCTAAGTAATGAAAACCTCTTATTGATTTTATAAGTATATTTTTGAGGAGTAATGATGCACAATTGAATGATCGTATATTAGAAATGAAATGAAAGGGGGTATATATCCATGGATTGAACCTAAATCCTCCCAATAATTTAGTTAATGTAGTAGGCCTGGTCAACCACATTACATAGTAAATAGAATTGTTAGGTCTTGAAATATGTCATCTTATGCTAACAAAGTTCCATAACATGAAATAAACCCAAATTGGGTTAAACATGATTGATGTAATAGGAAAATGGTAAAAGGGGGATTTTTCTTAGTTATGAACTATTTTGGGTGGTGATATGCTTAGGGAAGGGTATAGGTGGGGTTTCAAATCTTAGGAAAACTTATGTAAGTGACCTATATTGGTTTTAAGTGGTGGTATAGGGGGAAACAATCCTACGAAGCACCAAAGGTCTTCTAACCCCTTTCACACTTAGAGATTTAGAGATTTGATAAGTTTTTACAAGATAGAAAGCATAAATAGCTGATAAAATTTAAAAATATTATGTGTATACATATTCTCACTCAAATCTCATCACATGTCACATAGTTGTAATATGGGATTGTACTTTAGGAAAAAACATAGCAACAAAAAAAACTAATCCAATACATTCTAGTAAAAACATAAATTAAAATTATAGTGAGGCAATAATCAAAGTAATGTAAAAGAATCATATACATAACTTTAATTAAATTATTTTTAAATTATTATCTAATGTATTTATAATTTTGATCATGCAGGGTGTATTAATTACTTTAGATAAACACTAGGGATACAAATTTAAAGAGCAAAAACAAACAAACATAAGGAAATCAAGATAACTAAACATTGTAGAACTAAAGTAAATCACTTGGTTAATTGGTAATCTAGGATGATAAGTGATAACTTAGAACCAAAAGGACCAAGGGAAACTAGGATTAAATTAGGTAACTGAATCATCAAAGCCTACTAAATGATTAAAAAAAATCATATAAAATGTACCTTAAATAAGAAAAGTAAAAAACCAGATCAAACCAAGGACATGTGTAAGTAAAATGATAAATCTAAAATTAATATAAAATAATTAAAAAATTAAACTTAAACAAATATGGAAAAAGAGGATAAATTAAAACAACATTGATGAGTGAGAAGTAACAATCCATACTCACTAAATAATGGAAAAAGTAAAATATAAAAAGGGAACAAGATAATCCACAAAAAGATTGATAAATAATTTATATAATTTACAAAATAAACAAAGGAAATCCAAGGATAAGTCAATGGTGTAAGGAAGTAATGCATTGTCATTCAAAAATACAATTTTATTCTTAAGATAAATAGAACCAAAACAAAACTCTTGATATCATGTTATAAGAAGATGTGTATAAGCGGGAATAAAGAAGTTTTAAATCAGATTTAAAAACAAACTTTCCTATCAAGGGGAGAAATGAAATGGGTAGTGGGGGAAATGTAGGTGATACTAAAGTAGAAAATATTTATGAAAATGAAGACACTCAAATTAAGTTGGAAAAATAAGATGAATTTTGACATTACAAACTCTATATAACTTGCTTTAGCCATAAAAATTTGGGTTGTCTAGTGAAGTATAAATATCATACATTGAAGGTTATATGCATGAATGGTAAAATAGACCTACCTTACCATAACTTGTTCCCCATTCCTTAGGACCCCTTTCAAAACCATCAATCTAGTATGAATATTAGGTACTTATGTGCAAAATTAGGTAGCACTATATATAATTTTGAATCTTCTATCTAGTCTAGTATCTTTCTACACCCTAATGGACCTCGACTCTACCATGAGGCATCTTGTGGAGTTTGTGCTTAAAATAGAATATAAGGTGTTCTTAATAATCATGTCTTTTGGTGTGATTTTGACTTTTGATTTATAATTACATTTTTATCATTGCCTTTTTTTTAAATGATATGGATTTCAACTTTTTTATGGATTTTTATATTCCTCTTCCATATATATTTGGAAAAACAACATGGGTGTTAAAAATGACTATCACTAGAAAATTTAGACTTGGTAGCTAAAGAAAATAACATAGAGAGCATGGTATATATGAGTATTTTATATTTATGTAAAATATTTTTTTTTCTTGAAATTAACCTTGATGTACCCAAAGTGGATTTAAAATAGGGGAGATAAGGAAAAAGAACATGAAATTATCAAGTTACATCAAGTCACAAAAAATGTGACAATGTGAAAAGGATATAATGATAGGAAAGTATGACTCTCTATCATAATAAATAATCTAAGTGTAGTGAAACATGTATAAATAGTTCATTTTGAAGTTATTACCTATAAAATAAACAAAACCAATTTTTAGAGTATGAGATCACAATATTTAACCATTACCTTAATTTCTAAGAAAAACATTGTAGTTTAAAGATGGTTTTGAAAAATTTATAGATTTTATGAGGAAATCCTAGTCCTATCTAAGGTTTTACATTGCAAACAAAAAAATATAAAACAAAGTGAGTAAAAATAATATGTTACTATGAGGAAGGCCTAGTCCTATCCAAGGTCTTATTTTGCAACTCACAAAATATAGAGATGATACAAAATGAAAATAAAATTATAAAATGATAAGTTTATAATCAAAGATAAAATGTTAATATTGAACTATGAAATAAAATATATTCATGAGGATGGTCAAGTCTTATCCATAGTCTTACAATGTAAATAATGAATTAAATGAAAATAATAATAAAAAATATGAAAGGACCAATGATACGGGCTAAGGCTATTGAATAGAATGTACTAGTGTAAATGGGAGATCTTTATAGGAGAATTGTAAAAAGTGTTAATATTTACAGTAAATGGAAGTATGCAAAGAAAGTAAAATATAAGAAAAATGGTTTTTTTAAAAATTGAGAATTAATAGGTTCTTTGAAGACATGTTCTTCATTATTTTTTAATCTATAGGTACTAGGACCAATGATGTCCTTTATTATGTAAGGAATCCACCATTTTTTGGAATATTTTCCTTCTTTGTCATGCGTATAATCTAGTTTGAGGAATAAATTACCAATATTGAAAGTTCATAATTTGACATTTTTATTATGTTGTTTAGTAATGAAAACCTTTTATTGGTGATTATATTATAAAATAGTCATACGATGCTCATCAATAAAGTCTAAAAATGGAAAAAAGATTCATGTAATTCTTCATTAGGAATTATACTATGAAAATATAAACTTAAAAATGGGAGTTCAACTTCTAATTGTAAGACTAATTTAGGTGGGAACATTATTGCTTTTGTGTAACAAGTTTAGCATCCGAATAAGTGATAATGTTATAAACCATAATGCTAGAACAAATTCTTGATATATCTTAATATGACCAAGTGAATTATTCATGATATTTGTCAAAGAATAAACTAAAGTTATCATGTTCCTCAAGAGTGACTTATTGAGAAATGATAATAGGTCAAGGACATGTTGGTGTACCATATTCTATTTTTATAGTTTCCTCAATGATCATATCATTTCTATCCTTTAAATGGTATAGATAAGGAGGAATGTAATAAATAGGATGTGTTTTAGGATCCATAATAAAAATGAAATTATTAAAACAAAAAACCTTTCATTTAAAGTTACCAAGTTTATGATGTTGGCATGGAAGCTGAAGTTCTCTAGTATGGAGTAGCTCAAGTATAGCTTCATCACTTGGAAGCATAGGTAAAGTTCCATAGTATTCAAAATCTACTTACAAATCACTATTTTGATTACCATTTCTATGATATTGAAAATGTATTTGTATAATCTTAGTGGATTTAGCATCTAAGGTAAATTTTGGTGTAATAATGGTTATAGATTCCATATTGGGGATATTTGGTTGAGTAGAGTCAACCATAGTGGTAATGTTTTTTTAGTTTGTTAAATAGGTGAAGTTTAAATTTTATTGAGTTGTATAACCTCAATGGTATCGATGAGATCATGAGAAGAAGGAATGGATTGTATTATCTTAGTTTGTGTAGAAAGTTCAGAATATTTTTGAGTCAAGATTTCTTTAATTACCCATGGGGTATCTAATAATGGAGGATTAATGGGATATGCATAGCCTTTATGTTATGATTCAATATAATATGATATATGAATGATATGGAAATCATAGATGAAGCCATGGATTTTTTTAAAAGTATTTTGATAATGTTATACATATAAAAATCTTGATTGGGATTGGGGCATGATATAATTTCCATCGTAAGTGTGAGAAATAGTGCATTCTTCTATTTTTTTGGGATAATCTATACTTAAAACACTTTAATTTCTAAATTTTTGAGGAGACATATTCAAAGGATATTGAAAATTTTTGGATACTTAATATTCATCACATGTAAATTCATCTTCTATGTAAAAACCTTCATATGCATTGCATGGGGCAAGTCTTAGTAATATCATGAATTAGAGGAATGGTGTGATCACATGGAAGTAAAGAAGGAAGAATCCATTGTATAATATAAGTAGGTAGTCTATTGGTATCACAAGTTTTTTATAACTCACTAGGTTTTTCATCATCTAAATTAGTGAGAGTAACACATAAATTAGGATTCATGTTAACAAATTTATGGAGAGGTGCACTATTAATGTGGGGAATGGTTGGAATGTGATATTGATATTTAGGATTTGGTATTTGTATACTCCATGGATTAGGATAACTTCATGTTTGTAACATTTGACATTATAAATGAAATTTATACATTGACTACTTCAAGAGGAAATTGCCCATATATGATGTGGCCATGGGCAACCAAGGAGTATGTTGCAAGATAGTGGTAAATCAAGAACCATGAGATTAGTATGAATTGTCTTAGGTCCAACAGTAAGTGGGAGATAAATACAACCAAGTGGTTTTTTATTTTTTTAATCAAATCCTCTACATGTGAGATGTGTTTGTTTAGGGTTTTATTTGATGTATCCAATTTATTTTATTAACCAAAGAGAGGTAACATTAATACCCAATTCTTCTACTAAGACTTTTTAAATAAGGGTATTATTGACTGTAATTTTGATAAACATGGGTGGATCATTAGCTCAAAAAATAATTTCATCATTAATCATATCCTCTTCAATAAATTATATGATTGGTTTAGAGAATGTGTAAATGGTTTTAATTGTATGCACTCATTTAAGTAAAGGATCTTTAGAAGAGATTTGTAAATCAAGTGATGGTTTTTCTTCAATATATTGTAATTATTGGATAAGGAATTTGTGATTATATGTAGATGTACAAACTAAGTCCATGAGGGGAATTTTACAAGGCATTGAATTAAGTTATTCCAAAAAATTCCAATGTGATTTAAAGGATGAAGGAACATCATGAGGTTTATGATGTACACTATTTTTTGTAAGAATAGGAGAACTAACTTGGGGTTCGAGTTGTGGATATGTTTCCTCATTTGATTCAAAAGATGTGGGTACAGTATTTGTAGTATGTTTAAGTAATTGTTCCTCAATGGAGGGTTTATTAGGTTTAGTGATAGGGCCTTTGTGATTAGGTTTACATATATAATTTAATTTCAATGTTTTCACATATAGAGAATTTGTATAATACTGATAGTAATCAACATCCATTGAATAAATATTTTCATTGGAATATTGTAAATTAGGGGTAGAATAAGATTTTTGAGGTTTATAATATGTGGGATTGGTAACCTATTTCTTTTGGGAAGCTTTGACATAATCATGATGATGTATTATGATCATAACATCATGTTCAAATATGTCTTCTAAAATAAAATAAACAACAATTTTTACAAGCCCACAACATGTTTCATGAGAATGATCCAAATTAGCATGAAACCAAAAAAAATATTAGGCTCACACTATGAAGGTATAGTAGTATTATAGGTGAAAGGTTTAGATGTAGATAATAACAACTTCATTTATGGGACCATTAATGGTGGTTATGAAGCAAGTTGATTATGTACTTTAACTAATCTTGCATTCATTTACAGATTAGTAATTATTATTACATTAGTTGAGGTTTGTAAATATTCTTTGATTGATTTATGACTTGGTTCAAATTGACTCATAATGAAATTTTGCCATTTTAGCTTGATCAAATGCTTTGTTTAATGTTTGTGGAGAAAAAGTTAAAACCTTATACTGAAGGGAAGGTATTAAGTAGTAATAAATATTTTAAAGAGATTATCATTATTCATTTTATGACCTACTTTATGATCCAATTATTTACATCATTTGATGAATCATGAATTGATTTTGAGGTTGATTGCTTAACATTGATAAAATGATTAGGACAATTTTTTGGAAGATCATTTCGTTGGAATTCCTTGACTAGAGATTTAAACAAATATTATAATTATTTAATGGAAATTTGAGGAAATTGATCAAACCATTCTAAAAAATCACATATAATTATTTTAACTAAAAATTTAATAGCATAAAAAATATTTGTTTGGATCCATTCCTTATAGATTTTACCAAATGCCTTTAGAAAATATGTAAGGTTTTTAGTTCCATCATATTTAATAGTTTGAAAAAAAATTCCATATCAATAGAGACAATGAAATGAGAAAAATATTCCTTTTGGATAATATGAAACATCGTATTATTCATAAGAGGTTGAAAAATGAGATTCCTAATTGCATATCTAAGAGAAGGAATAAAAATTTGATTATTTTGAGGTAATTTAAGAGGAGGTTGATTAGTCATTTATAATAAAAGATGTTGCATTTGCATCATTTGAGAGGTGTTTTTTGTTTACATAACATTCATTTCTAGATTATTTGTGCCAAGATTTGAGTAGTGTCAATTTGTGTATTTTGATTATTAGTATTTAAAGGTGGAAAATTAATATTGTTAATAGGAGTGTTAGTGTTGGTTGTATTGGTTCCAAGTCATACACCTATCTAATATATCCTTGCACACTTGAATAAAATTGAAAATAATGATGAGAAACCCATTAGTATGTTATTATATTTAGGAAGGGTTGACATCAAGAATGGAACAAACTAATAAAATGGCTGAGAGGCACTCACAAAGGGTATGGCTAGCTCCCTGCTACTTTTGGTTCTGCTTGAACAAAAGTGAGAGGACCTAAGAGGTAGCTTACTCACATGGAGCGATTAAGAAAGCTAATGAGAAATACCAAATGGTCCCTAAAAAACTAGAGTATACACTACAACTAAACTTTAAAGAAACTTTTTCTTGATGAATATGTAAACCTAAGGTGCCCTAAGGTCATTCAATAACACATTTTCAAAATTAAACTGCAAAAAGGGATTTAAAACCTAGATCTATGCCCAAGATGAAAACCAATAGTGAACATAAACTCAAATATCCAATTAAAATGACTTTTAATACATATTAATGCACTTCATCAATAAGAAAGAAAAAATAACCACAAGCATTTTTATTAATCTTGATAAAAGAAACTTTACGCACATCAATTGTTCAAAATTATTCCAAGGGGACAAGCATGGTGAGTTTGTTGTTTTGAAAAGCGAGACATATAAACATGATCTCAAATCTTGTTATCACTATACAATTATAACCAATTTAGCAAGAGAGACAAGGTCTACACACAACAATTGAACATAAAACTTTAGAAAAGGAGACAAGGTCTACACACAAAAATTTATCATAGAAAATTTATGGAACCTAGACTTAGAGAAGCTAAAGACTAGTAGCAATAACCAAAAATTACTAATAACCTTGAATAAAGGATAAACCCCCTATTTATACATTTTTTGATCATTCTCAAATTTGGACCTGTAGGTTACAATTTACAAAATTTCAAAACAAAATTTTAAGTCCCACCAAGATGCTCTTAGCTAGAAAATATTCCATGACATGCTTCAGATATTCATCCATTTATAACAAAATAATCATTACTCTAAAATCCTCTATAATTAATGAAGGATATTTGAAACAAACTATTTGATTTCATGGCTGGAAATATCTTCATTTAAGTTGGAAGGATAAGATTCATGGTTAAGGGCCAAACAAACATTGTCCTCATGTGTAACTATTTAGAAAAGCTCTTGATCACTTGTCTGTATAATTGGAATCTCCTAGATAGATTATTTTTAGTTAGTGTACACCATGTAACAACCTAATTTCACAATGATAACATGTGAATGATTTGGTTGTGGTGTAAATAGAAAATGATCCATGGTTACGATTGAAAAATATGATTTGGGATGACCTATATAACTCCCTATGTGATTTGAATCATTGTCCATCCATGGAAGAAAACTTAATCTTTGGCTTCCCAACCAATATTAACACTTGACACACCACATCAGATCTAATTAGGCACTTGTGAGGATTTAAACTGACTAGGTTAATTTATTGGGTCTAAGCTTGGCGTGTGTTGCTTGATTATTGGTCTTAGGACCTTTAAAAATTCCATCTTGGCTCAAATTATTAGATTTCCTTAACTAATCAAAAACATGCCACTAATATTGATCTAAAGGATCGAATGTCATTGGTTGTCTATGGGTATTATACTATAATAGTGCTACTTAGTAGCTTCGTGGGATTTTTGCATCTTACTTTATCAGTCCTATTGGGCTAATGCACTCTTAATAAGTTGTATAAAATGAGATTGAGCATTATTTATTGAGGGCATTACATTTTGTTAACTTAATACACATTGTAGATCAGATAGTGTATGCTTGAACACACACCATCAATCTCTAGGAAGTTGCTTGATATTTATCTTGGGACCATGTATTGAATTTTTAACTATGCCCTTACATGTATTGATAAGTGGAATCAAATGCAGATCATCAAAATTCAATGCATGAGATTGAGCATTATTTATTCTTACAAACAATAAAAATGTCAGTCTAAAACCCAAGGAATAATTTAAAGCTTTAAGATAAAGTTTTTGGACTAAAATCTTATTTATGTTAATGAACATGAATACAAATTTAGTCTAAAGTTTAGATTAAACTCAAGACATAATAAAAGGGGGGCCCATGCTTAATAAAAAGAGACATAAGATAAGGTTTTAACCTAAGGTTTCATTATATTAATAAATACAATGAAAATTTAGGGTAAATCCATAGACCAAGCTAAAATATATATAAAAATGACCCTTTGATGTCATGTGATTGGATCTTTCTAGTCTAGATTAAGGCATGCCATTGGATTTCAATCCAAAGGATCAAACACCATTGGCTACTCAATACTCTATCTAATGCGGTTATAATATGTGTCATCAGTATATTCACTTTGGGCTTAGTTTTAAACCTTGACTTAGTGGGCCCAATCAATTAGAATGTGTACACTTGACCACATATTTTTAATCGATGGGAACATACTTAGGCCTTATCATGCACCACAAGATTGAACTTTTGACTTTGAATTCACACCATCTGATCTCAATTTCTTGAGCAAATGTAGGTTTTTGATTGTAATCCATTAGGCCAAAGCATGATTGGCGCCATGAATAACATAAGCTAAGGGATATTAGGACCTAAAATGGACCAAGCATAGATTTTTAGACTAGGTTTTAGTCATTTAAATAAACATGACTAATCCTTAGTATAAAAATACAACTAAGTTAATGGCATTTTAAAATTCTCCCATGTAAAATTGTTCTTTCCACTTTCAAATTCAAATGGAAAGACATGGGCAAGGGTTATTGGAATCAAAGTTTTAGGGTGATCAAAATGAACTCAACTCAACCTTTGACAAATCAAAAGCTAGTAAAAGACCAATATTAATTTTAAATCATGAAATCCAAACATA
Organism: Torreya grandis; assembly: GCA_037957365.1. NCBI lineage: Eukaryota > Viridiplantae > Streptophyta > Pinopsida > Cupressales > Taxaceae > Torreya > Torreya grandis. The sequence goes on along the minus strand of JARHVA010004416.1, from coordinate 375,433 downwards.
ATCCATTTTCAAGGAGGGTTCCATTAAACCTAAAAATGTGAAAATTATAAATCTAATCTTAAAAAATTAAGATAAGATGTAAACCAAAATCATGCACAAATATGCCAATCAAGCTAGGTGTGGATGATATTTAAATAAAGACAATGTGAAAGAATACTAGTAATACTCAAATCAAGTGAATTTCCATAGAAATATATTTTAAAATTTAGAGATTATGGTTCAAACCTACAACTAGGCTATTCATTGCACTTGATCAAGCACCATTGTTAAGACCTATTCATGTTTAAAATAAGCCTCACACATGAAAATTTGGGACCTAGTCATGTTATGTGGGTGATTTCATTCCACTTACTATTTTCCTTGACATTTAGAGACTAATTTCTAGACTTCATATCTTTAACCATTGACATTAAATTGCACCATGTTTGAATATTCATTAAGAACCATGCTTCTAGCTTAGTGAAGGCTTGGGAACTACTCTACTACTAGCAAGGCATCTATATCTTTGATAGAGATGCCTTTGGCTTCATTTAAATCCTTGTTCCATTACCATCCAAGCATCCATAACCCTGATGGAGATTATCTGAATCACCTTTGCTTAAAAATTTCCTTTTAAAATTTGAAATGAGCTCTTATTTTTATATTTTTTGCTTTTTATAGACCATTTTTTAGCTTTCTAGTAAAGGTTAAGAACTAAGTTAGCTAGGTTTTAGTATTTGGTCAAGTTTTTGATCTTTAAGAAATCATCTTTGGTCACAATCTCTATCCCAAGCAATGAATGTTGTTTAAGTGCTAGCATGACTATGCTTCAATAATTTAAACATTTATCCTACATATGCAAACCTTATCAGAATCAAGCTTAGGTTAGAATAAAATTTGAATGTTTTAGGGAATGATTAGTCTATTCATTTATCTTTACCAGTCTCCCTAAAATTAAAAACATCAAACTCACATTTCAGACCCATAGTACCTTTACACCTACACTCCCAACTTGAGAGGTCCTTTTTTGAGTGACTAGATGAAACTCGAGTCGAGGACTATCTTAAAAAGATTTATTAAAAAAATAAAGAACAACATAAAATAAATCAAAATAAACATGTATAAGCACTATATAAAAGCAAGGGATAATAAATAAAGAGCAATAAATAAACTAAATAAAATATCTATACTAACTCTAAAAAGAGCCTACCTCTAGGATCAAATATAATATTACTTAATTTATTAGAGAACCTTGAAACATGACTATTTCTATTCAATGGATCCTTTTCATCATGATCACTTTTATGTTTGTGTCTCTAGGCCTAATGTATCTTGACTTCCCACCTCCATTGATACTTTTAACCCATGATCCAACATGGACCATTGATCCTGATTTGAATGCTCAAACACTATTGGTTGTCCAATATGGCTTAAATTTGATGTCTAAATTCCCATCATTTAACATCTACATGACCATTAATGACATCTACATGACTATCAAATTTAATCCTTTGATAAATAATTATCATGGCTTAAACTTGAAATTTGCATGCCCATCATTCAACATTCAAATGACTGTCAATGACATCTATATTATCATCAAATTTAACCCCCAATCGATGATCATTGAAATTAATTTTGACATCTACATGACTGCTAATGATGTTTTTGTGGATGTCACACTTCTTGGATGAATTTATTAAGGACTTTGTCTTCATCTAGCATTTTGAATTAGGCATTTTTATTTTCGAGAATTTCTCCATAGCCATTTGGTCTTTGGTTTTTGTTGTCCGTAGCATCCTAGTCATTGGGAGAATTATTTTAGAAATTTATCTCATAATAATATCTCTAAATAATTGAGCATTCTCTCAGATCTTTTGCATGTCAGGACAAATTTCTTGGATAAAATGTCTAAAATATTTTCCCCAAAACAAAATAAGCCCTACATCTTCTGAAGAAATCTAACTTTACACTTTCATCAAAAAAGTGTAATTCTTTTGAACTTTTTTCCATGGGAAAAATGCCCAATGGAAATTGGACTTCTGATCTATAGTAACTTTGCTGAAATTACCCTTCAAACTTTTCAACATACCCTTCATGATTTCTTAAAGTAACTTTTGAACCATTTGTGCATACCCATCAAAAATTTTGTTAAGGTCACTTGCCTTATATAATTACCTTTAGAATTTTGGAATTGCCCTTTAGATCTCATTAAAGTGCCCTTCAGACTTATTGAAAGTTTCCTTTGGATCTTCTAAAAGTGCACTTCAAAAATTTTGCAAGGGAAAAACACCCAAAAGAAATGACCCTTCAAAGATTTTATAAAGGCAAAATCACCCTTCAAACTTTTTTTAAGGGAAAAATGACCCTTATATCTTTTTGTGTGGAAAAAATACCACTTAAGGATTTTTTTATGGATAAAATTCCCAAAGGAATTAACCCTTTGGTTTTTTTAGGATAAAATGCCTGAAGGAATAATCCTTCAAAAATTTTATGTGGATAAAATACCTAAAAGAATAATCCTTTAGAATTTTTGTAAACACTTTGGATAAAATAAATAAATCCTTAAAATTTACTTGAAACAATGGAAATATCCCTTTGGGCTTTTGTGCAAATAGAAATATTGAAAGAAATAGCCCTTTGGCTTTTTTGTGTAGACAAAAAGCCTAAAAGACTATGACCTTTGGACAATTTATGCAAAACCTATTTCTAAAAGACTATAAGGAATTTTTACCAAGTAAAAACCAAATTAACATAAGGAAATACATAATGCCAAATGATTGAAGGACATACACTAGGTAAAGACAAAGTTAAATCACTTAGTTGATTCAACATAAACTTGAACATTCAAAGGAGCACTTGGAGATGGAAGTTGGGCTAAAGACTTAGGAATTTACACATGATAAGGGCCCAATTACTTTAGTGTAATTTTGGGCACTAACACTAGCTCTTATCTAAGTATGCATACCCCCTATAGGTGTATAAAGAACCCTAGAAGATAAGACCATGTGACATCCCATTCGGCTATGAAATCAAGACTTAGTAATTTACCAGTAAACATCCATGAAGGCTTAATAAAATAAGGCAGACTTAACAAAAATAGATCAAGAGAACATAAATATTAAGACACAATAGAACACAAAGGGAAAATATACAAATAAGGCCCAAAATAAAGGGGTAATAAAACAATAGAAGGAAAAAGCAACAAAACACTATATAATATGGTACACAGTTGAAGGACGTAATAAAGAAAATGTTTTAGATGTCTACCTATAGCTAAAATATCTATTATTTCACCATCTAGATCTCTCAAGAAAAACATATGCTCCCCAATTAGATAGTCAATAAAATAGGGACCCATCTACAAGGCATCAATTTTCCATGCTTTTATTTCTCCTCAAGCTTATTATCCCAAAGTATAACTAGATCACCTACTTAAAAGGTTTTTGGAGTTGTTAGGGTGTGGAGCTAAAAGCTTCACCTTGATGCAAATAGAAGGAGGATGCTGAGTATGTAGTCACCAGCGTCGTCAGGCCACAATTGACATCGATCAGGGATCAATTTATAGCAACCGGCATCGGCAGGATATCGGCTGGCATCAGTCACCTCCAAAAAGATAGGGACCAATGTCGATCACCTATGGCAGTCAGAACTATTGTTGATGAACAGTCAGTTAAGTGAACGGAGTGTGTGCATGATAAAGACTAATTCGAGTCTTTGAGCTGCTTGTCTAAATTAGTGTATGCATGAGGTCTATATAATAGACTTATGGGCTATATTGTTAAGTGAAGAATGTGGAGAACTATGTAGAACTTGGAGAGTTCTTCCCATGGTGGAATCAAGTAGGATTCCTCATGTATGTAAGATCAGGTTTGATATGCAGGGTGTTGCAGGATCATGGTGGAGATCTACATGTGATAAGTAAGATCAGGTTGGTTTGCAGGGGTGTGTATATGCGAGGGTCAAAAGGAGATCGGCGGGGGAGTAGGATCCAAGGTGACAGCAATACATCAAGGAGCAGGATCATGGTGAGATCTACTTGGAGTACCAGTTCATACTCGATTGTGCTGGACGTACAATGAGGTGAACAATAGTTTGTGTTAGCTGTGTGTTGTGACCTATGAGAGAAGATTACTCAAGTGGGAAGATTACTTAGAGCCCTTAAGGAAGAATCCTCACAGAGGTGGAAGAAGAGTGTGATCTCTTTATTGTAATTTCCTTTGTAATGAGTTGAATACAATTATGTGTTGCCTCTCATATTATGTGTGTTTTCTCATTGATAGTTATTTGTTCTTCTAGTTATTTCTGCATATGTAAGTTTTTTATACAATGGTAATCATGTCTGCTCTTAATTCTGACAAGTTGTGTTAGAGCTTTGGGGAACTTAGGTCCTATCAAATGGTATCAGAGCTAAGGTTGCAGGGAGCAGGTTTTGTGTTTAGTTACAGGTCACTCTCAGGGGTTTCTGATTGAGTGGGAGTATAGCAATGGCAGAAGAAGGTAAGCTGAGAATGAAGAAAGTTAGGCACATGATTAACACCACAAGGAGTGTGGTGGGTAGTCTTCAAGTGGGAGCTTGAAGAGGAATACAATCTAGGATGCAGATTAGATAGAGTACTAGTATGGGTACAGGTGTAGTTGTTTATCTCCAAGTGGGAGATTGTTAGGGTATGGAGCTAGAAGCTTCACCTTGTTGCAAACAGAAGGAGGATGCTGAGTATGTAGTCACTAGCATCGGCAGGCCACAACTGATGTCAGTCAGGGATCAGTTTATAGCAACTGGCATCAGCAGGATATCGGTTGGCGTTGGTCACCTCCAGGAAGACAGGGACTGAGTCAGTCACCTCTGCTGTTGATGAATAGTTAGTTAAGTGAATGGAGAGTTTGCATGATAAAGACTAGTTTGAGTCTTTGAGCTGCTTGTCTAAATTATTGTATGCATTAGAAGGTTCTTGGAGTGACCTTCCTATCAAACATTTTCTTTAAATTTTATTTGAAATTGAGGTGTCTTTCATGAGCTTGTCTTCAAATTTCATCAAACTTAATAATATGGCTCATAGTGGTTGATCTTGTCATTGTCCCCTAATTGTTGCATGAATTAATAAGTGGTCAACTATAAATTCATAGGTAGAACTGCTTGAGATACACAAACAATCTCAAAAGGCCTTATACCTATAGCTCACTTAGGCATAATCCTGTCATCCCACAAGGTAAACTTCATATGTTCACCCCACTTCTTATTTACTTTCAAAATTTGTCTAATGATCTTGAGCAAGTTTTTATTACTTGATTCTACTTGCCCGTTCCCCTAAGGATTCTACTTGGAAGCATAGGTCAATTTAATCCTATATTCTTTGTATAATGCCTCCAAAGGTTTGGATTTTAAGATCATGGAATTATCAAAAATTATCTTTATATGCACACCAAATCTACAAATAATTTGATTTAACAAAAAATCCATAACTACTTGGTGTGTTACTTTCTTTGTAGGGACCGCTTCAACCCATTTTGTGAAGTATTCTATTGTAACTAGTATAAATATATGTCTAGTGATTAACAAATAAAAAAATTCTCCAATGAAATCCATTCCCAATTGTCTAAATGGGACTTTAATTCTCACAAGTTGCAAAGGGAGAGAACCTGAAGCCTTCATCCTCCTAGGAAAGTGTTGACATTTCTCACACTTTCTAACTATATAGGAAACATCCTTGAACAATAATGGCCACCAATAACAAGATCTCATAATTTTATGAGCTATAACCTTAAGCATAAAATGGCCACCACATACTCCACTATGGAAGTCTTCAATTAAATTAGTAGTTTGTTCTTTCAGTACACATCTTAGGAAAACCCCATCTGGATTCTTTCATGCTAGTCCATTTTTAATCAAGAGGTATTTCTAGAACACAAGCTTAATATTTCTTATTTGATTCTTATCCAAGTTATGGGGAAAAATTAGATTTTTGAAGTAGTAATCAATATCCCTATACAATGGAGATATGTTAAATTGACTCAAAGAATCATCAATATTAAAAATATCAGCGTTTACCTCAATATCTTGTAAATTGGTCTCAGCCATAAGCTTGGCCAGACCTATCCCTCTTACTAACTTGGTGGTTAGAATATCAATGTCATATTCTTGTAACTTGTTGACCTACCTATAAATCTTGCTAGATACTTTAGTCTAAGTTAAAATGTCTTTCACCATGGTGTGTGGGATGGGCAATTATCTTTGAACTAAGAATATAAGGTGTGAACATTTTTACATCCTTCAAAAGAGTGAAAGCTTGATATTGCAAGATAGTATAGTTCAGTTCAAGACCTTTCATAGCTTTGTTAAAGAAATCTATGGGCTACTCATTGTTATTTTCATTACTTTGAAATATGGTAACAATAATAGTATTGTATGATGTAAAAGAGAATATCTAGAATGGCTTTATGTAATTAGGACTAGCCAAAATAAGGGTAGACTTTAAATCTCCCTTGATGTCACTAAATTCTTTCATGTCATTCTCCTCCCATTTTATGGTCCAGTCCTTCTTCAACATGGAAGTAATACGTATAATAATCTCTACAATATTAGACACAAACCTCATCACAAAATTAATTTGTCTAAAGAAATATTGAATTACTTTCTTAGACTATGAGATAGGCACTTTACCAATCACTTTAATCCTTTCAGGGTTAATCATGACACCATCCTTGGATACTATATGTCTTAGCAACTTGTCCTTTTATACTCCAAAGTGGCACTTATTGGGAGTAAGAAAAATGCCTAACTCTATGCATTTGATTAACTCCTTTTCTAGATGCTCCAAATGCTCTTCTTTAGTTTTGGAATATAGAGTAATGTCATCCTGATACATAGTAATGAAATGGTTAATTATCCTTATAAAAACATACCACCATCCTTGAATACCTGATGGGGTAAATGATACCACCATCCCTCGGCTTCTTTAATTCATACCTCATCTTGGTGGCCAAGATGGAGGTTAATAGGCCTCTATTTCTTCCTAAAAGGCTTGGTATTAAGCTAAAATGGGATGATGTGATGTAAAAAGTCTTCCCTATATGATTTCATCTTAGAATAAGACCATGCCAGATAATCTTAGTACTTCCTTAGTAGTTTCATGTAAGCTTTCTTCTCAGTTGTGCTTAAGTGATTACCCAACCAAACCTTTCTTAGATTCTCATGAGAACCCAAGTTGCACTCAGTCACATCTTTTGAGGTAAATGAGTCTATTAACTTGATTCTATCTACTCAATCAAAGAATGTTTATAAACTAACCAATCCTCTTAGGAGAGTTTTTATCTTCAATTGAATATTGTCCTTCCCAAACAAGGTTGCCTTCCCATTATAAACTTGAACCATAGAGTCCAAGTCTCTAAGCTCATCATGGAACTCAGATTCATAATTCAAAAACCTCTTAATTTATCCATCATCATTAAATACCTACCAATGATGAATATTATTTAAGATTGAAGGCCTCACAATCACCTCCACTTGATACTACCAATGAAGGCTTGTATTTGAAATATGAAATTGACCACCTAACCCTGCAAGTCTATCAGCTTCTTGGTTGAAACTTCCATCATGATAACATAAATTAAATGCATCAAAAAATTCAAGAAAGTCCTAAACAACATTTTGATTTTGTTTTGACCTTTTTTTTTTTGGGCAAAAGCATTGTGGACTTGCTTCACCACTAGCTCAAAATCAACCTTAACAATCAAGCTTTTAATTCCATATTCATGAGAAATCCTTAAGCCAAGCAAGAGTGCCTCATATTTATCAGTATTATTTGTTTACTTAAAGGACAAATACAAATAAAACATATCACATTTACCATTGGGGCAGAGAGAATAACCCCAACTCCATTTATAAGATTGTAACAAAACCTATCAAAGCACATCTTCCAAACTACATTTTCTTTGTCAATTTCAACATCACAAACAATAGGTTGTTCTCTATTATCAACATTCCCAACAAAGTTTCACAGTTCAACATTCATGTATAGTACTTTATTAAGAGAACATTTTAGATCTTCAATGACATGAAACATCTTTAACTCTCTATAAATCTTGACCATCATGCCCTCCATTATAATGGTAGCATAAAAAAGGTCTATGTATATACTTCCACCCATGTAGTAGCCCATTTTCATTATAGTATCATCCCCCACTTAGGCAAGCTATCTAAAAATACCATATCCATATTAAAATACTTACCAAGATGTACTACCAACTGTACAACTAATCCCTTAGCTTGTAAAATAAATGGAACCTCTTGTGATTCAATGACATAAAACTTGTCGAAGGTTGATGTAATATTAAATCTAATATCATTTAGGATAGCCAAGGGCATCACATTATATGAAGCTCTAGAATCAAAGATGTAGTTGTGAACAATCAAACCATTAATTAGTAAGGTTATATAGAATAGATCCACATTCAGTTGACTTTCTACCAATATAGTACCTAAATAGACCTTTGGAGTATGTTTAACAACCTCTTTTGATTCTTCATCAATTTTTGGGGATGTTTGGGGAAAATGGATTTCATTCTTAGTTTAATTCTCACCAAATTCCAAGTATTCAAATTCCCTCTTCCTATGTTCAATTATTCTTAATAATTCAATAAGAGTCATAGTGATTTTTAGTTGGCTCAACACTTAGGACATGTCATACATACTATACTAAAGAAGAGGCATATTTAGTGAAAGAGTGACAATATCTTCAGCTAGAATATAGTCACTTATGGTTTGAAGTGGAGTAATATAGGATAGACATGAATCTTTAATATCAACCTTCAAAGGTGGATTTTGTTTAACCTCATTAACACCCTTGGGGATACTATACAATATGGGTACTCTATTCTTGGCTGATCTATCTCTAGGCTTAGTAAATTGGGAAATGGGAACTAGTTTAGAAGCTTTAGGGATTAATATAGTCTTAGCATCCTTATTAGCATCCCCTATTTTTGGATTTGTAGGGTTAGTGTCTTTAGGATTAGTAACATGATATTTTATTCTCAAGTGATAATCCTTCTCTTGGGTAATGACTACATTAATTAGTAGTTGCCTATCCTCAACTAATGGAATCCCCCACAATATTTTTTGATTATCATAGAACATAAGAAATCAAAATCATGAATGGGAAATTCATATTCTTGTGCCATATTGATGTCACAAAAAAATTTAGGAATTGGGACACTTATTTTCTCAAATAGACTCCAAAATTATTCAATAATAATAGCAATCAACAATTTTGTGGAGGTAGTCATCTCACTTTAGAGGCTTTGAAAATTATACATTAATATTTCATCATCTAATAATGAAAACCCAAGATAACCTACATCTTCAATAATTTATTTAGTTGTATCACATGGGGGATGTGGAAGGAAGCACTTGTCACACTACTCAATATCAATGTCACAATTTGTAACATTTACCTTGGCATTTAAAGAATCAAGCACATTTTTTTATCCCATATATTCTTATTTCTATCCATTCTTTCTTCATGTGTAGGCCTCTTCCCTCTATCATTATCTCTATTATGGAAAGTGTTCCCCCTTGGTGCTTGATTGATATTTGGATACTAATTGTATCTGGTAGACACATACAGGACCCCATTTTTAGCTTTAGCCAACTTATATGACATTTATATGATAGCAGAGGCTAAATTTTTGACAATTTCCTAAAAGTTGGTTGTCTTCATGGGTTATGTCTTTTCTATATTGATCAACTTCACATCATCCCACTTGTTCATGGGCTTTCCCATAGCCTTTATCTTGTTTTCAATTTGGATGGCCATATTTAATGCTAACCATAGGTTAATGGGAGTGTTCTCCCTCAAGTAGTATGCATCCTTCTTATCAAAAGCATCATAATACTTTATCAAGCACACTATATCATTAGTAATGATATTTTTGGGTAGCCATATCATAGTCTTGTTGAATTGGTTGTTAAAGTTTTGCACACACTCATTAGGATTATTTTTGATATTTTAAAATTCATCCAAGAGAAACCTTGGATCAATCCTATCACCATACTAAATTTTAAAAACATTCTACATATCTTCCCGTTAATTAATGCATCCAATAGAAAGGGAATCGAACCATTCATGAGTGTCTTCCTCTATCATGGGTACAAATAATTTAATGCACACATCCTAATAATCTTTAATGATATTTTGAAAGGCCCTCATATGTTGATCATCACTCACTATAATGTTCCCTTAGAATTTTGGGAGGCATTTCGTAACTTTATTAGGGAATTCATTAGGATAGCCTTTTATTTCATTGAAATTGATAGACCTAAATTTGGGAACATAGAATGTAGGAATGCATTCTCATCTTGGTCCCTATTCCTCATGATTGGTTTAATAAGAGCTTCAAGAACAAATGGTAAAGGGATATGAGGGGGTGAATGATGTGGACTTGGTGGATAAGACTTGGGAGGGGATTCAGATGGTTGGGAAGGAGATGGAAAATAAATGAGACTATGTGTTTCAAAATCATTAGAAGAGTTGTGATAATCCTCAATAATGGGGGGGTCAACAAAGATCTTCATATTATCAAAATCATGACAAACCTTAATAGCTAAACTTTTCCCTTCAACAAGCCTCCAAACTTGTCCCCTTCTTTTTTAAGGAATACATAAGGGTGGAAAAGTTTCTTAGATGGGTCACCTTTGAAAGATGATCTCAATCCTTCCAAATTTGCAAAAATGGAGATACTCAAAACTAAAATCTAGTAGAATATTTAGAATAGGCACCAATCTTCCTTAAAACTAGAAAATAAAATTAGAGTCACCACTATAATCAAAATTGTATAATATAAGAGTTGATAAAAAATTGTGATACATGCTAAATTTAGACTTGATGAAGTTTAATGGGATAGAAAAAAAAGAAACTAAAATTTTTAGAATAATGTTCAAGAGGGACAAAATAAATTTCAACATGTAATGTTAATAGTTCTTTACAATAGACTTAGTAGAATTCAAATTGTCAAGCCTTAAAACTTCCTGGTATGTCCCTAGTGGAGTGTTCTGATATTGATGGCCAAAATAGTCAAATCAATGTAGTAACAATAGAGAAATTCACTAGATGAAATACTCATGACTCTTTACAAGAATTTCTAGCAACACAAGTGACCAAAATTTCAATTTAGTCCCTGGTAATGGTGCCAATTGAGTGAAAATGTTGATGAACCAAATATTGTCAAGTCAATACAATAGGTAGAGAACTTTAAATAATGATAACAACTCTCTCGAAGAGTCCCCAAAAACATGGGTGATAATAATTTTCCCCAATTATGATTTCAATTGGGTTTTCATTCCCAATTGTACATATCTCTAATCTAGCCTTGCACACTTGAAAAAAATGGTAAATAATGATGAGAAACTTGCTATTATGTTGTAATAGCTAGGGAAGGGTTAGATATCAAGAATGGACCAGATTAAGAAAATGGTTGAGAGGCACTAACAAAGGATATGGTCAGCTCCCTTCTACTTTTGGCTCTACTTAAACAAAGGTGAGAGGACCTAAGAGGTATCTTGCTTACATGGAGAGATTATGTAATTCTACCTCCATGGGGATTATTGGCATAAAGAAACATAGATGTGACCTAGACACAACCAATATTTCACACTCTAGCCAAGAAGGGTTGTCACAAATAATGCTCAAATGCACTAGGTCACACTCAATCTACTCAAGACAAATATGTCTATGATTGTAGCTTTTATTTTGAATAATCCTCAAAAATATAAGTGTCAGATAGAATACTATAATTCTAAAATTTGAAACACAAACTACAAAAAAATTTCAAGTATGCAAGATCTCATGCATTTGGAAAGCAAATAACACTTAAAGTGTCCAAAGGGCATATTATTTTAGGGTGGGATGAGATAATACAGCTATGTGATTATAATAAAAATGGAAGGTGGCATGTTAGTGGCCTATTCATATAACAAGGTCTCTTACAATGTTTATGACATTATCCTTAGAAAAATATGTAAAAAATACTCAAATGCAAGATAATTATAAATACCAAATGGTCCCTAAAAACCTAGATCAAACACTTCAACAAAACTTTCAATAAACTTTTTTCTATTTAATCTATAAACCTAGGGTTCCCCAAGGTCATTCAATAACACATTTTTAAATTTAAACTACAAAAAGGGATTTACACCTAGATCTTTGCTCAAGATGACAAATAATAGTGAACATAAAACTAATTATCTAATCAATAGGACTTGTAGGACATATTACTACACTTCATCAACAAGAAAGATCAAAGATCCATAAGTATTTTCATTAATCTTGAAAAAATAAATTTCACGCACATAAAATTTTCAAAATGTTGCTAAGGGGACAAACATGGTGAGTTTGCTCTTTTGACAAGGGAGACATATAAATTTTCTCTCAAATCTTGCTAATGGATGTATAACTACAACCACTTTATCAAGAGAGACAAGGTCAACACATAATAATTATCCCCAGCAAATTTATAGAGCCTAGACTTAGAGAAAGTAAAGGCTAGTAGAAATGACCAACAACCAATAACCTTGAATAGAGGAGAAGCCCCCTATTTATACATTTTCAATCCTTCTCAAATCTAGACATGTAGGTTGTAATTTACATAATTATGAAACAAATGTTTAAGTCCCACCAAGATGCTCCTAACTGGAAAATATTCCATTCCATGCCTAAGATCTTCATCCATTTGCAAGAAAATAAGTAATGCTCTAATTACTTCTACAATTAATTATGGGGATTTGTAAAAAAAAATTCAATTTCATGGCTAGAAATATATTCATTAAAGCTAGAGGGAGAATATTCATGGCCAAGGGCCAAATAAACATTGTCATCATGTGAAAACATTTGGAGAATCTCTTGATCACTTCTCTACATAGTTGTAATTTCCTAGACAACCACCTTTTCCATAGTGTACATAGAACAACCTGATTTTACAATGATGGCATGTGAATGATCTAGTTATGGTGTAAATATAAAATGATCCACAATTATGATTGAAAAATATTCTTTAGAATGTCCTATAAGCCTTCCTCTATGCTTTGAATCATTGCCCATATATGGAAGAACACTTAATCTTTGGCTTCCAAGCCAATATTGACATTTGGCATGCCACATCAGATCCAATTAGGCACTCGTGAGGTTTAAAATTGACTAGGTTACTTTATTAGCTCTAGTCTGGGTATGTGTCACTTGCTTATTGGTCTTGATCCCTTTGAAAAGTCCATCTTGGCTCTCACCATTAGATCTACTTTCTTGAGAAAATGTGTGCCATTGATCTTGATACAAAGGATCAAATGTTATTGTTTGTCTATGGTTTTTATACTAGAATGGTGCCACTTGGTATCTTTGTGAACTTTTTACATCTTACTTTGTCAGTCCTGTCAAACTAATATTCTCTTTCCATATGGTAGTCCCACATTTACTTTGGGATTCTTTAAAAATTATTAACTTAATACATGTTATAGATTAGAAGTGTACGCTTGATTGCATATCATCGATCTCTAAGAACATGATCAATCTCTATCCTAGAACCTTGCATTCAATTTTCAACTATGTGCACATGCTGTTAGTTCTCTTTATCTAATTAGATGTACATCATCAGATTGTAATATATGAGATTGAGCATGATTTGTTCTTAAAAACAATTAAAATGTCTACATTTAAACCTGTGGATCAATATAAATATTTAATCTAAAGTCTTTTTTATTTTAATGAACATGAAAAAAACTTTAGGCCAAAGTTTGGACTAAGTTTAAGACATAATAAAAGGGGGCCCCATGCTTAATAAAAAGAGGTATAACATAAGGTTTTAACCTAAGGTTTCATTATATTGATAAATATAATTAAACTTTAGGGTAAAGTTGTAGACCAAGTTAAAATATAGATAAAAGGGATGCTTTGATATCACATTTTTATATCTTGCTAGGCTAGATCAATGAATGCTATTGGATTTCAATCTAAAGGATCAAATGCCATTGGCTGCTCAATACTATGTCTAATGCAGTTATGATGCTATCATCACTGTATTCACTTTGGGCTTGGTTAGAAACCTTGACTTAATCCATCCCATCAATCAGAAGGTATATGATTAAACACATACTATTGATCAAGGGGAACATTTTTTATCCTTATCATGTATCACAAGCTTGACCTTTTGAATTTGAATTCACACCATCCAATCTTTATTGCATGAGCAAACATGAGCCATTGATTGTAATTTTTTAGGTCAAAGCATGATGGGTGCCATGAGGAACATAAGCTAAAGGATCATGGGACCTAAAAGGGACCAAGCATGGATTATTAGACTAGGGTTTGGTTATGTAAATAAACATGACCAAGCCTTAGTATAAAAATTTAACTAAGTCCATGGCATCTTAAAATTCCCCTGTGCAAAAATGTTCCCACCAATTATGAATTCAAATGGAAAGACTTGGGCTAGGGTAATTGGAATCAGAGTTTTAGGGTGATAAAAATAAACCCAACTCAACCTTTGACAAACCAAAAACTAGTAAAAGACCAAAATTGATGTTAAATCATGAAACCCAGACATAATCAATTATCAAGGAGGTCTCCATTAAACCTCCAAATCTAAAACTTCGAAATCCAATGTTAGTAAATTAAGATAGGATCTAAACCAAAATCATGCACAAAAATGCTAACAAAACCAGGTGTGGATGATCTTCAAATAAAGATAATTTGAAAATGTACTAGTAACACTCTAATCAAGTGATTTTCTATAATAGTATGTTTTAGATTTTAGAGATTATGGTTCAAACCTACAACTAGGATATTCATTCCACTTGATCAAGCACCATTGTTAAGACCTAGTCATCTTTAAAATAAGCCTCACACATGCAAAATTGGGATCAAATATTAATACCAAGTAATGTTATGTGTGTGATTTGATTCCACTTATTATTTTCTATGAGATTTAGAGAGAAATTTATAGACTTCATGTCTTTAACCATTGACATTGACTTACAACATGTTTGATATTCATTAAGAACCATGATTTTAGTTTAGGAAAGGCTTAAGAATTGATCTGGTACCAACTAGGTATCTATAGATCTAAAAGAGATGCCTTTGGCTTCATTCAAGGCCTCACTCCACTTCTATCCAAACATCCATAGCCTTGGTGGAGATTAATCGCATCACCTTTGCTTAAAAATTTCCCTTTGAAAACTAAAATGAGCTCTTATTTTTGTATTTTTTACTTTTTAGAGACCATTTTTAGCTTTCTAGAAAATGTTAAGAACGGAGTTAGCTAGGTTTTTTGGATTTGGTCAAGTGTCTAATCTTTAGGCAATAATCCTTGGTCACAAACTTTACCCTAGATAATAAATGTTGTTTAAGTGCAAGCATGGTTGTGCTTTAATAATTTAAACTTTCATCCTACATATACAAACCTTATCAAAATTAAGATTAGGGTAGAATAAAAGTTCAATATTTTAGTGAATGATTAGTCTATTAATTTGTTTTTACCAATCTCCATTAAATTAAAAATATGAAGCTCATATTTCAGACCCATAGTCCCATTACATCTGCACAACCAACTTAAGAGGTCCTTTCTTGAGCGACTAGGTGAAACTCGAGCTGAGGATTGTCTTGAAAAAACTTATTAAAAGGAAAAAACAACATAAAATAAAGAAAAATAAACATGTATAGGCACTATATACAAACAAGGGATAGGAATGAAAGATAAAGAAAGAAAACTAAACAAAATCTCTATACTAACTCTAGAAAGAGCCTACCTCCATGATCGAATGGAAGATTACTTAATTTAGCACATAACCTTGAAACGTGGTTACTTCCATTCAATGGCTCCTTCTCATGGACATGTGCACTTATACACTTGTGTCTTTAGGACTGATGCATCTTGACATCCCACCTCCATTGATATTTTGAACCCATGATCTAACATGGATAATCTATTATGATCTAAATGATTAAATGCCATTTATTTTCCACTATGGCTTAAATTTGACATTCATGCATCCATAATTTGATGTTTTTGTGACCATAAATGACATTTACATGACCATAAAATTTAATCCCTTGATAAATAATTATCATGGCTTAAATATGATGTCTGCATGCCCATTATTTGACATTCATGTGACCATCAATGACATCCATGTGACCATCAAATTTAACATCTAATGGATGATCACTAAGCCTAATGTTAATGTCTGCATGATCATCAATGATGTCTATGCAACTATCACACTACTTAGAAAAATCTATTTAGTAATTTATATTTATGTGGCCTTTTTAATCAAGCATTTTTATTTTGGGCAATTTCTTAGTAGTCATTTGGTTTTTGACTTTTATGGTCCACAACATCTTGGTCTTTAAGAGAATTATTTCAAGAAATTATCCAAAAATAATATCTCTAGAGTATTGAGCATTCTCTTGGACCTTTTTCATGTTGGGATAATTATCTTAGATAAAATGTTCAAAAAAAATCCCCCAAAACAAAATAAGCCCTACATCTTCCAAAGAAATCTAACTTTACAATTTCCTTGAAGAAATGTAATTCTTTCAGACCTTTTTACATAGACAAAATGTCTGATGAAAATATGACTTCTAATCCATAGTAACTTTGTCAAAATTACCCTTCAGGATTTTAAACATACCCTTTAGACTTTCTAAAAGTACCTTTTGAACCCTTCGTGCATACCCTCTAAAAGTTTTGTCAAGGGCACTTGCCCTACATAATTTCCCTTCAGCCTTTTAGAATGGCCCTTTATATCTCTTGAAAGTGCCTTTCAGACATATTGAAAGTGTCTTCTATATCTTTTAAAAGTGACCTTCGGAAATTTTGTAAGGAAAAAATGCTTGAAAGAAATGAGCCTTCAAAGATTTTGCAAAGGCAAAAAGACCCTTCAGACTTTTTGCAAGGGAAAAATGACCCTTTGGGATTTTTATGCTGACAAAATGCCCCTTTCATATTTTTGTGTAGATAAAATTCCCAAAGGAATTAGAACTTTGGGATTTTTGTGTAGACAAAATTCCCAAAGAAATAATCATTTATATATTTTATGTGGAAAAAATGCCCAAAGGATTCATCCTTCAAACTTTTTGTAAACACTTTGGCCGAAATAAGAAAGTCCTTAAATTTTTTCTAAAATAATATAAATATGCCTTTGGGCTTTTTGTTATGAAATTCCTGAAGGAATTAACCCTTCAAGTTTTTTGTGAAAACAAAAAGACCAAAAGAATATAACATTTAAAAAATTTGTGCGAACACTTTATATGAAAGACTCTAAGGACTTTATACCCAGTATAGACAAAATTAACTTAAGGAAATACCCAATGTAAAATGTCTGAAGGAATTACACTGAGTAAAGACCAAGTTAAATCACTTAGCTAATTCAGTATGAAATCGACCTTTCAAAGGAGCACTTGGAGATGAAATATGGGCTAAGGACTTAGGCATTTACACTTGATAAGGGACCAATTGCTTTAGTGTAATTTTAGCACTAATATGTAGGATGAAAATCCTCAATGTTAGGGGTAGGGACATTACCTATTAGAGGATTCCCTATAGGATTATTAATTAAACTTGTATCAAATACCTCAATGGTGTAGTAAGGTATTTTGGATAAGGTAGTATCTTGAGAAGTGCAAAATGGATTAAAACCATCTACATCATCATTTTGTGTAATTTGAACCATGTTAAAATCAATAGATGAAGGATGGAGAAAAGTACACCAAAAGTGATTATCCTCTTGGGTAGCTATAATAAGTAAGAAATAATAACCTATGTATCATATAAATAGGTTAAGGTTATCAATAAATATTTAAATTTGTGATTTCATGATATTTAAGTAAAGTTAAGAGAGATCTAAGAGAGTGAAAATTATGTTTAAGGATGAAAATTATGGGAATAAGACAAATTTGACCAAATATTATACATTATCAACTAATTAAAATTACAAAAAACTATGTGAGCCAAGTATTATGTAGTTAGACAAGTTATTTCCTAAATGATAGGACAACTAGTAGACTAGATCGACTAGGTAGTATAGAGTCAAATAGGTTGACATAGTTAAAAGGAAAGAAAAATAAGGCAATATATAAAATATTAGGTTGAACAAGTTGACTTAGTTCCACATGAAGCAAAATAGAATAATTTGTAAAAGACTAGGTTGAGCAAGTCGATTTAGTTCTATAGGAAGAAAAATAGAACAATATATAAAAGACTAGGTTGAACAAGTCAACTTAGTTATATTGGAAAAATAAAGAAATATATAAAATATTGGGTCAAATAGATTAACCTAGTTCTGTAAGAAGAAAAATAGTAGTCTATAAAATTTAGATCAAGTAAGTCAGCTTAGTTATGTAGGAAGAAAAAGTTATGTAGGAAGAAAAATAGGATAGTATGTAAAAGACTAGGTTGAGTAGGTGAACCTAGTTCTATAATCTAGAAAAAAATTAAAATGGTTTATGTTTGGATGATTTAGTTTTAGTTATATAAAAATAGCTAAACACATAGGAAACTAGGTCAAGATGGTCAATCTAGTTGAAACACACATCATAAACCTTGTATCAATGCTTGATAATACAATGGTTCAATACAACATAGAATAGAAAACAACAAATAATAATAGTGAAATTTATAAGTTAACTAATTGATTCAAAATAAGATCAAGAAGTTGTACTTAAGGTTTTGATTAAAAGTGTAGGCTCTCAAAGATACTTATTTGTCTATTGGATAATATCGGCCTAATATTTTAGAGCACTGATTATGGAGAAAATACCATTCCCATATCCTACTTAACCCAATTTTAAGGGTAAAATGGAAATAAATTCTTGGTGATAACCAATAATTGATGCACCACACAAACAAACAGATGATTGGATTCTTAAGTTTAAATAATGAGGGAAGTTCTAGGTGTTTCCAAAATATCATGAGGTAAGCAAAAAATAAATAATGTGGTTAGTTATATACTATGGCTATGAGTATTGAGAAAATACCCTCATACCACAATAGCTATAAACAATAGATAAATACCATAAACAAAGTATCCCTTCACTACATTAGCTAAGTAGTTTAAAAACTATCAATACATAATTTTTAGGTAAAACCAAACAAAATAAAAAAAATAAGAAAGAAAATCAAAGTTTTGAAAACTAATTTAAAGTTTTTATAAATTAAATAAACATGCAACCAACTAAACATTAAAGTGAGTTTAATTATTATCAATGTAGGTTAATTCCCTTTTGCTTGAATTAAAAGGAAAATAAATAGATTAAAGTTGAGCTGGTTGACTTAGCTATACAAACATAATAGAATAGAGTTGAGTTAATCGACTTAGTCTATTGAAATATAGTCCAAAAGGAACATCGTCGAACTAGTTGACTTAGACTTATAGATTAAAAATTGATAAATAACTAAGTCAAGTTGGTTGACTTATTTGAATGTAAAGGTAAAATTTTATAACACTAAAAATTTGGTAAAAACAATATTGAAATTTAAATTTTGAGAAATAGTGGGAAAATGAAATTACTTAAAATTTGACCAAAATAAATTATTGATCTAGTTAGAGTGAACCTAACAAATTATACAAAATTAACTAGGTTGATGTACTATTTTTTTAGAAGATGTTGATTTACTATTTTGAATTGTGTTGTCCAGATAAAAAATTTAACCTGTAAAGGTAAAGGATAAAATATTTAGATAGATCAAGGCAGTTGACTTAGTATAAATAAAACTGGTAAATTATATAATAAATAATATTGTTTTAATCATATCAAACTAGTTGTTCAAATATAAATAGAATAAAAAAAATTGAGCGTATCAATTAAGTTAAATGTTTAAGAGTAGGAAAAAAACTATATCAATTAGATCAATATAGTTTCTTAATATTGAAAATTCTACACAAAAATTTAAACAAAATTGGCAGGCTCTCCCCAATTGGAAAACCTATAAAAATATTCCCTAACTTGGTTGACTAGGTTGATGAATCTATAAAAACTTGTACACATAGTCGAATAAAGTCAAAATGGTTAACTGGGTATAAAAACCTATGCACATAGTGTTAAACTAGGTCGATAGGATTGATCCAATTGTCTATAGAGAAAAATATAAATATGTAAGGGTTAGATTCACATTGGGTTCACTAAAGTTTATACAAGTGAAACTAGATAGATCTATAACTTATCCTACTCAATAATATTCAATATTGGAGAAGGTAATTAACTAACAAGTATGCTTGTAATACATTTAAATTAGGGTCATGACCAATAATGGATTTTCTAAACCTACACTAAGGGATCTCTTATCACATAATGAAAAATGAGATATTTCCAAGGCCTTCAGTCAAATTGCATATTATTATAACCCTAGCTAGGTCTTATGATTTTAAATAATATTAAAGAGGCTAATATACTAAATAACTATGCAAGCTAATCTAGTAAATTTATATGCAATCTAATTTGGTACTCACCAAATCTTGTGACATAAATGGGGATGATAATAAACATGAAAAGACAAATCTATCTATAATATAGAAATGATTTAATCATAAATAGATACAATTCAATATATATTAACTCTACACCATATAATTATTGAAATATGAAGGGTTAGGAACATACTTACCTTGTTGAAGTGAACCTCTTGTGCCTCAATCTCTCCCTTGACCAATGATGATTTATAAGAGGTTGTTGTGGGATTGTAAATATCACAAGGAAAAATCATATCTAGGATATAAGACTCTTCCTATGCATCCAAGATCTCCACAAGATAAGTGTTACTTCTGCAAATAAAAAACCTAAGCGATGAAAACCTCTTATTGATTGTGTAAGAAGATTTATGAGTAGTAATGATGCATCATTGAATGATCCTTTATTAGAAATGAAATGAAAGGGGGTATATATAGCCATTGATTAACCCTAAACCCTCCCAAGAATTTATCCAACATAGTAGGCCTAATCAACCTTGTTAGGTAGGAAACAAAGTTTTTAGGTCTCAAACTATGTCAGCTCAGGCTAAAAAATTTACGTAACATGTGATAAACCCAGAATGGGGTACACCTAATTGATGCAGTAGGAAAATGGAAAAAATGGGTTTTACCTTAGTTATGGGCTATTTTAGGTAGTGATTTTCTTAAGGAAGAGTATAGGTGGGGTTTTAAATTTTAGGAAAATAGATAGCAGTGATTTGTATTGGTTTTAAGTGGTGGTATAAGGGCCAACAATCCTACAAATCACCAAAGGTATGTCAACCCCTTTCTTGGTGCTCCCTTTAAGGCATGCATTCATATAGATTGAGATTATATGGGTTCTTAAAATAGATAACTCATTGATAAGTTATAAAATTTAAAATTATTATTTGTATACACCACACATCACCTCACTAATCTTGGTGGCTAAATCTAGCACTAAAAAAATAAGTGTGTCACCTAGTTGTGCTTAGGGATCATATATTCCAAATAATTAAAACTAATGATAGACATATGGCACAAAATAGAGATTCTCATGATTTTATAGAGGCAAGGTAATGATGTGCCTACCATACTTATTATATTAACTAAATGGGAAACTAGACATCAATTAGACAATTTAAAAGATCTCATCATAGATGCCAAATCTAAGTGGGGAATGTATATTTGAAATTCGCAGGATAATGATACAATATGAATTGAATTAGTGGATTGATCCACCATCTCAAATTTGAATACGAACCCAAATTTGAACTTTTTCTAGGTGAGCTAACAAAGTCCATTAATGTAAAAGATTTCTACAGAGTGTTATAAGTCTTCAGATTAATTAGATATATCATTACAATTCTTAATTCCTTGAAATCCTCCTCTATAGTGATTAATTATGTTTTATATGTTTATCCTCACCCCTAAAATTAGTAGTCCCTATACCATAAATGGTTGCTTCATATTCTAATTCCAAGCCTAATCCTAAATACTGGGACACCACATTTTCACCTAACCTGGTGTCATTTGACCACTATAAAAAGGTCTTAAAGGCAATTAAAGATGTGTAAACACCCATCTCAAATTATGATGATGACATAATGTACCTTTATGATCTCATATTTATGTGTAAGCCAATATTACACAAGGTCATTGCCAAGCTTGAGGTATTGCATTGTACATACCTATTTGGCAACTTATTGTAGACTTCCAGGCATGTTATCCAATATGGGTGGGATATAGTTTAATCCATAAATTCAAAAAAAATCTCACATAAATATCAATGGTTTATTTGAAAAAAAACTAAAACCATCTCAATTACACCAAAAAATATGATGCTAGTGCATGGGCTAATGCCCATAATATAAATGAATCCCTCAAGTACTGGGCCATTAACCAGGAATGATGGGTTGAGAAAGAGGACATAAATGCCTAACCTATCAAATTTTTCAAGAAAGGGGTTCACATTGGTATGCTCTTACTAAATATCCTATTTAAATTTAATAACACCATGCATATGAACCTCTTATGGGTGCCTTTATTGAACATAATCCTCAAAGGGGAGGAGATCCTAAACCTAGAAAGCATGAACAATTTAAAACTTATCAATGATGTATTCATAATATCAGGATAGAGGTAATTTTTAGTATATAAGTTACATGGTAGATGTCATCTATGCCACCATTTTGTTCAAACCATCTACATTTATACCATGGACTCCTAGGGTTGTTATGGTGTGTGTAGTTTTATAAAATCTATATGTCCACCACTATAAAAATCACATTCAAGAGATCTTTGAATCATTATACTCAATGGTCTACATGACCATCAATGAAAAAACCATTCCTCTACTCTCAAACAATATCAAATAGTCTTTTTCCCCCATTGGTGATTATTATAATTACTAGGATGATATGATCATCCAAGTAGTAGGCATCCATAGGGCCCCCTTATGCTACCCTATTAGGTCCTAGACCAACTAGCTGAGCAAGATATATCCATTAAATTGGTAGATGGTGTGTTCACCCACTCCCTTATAACCAACATAAGTATTCACAAGCATTCCCCATTTTCATATGCCAATATGTGTATATTAATCCACCTCCATTGTAAATTATTTTGGTAGGTAGGTATTCTTATTCCTTGGGTGGAGTGGATCACTTATAATGGGATCTTCATGGTGTCATTAGGGATCATGTGATGAAATAACAATATTACTCAAAATAACCTACAACCATATGCCTAAACCTCATGATGAGATTCACCTCAACCTTGTTTATGATAAGGAGGTGTTAACTAGGCTCAAGGTGAAGAAGAAGGGAAATCAGGTGGAACATAGGTCATCTAATCAAGGAAACCCTATGAAGGCACCATGAATTTCAAATAATTTTATCTAGGGGTCACAACCTCCTCTCCTCCATGATTTTTTCCTCCCCAAGTTTTGGATCCATCTCCACTACCTTTAGTGACTTAATATACTCAATCCCCAACTACACAGGCACTCTGATTTGACATTGGTAACATCCTTAAGTCAAGATTAGAACACGATCAATAATAAGTATATATGGAAATTAATTTTCTTACTTCTTCCATATTTAAATGGCCTAGTGTGGAATCCTTTGGTTTCCATATCCTTACTGGGCTCACCTAGGTGGTGCCTCCCCTATTTTTCATTTCACCCCTTCTAAAATTCACCTAGGTACCTATGGATTTGGCCATGTACAACATCTTCACATCCAAATTTCCATCAAGTTAACCCATTAAATCTATAGGAATATCTATACTATACCTCTTATCTTCAGGGGATTGTTTTGTCTAACCCTTGATACCCCCTTTGGTCATTCCTCAATTTTAACCACCTTAAGGAACTCTCACTTTTATAGCCTTTATGGCACCCCCAAAAATAAGTGCATCTATGTGCATAGTTTAGTCATATCTGACCACCTAAGTGTCAACTAGAGTCACTCTATATCATCCCCACTTATCTCCTACCACTACCACCACCACAACTCCTTCTACTACTATGAGATAATATGATCTAGGTAAAAGGCCTAAGAAGAAGAAAAAGGTGACTCCCTCTCGAAATTATAATTAGTCCCCTATTATTCATCTTGTCTCTCCAAGGTCTTATTTTTCTATCATCTAGAGTGTACAAGGACTCAAATTTAACTAGCTAAATTCATCATTCCTAATGAATACCCCTCTCCCTATTGTCATGAATCCACATGTTAATTTGACCCAAAGCCAATGGTATGCCTAGATGTTCTTGTGGGATTCCTCATTCATCCTTCCTCCTTTCACCCCCATGCATCTTCCATTTCTATTTTCATTCCTTCCCTTTGCCTCATCCATTCCTCATCATCCCATGCTTCCACCTTCCACCTCTATATATACCACTCCACATTCACCCTATTCTACCTTGGGAGTTACCACATGATCATAAAGACTGAAGATGATCTTACAAAGTGATTCATAGGACCAATTGGATTATTAAAGGGTGTGTGGGAATAAGAGGAGGATTATTAAGTATATATTCACTCAAAAAGGAGACCTAATGATGTGGTAGACCTAACATGACCTATTATCCCTCACCAAAATGAGGACATCTAGTGGAGAAGAGAAGGTGGTTGAGGTCTAGTCTCCATGTTTTGAGATACTCATGACATGTATGAGAAACTCATAGAGAACATGAAGGAGTAGGTTTGGGTTCTCAAAGCAAAGGTGAAGAGAATTTTTCAAATAGAATTAATTAGTTGAGTTAAAGAGGCCCTCATGTAGCTCTTCATAGCTCTTAGGGAAATGGTCATAACACTAACCATGAGCAAAGAAAACCTACAATAAGTAAAAACATAGTTAAAGAGGATACCTCACATGGATTAAAAATCCAAAAGGATCACCATGGTTATTCACAAGGGAATTTTATTAGAGCTCAAGATGATACCTCTCATAGACCTGAACCTATATCAAACTTATGTTGAGAGCATGAGATCATCTATTGTAGAGTGGTTGGTCATGGCACAAAAAAAAATAAACACTATATAAGAAGGTAAGTATTGGATTTTAACTTCATTTAAGGAAGTCAAAATCATTATTTTATTCCATCTTAATGGCACCTTGTTGGATAGATGAGAATTTGAGGTACACCTAGTTCATTTCAACTAGGTCATGAGAAGAAATATGGAAAAGGCCAATAAGGATGGAGCTAAGGTAATTATAGAAATCTTGACCTAATTTAAAATGAGTATTATCTAAGTGTTATAGGTTAAAGTCTCCCTTGAGGCCATACTCAAAGTGAACCAATGATAACTAGCCTAGTCTAAGGTGATCTTTTCGGAGCCTACCATGAACTTCGACAAGCTAGATAGGGAATTCAAATTGGTGTCAGCGATGTTGATAGCCTACAAGGTGTATCCTAAGAATTTAGGAGTTGATTATTCTCTATATCTTTTGAATATCACTTGAGTGGGCCATGGGTATCTTTTTGGAAGTGGGGAATATTCTATTCTCATTATAGTTGTAACAACTTTGATTGGCCATCATGGCCAAGGATGGGAATCACGTGTTACTTGGGGTGAGCCCAAGCCTTCTATATATATTTTAGATTAATTTATCTTTATAAAGGTTAACATTTTTTATGTAAACAAACTCTATTGAAATGAATGCAAATTTCCTAATTTATATCAACTAGTTTATTTATCTATGAATGTTGTACATTATTTTCTAGTTTTTAATGAATTATTATGATAGAGAACTGATAATTTGCTTTGACACCAATAATTATTGTAGTAGTTATATTGTGATTTATTATTCTAATTCATTTATTAAATATTTTTATTTCATTTATTACACTTGTAATCTACGTGCTTGAAGCTATAGATCATTTGTGGAGATTTTATGTGTTTATATTTAGTGTAAAATTCACAAATTAATCATTCCCATTCATTTTAATTAGACTCTTTCTCTATGTGATGATGAGTTTGATCCCCTTATGAAACTTGACACACAGTGGTGTAACTTTGGTGGGGCACATCACTTATTTATTTAAGAATTAACATCCTACCAAACCTAGAAACATCATTTTATTCCCTACCATAATCTCCCCTTTTTATGTTTATTTCAAGAGATGAACAAGTGCATCCATTTTATTTATAAATTTGAGAAGTTAATACTAGTAGCATTTAAAATTGGAATTGATTAAACCAAGTGAATACCAGAATCTCTTTGTTAGGCCAAGTATTGAATCCTTGATTTTAGAATTGCTCCTCTTAGAGAATCATTTAAAATTAGCTATATCATGAAGCTCAATACCTATAGTTGTGCCTTGAATTAAACTAGTTTCAATCCTAAAATTAAGGATGAAAGTGCTTTATTTTCCCAAAGTTCATTTTGAACACTTGATCTAATAAGTGTCTTGGGTCCAGATTTTTGACTAGACAAGAACTAGCACTAGAAAGAGGACTTCCTATAAATACATATTAACTCATTAGTATGCCCTTGAATAATATAAATACTATTGTGTAGATTACTAGATCCAAATCTAGTCATAGTAAACTAATTATTTTTCCCTTTTAAATATATAAGAGAACATGATTTGGTAGAAATAGACCGAGACCTCAGTTCTTTCCACTAGCTCATCCTCTCAATATACCCTAAATATATTACTTATAATGGCTACCCCCATGTATTGGTTAGTTGACTCAACTTTGAATATTCCTAGAGTCATCCATGACCTTCCTAGAAACCTAGAAAGGGACCTACCATGACTCATACCTAGTGTGGGATAGATGATAAAAGAGTATGTGACTTCATATAGAACCACCCTCAAGATCTTAAATGTCAAACATGAAGATGTGGCCTGTAGATTATTTCCATTTACTTTGATGGATGTAACATATGATTGGTTCCTTAATTTCCCTAAAAACATTATAATGGGATGAGAAAAATTCAACAACACCTTCTTGGATTAGTTTAGGCAAGTCATTGTCCTAGTGTTCTTTACTGATATTTCACATGTAATAAGAGGGAACTAAATAATCCCATAAGAAATTTCAATGATAGGTTCCTAAATATGTCTAGATGAGTCCCTGTGCTTTATTAACCTAATGCTCAAATATCACTCAAAACTTATATTAGCTCTTTAGACCCCTAAATGACGATGTTTCTGAGATGGGATCCCCTAATAATCAACCCACCCATAGCTTATATTGAATCCATTAAAGTGTACATACAACTTAACCCTTAAGATCAAATGCTACAACCCATCCTAAATGCATTACCCAACATGCTAGTATTGAGCCTTCTTATTAATGCAAATTAGAATGTGCCTATGTCTAAACTACTTCTTATTATAAATGTGCCCCTAATGTGATGACAATATCATGATATTACATTTGCATTAAGAAATAATAATAATTGACATTAATAAATAATACCAATTTAAACTAATTCAAAGCTAATTTAAACTAATTCAATGCCCACTTAACCCATTTTGGAATCCTCAGATATCAAGAAACATTATCAAATTATGCAAATTTCAATCTTACATACATTGTCAATTGATCAACTTTCATTTGCTTAAATTTCTCTATTATCCTTCTCTAGGTCTCTTTTCACTAGGTATACACTTGAATTCTTAATAATGAAGTGATCTTTTTAAACTGGTCTTTCCAAGAAAAATTATATTATTTATACTTTACAATCTAAAATAATAAATACATAGTAGAACGCAATAACAAATCATGTCATAATATGGCTTATTCAACTTCCTTAGTATGGAGGGAAACTATTACACACACATAATAGACTTTCTCATTATTCTACTCAAAAATTGGTAGCCTCACTAATATTACATAGACTAATCCAATATAATCTATGTAATTATGATCTATTATTAGCCACTCATACAAATGAATGTTTCATTTCCAATTATCAAAGACTTCTAGCTTATCCTCAAATTTCTTGCTAAGTTATTCAGATGCTATAACACTTATCCATGTGTTATATGAACATAAAAGCACCAAGATGAATATAATTCTTGAGTTACACCTATAGGAATTCAATTTAGAACTCTCATTATAAAAATATAAGACAAAATGAATTATTTGTTTTTTATTTCTTCTTCCCTAACATAATTTTATAAATCAATAACTACAACTACATTTATAAGCACCATATCTTGTGAAAGATGTCTAAAATTCCAATTAACATTTTATTGAAGCTTTAAATTATTTGTGAAGAATACGTATAGCATTATAATTAGTTATTTTTTACCCATATACCTTGTTAATACTATGAAAATCATGACTTGTGCTTACCATGTGTCTTATCTCTTTAAATAATCATTAAAAACTATTAGAATCTCAATAATTAATTTGAGAAGAACTAAAAACATAATTACATATTTATATTATTGCTTGAAAAGACTCTTATCTCAAAGTATTTTTAACAAATCAAACACATTTTTTTTCCTTTTCCTTTCCAAAAACAACATTGAAAAACATAAAATAAAATGTCCAATAGCAGGACAATTAACATCTTATTATTTTCTTAACACCAATTCAACCCTGTAATTCTTGAATGGTAACCCACAAGTTTTTTTTTTCTAAAACAATTTTAAAGTTTATTCCCATTTATCATAGAACTAGGTGACATATTCAAGTAAATCATAGTCCATTAATGATATTTTTCACAAAAGGGCATTTCTTTATTTCCTTTTATCAAGACAAGATTTGATTCTTTTAACTGTAACTCGGTAATCTTCATTAACAATCTTAAATTATTCTAAATAACTATAAACTTATTGAATAAATAATCAACACTAAAACTGATTACTATTCATAAATAATCTAACATGCCATAAAAATTAACTTATATGCCTTACTCATCATAAACTTGTTCAAGATACATCAAGATGCGTGTTTGTTTCTTGTAGACTTATCTACACTTCTCGATAGACCTCTAAAATTGAATTCAAGGACTTAAAATATGAAGATATTATTAATTAATTCTTATTATTCTACAAATATACTAATATAAAAAGAGATGGATCTCTTCATTGATCAAAATGATCATTACACTACTCCATTCAATCCTCTCTTATCTACTATGTATCTTCTTGTCTTTATTCAAAACTCTCTATATTCACCTTAATACTATCTTAAATCATCCTTTGATGGAATAAATATTTATCTCTTTTTTACAATTATATAAACTTGACTCATACTTCTTAAACTAACTCCACATTTGTAAGTTCTTATCTTAACAATTCTCTAATTAATTCCTACTTTAGAATTTAGACATTTTTACCATCAACTTAATTCTAGAACATACAACAATGACCTTCATAGTAAGTCATGATTCCTCAAATTGTTTTTCTTATTTATCCTTTTCAATATAGGCTATATCTAGAAGTATTTACATAAGATAAATATGTAGTTTCAATATATTACTAAGCCTTGTAAGACCATTCCACTACACTAATTTAGCCTATTCTAATACAAGTGAGGCATTCAAATCTTCTTACTAAATCTTTCAAGACCTCTTAAAACACCAATAAGCCCTAGAAATATTTATTACACCAAAAATTAATTTATTTACATGTTTAAAATATTATTTTCTCTATCTCCTGCATCAGACTTCCATGTTGGGAAAATATTTGAGCTCCTACTCAAATGGGAGTGTTAATCATTCTTTCATTTTTTCTAATATTTTTGTACTTTTTCTTCATCTTCATTTTTAAAATATCTTTGACTCATATTTTTTGATTTTCTTATGTTTCATGAGACTAGTATTCTAAATATTCTCTTCCTCTACCAATTCCACTATATAAGACTTTATTTCCTTATCTATCAAGTTCTCCACACCTGCGCATTCAAAACTAAAAACATAGCCATTTTTAATAATATGAGGCATCATTACCTATTCATCTACTATTAGAATTCCACTTGTATTCTTATTTTCATCTTTAAGTCTTAGATAATATTTTTGATTTAAGAAATTTAACATCTCTATTTCAACTTCCTTAATTTCTTCCTCATTTCTTGTAAGGATCGAGTTTTCTATTCCTTGCATAATTTTACACCAAATTAGCTCCTCCTATTGACTATAGTCTGATTTGATTTGAATAAAAAATTGTTTATCTCCATATTGTGTTAATGGAGACATCTCATCCTGATACAATATAGGTTCTTCTATAAGTTCTTCATTTTTGCCTTCCATAAGTGATGTTAGAAATGTTTCTATAACTTCATCATCTTCTTACAATTTTAAGCCCATATCAATAAAAACAATATTAGAAAAAATATTATTAGGCCATTTCAACTCATCAAATTCTTCTTGGTCCATAATTGATCCTTTAATACCTTCCATGAGGCATTTATCTTCTTGAATATCTCCTTCTCTAAGCATATCTCCTTTGTTTGGGTGACAAACCTCCACTTGTTCACGTTCTTGATATTCTATACAAGCATGTTTTACTTGTGTTACAAATACCTTTTATTCTTAGGAATATTTTGAATTTAAGCCCTAAAATTGGATTTCTCCTTCTTATATATCTTCACCTACATACACACATGTAAATAAATCATGAATTTATGAAACTTGAGGCTAGTTTTCCTCTTTTATCTCCTTCCTAGATTGCTTTGATAGAAATCACTTTTGTCTTCTCCTTCTCCTTTTATAAATTATTTCTCTAAGAGGCCACTAAATTATCTTCTTTAATCTTACAAATGATATTTTCCTTGATTCGTCCAATATTTACAACATACTTTCCAAGATCACTCTCATCTTAGTAATCTCTTTTGCCATATCTTTTTCTCTATTAACTAATTCTTATCTCACATTCTTGTGGTAACTTTATTGAACTAAGGCCTTCATATTTTATCTATTTTTACTCTTTATCTTACATTATTTTTTACTATACCTATATTATTTTTGCATGTTTATCCTAGTTTTTATCTAAAATACCTCACCTAGGTCTTTTTCACCCTATTCTGTTGGCATTGTCTTCTAGTCTTTTACCCTGGACTTTTCAATTTTTTAAATATCTCCTTAATCTTACCTTGAGATTTAAACAAATATATCTATTATGCACTCTATCAATACTCTATGGATTTAGGGATCTCCTTGACAATATAATCTCTTTATTTTTTTTAATTAAGGTTTCAAATAACCTTTTGCATCTCACTCTTTATCAATACCTACAAATTATTAATCACTGCAATATGCCACTTACACAAACCCACATAAACAAACACATGAATTTTTAAAATATATTTTGATAATATTCCCAAATTCATTCTATTTCAAACTTCCTTTAAGATATTTCACTATTCACCTCTCAACTGTAACATTCAATTCAACAATTAAAACAATTTCATAAGATACATTTTCTAAAGAGCATTCCTATGCTCTAATACCAAAAATTGATGAAAATATCAATATATTACATTTACATTAATAAATAATACCAGTTAAAACCAATTTACATATAATTCATACTGATTTAATTCCCACTTAACCTATTTTAGAATCCTTGGATATAAAGCAACATTATCAAATGATGCAAATTTAAATCTTAAATACACTATCAATTGAGCAACTATGACTTGCTTAAATTTATCTATTGCCATTCACTACATCTATTTTCATTGGGTGTACACCTATTTGAATTGTTAATAATGAAATGATATTTTTAAATTGGTCTTTTCAAGACTAATGAAACTATTTCTACTTTACACTCTCAACTAATAAATACATAGTGAAACTCAATAGCAAATCATGTTATAATCTAGGTTATTCAACTTCCTTATCATGAAGGGAAACTATTATACACACCTACTAAAGTTTCTTAGTATTATACTAAAAAATTGGTATCCTTTCCAATATTACATAGGCTAGGAAATTATAATATCTATACTTCTAATCTATTATCAGCCACTCATACAAATAAATGTTTTATTTTTGAACATCAAAGACTTATATATTATCCTCTAATTTTCTACTAAGTTATTTATATGTTATAACACTTATCCATTCATTATATGAATAGAACAATACCAAGGTAAAGATAATTCTTGAGTTACACCTATAGGTCTTCAATTCAACACTCTCATTATACAAATATAAGACAAAATGAATGATTTTTTTTCTTTATTTGACCTTGACAAAATTTTATGAATTAATCACAAATCTAGATCTAGATTTTATTTTATGAAGGACAAGAACACTAGAATAAGACATCCTGGTGTTTGGCACTATAGTCCTTTTCTATTAATATTTTCTTGAAGGCTTTAACTTTTTGGGTTTTATCTGTTGTCTTAGCATGAGCCTATGTATGAAAATTTAGAGTCTTAATGTCAATAGAGCTCATTTTATGTCCATTTCAATCTCTAAACCCTAATTTTATCTACACACTTGAAATAATAAATACATCAAAAGCATAAGGATGAAAAATTAGGTTAGGGTAAATATGATCACATGATCTATAACTTCTAATGTCCTAATCTATACCTACATTAACCTTCAAGCTAGGGTCTCAGATCAAATGTAGTTCTCCCTTAGGGAATGCGCATAATTAATGTACATGATGGATACAAGAATGAACTTTCACCTAGGCCCTTCCTTGATCAAACATGCAAGTCTATGTATGATGTAGAATGTTGAGCTATACTATTGACTAATTTTTAATTATGTAATGTGTCAAAGTAGTTAGTGATAGATATAAAATTCCTTGTATAGTATTTTATATAAAATAATATTTATTTAAAAATTTTGAGCTTTATATGCATTTGGCTGACATTGGAAAAATTAAGGATGAAGCTAAGAAAAGGGATAGGACTCATTAAGTGAAGGAAACTAATTATTAGAGCTCAAAATGACCTTGGAGAAGAGAATTGGAAATGGACACCCTAGGTTCCAACACTATATTCCAATCCTAGTGCTCCTTTCCTATAGGAATAGGAGATGGGAGGATGGAATGAGCAAGGGAAATCTGACCTGGCTGAGGTGGAATGAAGTTTCAGAAGTCTACGAATGATAAGAAATAAGGAAAAAGGTTATTAAAGTATGAAGTAAGACCAAGATGAGTAAAATTTAATACATAGATAACTATGAACAAAGGTCATATTCTCTAGTTGGAGTCTCTTATGAAAGGACCATGAAAAGACATGATATGTGTGGTTGCTTGACCAATTTATGGTGTATACATTTGTCCCCCTTTTAATCTAGTGATGTAATGAAGTGAAGTACTAGAGTGAAAGAAAAAATAAAATGTGTATCTAAACCTACCTAAATGGAAATGAAGGTACTGCAAAGGGGTACAACTCACTTCCTAGCCAGGGAAGTAGATGGAAAGCCAAATAGTACCTAGAGAAAGGAAGAATCCCTAAAGTAGATGCCCCCTATACTAAATCTAAATGTGAAATCTATGTAACATGGAGAATGATGGAAATGCTTTCCCCTTATGTTGAAGTTGATTAGAATGAGAAATGATCAAAGGCCCAAAACCAATGTCTTCCCTCTATCCCACATAAACTCATGTAGTCTAGAATGTGGGTATAGAATGTGTATGATGTGAAGAGAAAAATATGTCATGCCCCCATTCTAAATATCTGAATTGGAATTGAGAAATGCTCAGAGGCCCAAAAATAATGTCTACCCTCTATCCCACATAAACTCATGTAATCTAGAATGTGTGTGTAAAATCTGTATGCTATGAAGAGAAATTTTTTTCATGCCCCCACTCTGAATATATAAACTAGAATTAAGAAATGCTTAGATTCCTAAGACCAATATCTGTCCTTTATCTCACACAAACTCATGTATTCTAGGTCTAAGTAATGCTATGGACCAACCACTAAAAATAATCATATGGTCTAACCTGGTGACAACCTGGGTACAATTGGGTATAATCTAAAACTCTAGTAAATGTGTAATAATAAAATAGCATGTCTTTCAATTCCAATCTGTATAATCTTAGATGATGAAGAACTTGAACATCTATGCCATATCCCCAAATATGGTATGTGAGTGATGCGTATGTGTAATCTGGTAATCTATATAACCACATGCGATATGACCTATCATGCCATGCCCCATGTGAAAAACTAGAGATCAAAACATTGTGTTATATATTATGCCTTTAATCTGCTATCCGATCTTATAATTTTGTCATGTTATATGAATTTATATCTGTGAAATCTATAGTAATGTACGTGCCCCCAAATCTAGTATCTAAGACTAAATCTATATCAAATTTATTATGAATCTATGTAATTTGAAATACTGTATTTTTAAACTAAAGTTGTATCCCTCTAAATGCCCTGAGTAATGTTGAGTGACCCATGTAATCTGAATCATTGTATATTTTGATTAATATGAGCTGAATCTAATAATCTAAATACTTTGAGGTGTAAGAACAATGGTTTATCCACCTATGAGAGTGGATGGTAATGCTAAGTAAGTTTATGGATAGGAATAGTAGGAATTATACCCCCATTTTGGGGATAAGGATGAGATATCATGATAGAGGAGTTTGAGCCAAAAGTGATGACTATTGGTGGAATGATAGAAACAATGTTGGTATAGTTTAAATTGATTGAGAAGTTTGTTTGGTTCTTAAGACTATGTTTTTGAGATTCGAATAAGTTTTAATTGGTGATGATCAAAGCATGTGTCTAAGTGTAATAGAAATATGTATATGTCTATTCCATAGTAGGAAAATGAAGTAGTAAGAGAATGAAGCTAGCATGGTAATGAAGGCATCATTGTCATGATTCTATGAAAGAAAATAGCTTAGAAAATAGAGCTAAGGGGTTCAAGTTAGAGGCAAAATGGTATTTTATTTTGGATGAAAAAGTTGTTTGATATAAGAAAATTAGATTGATTCTAGATTCATTTATGCATTAACTAGTTTGAGATTTGTAGCTCTACAGTGAGAGATATGCCAAAGAGACAAGCACCTATTATCACCTAGTTTGAGTAATTGGTAGCCCTAGTGGAGGTTGAAGGTGATGTTTACCTTTTGAGTAAGCTTAATTCTTGATTTTTTCTTATTTGGAAGCCTATTTTTAATGTTTTTTTAATCTATTCTTAAAGTCTTAATAAAATTTTGACTAGTTCCAGTGCTCTTATCTTTCATCTAGTGCTATTGTCTAGGCTCTAACATTATTGTCTTGTACCCAACATTGTTATCTTAGAGGGTGGATTTTCTAAGATAATGATTTGTTTAGTTTCTATGGTTTTTGTTTGGATATTGATTGGCATTGTGGACTTATATATATGTTATTTTTTGGTGTTTTTTAGGGCAAGGTATGGATGAGGGAATTCCATATATGTCAAGTGATGGAGACATTGAGGTTATTTACATTATTTATTGATGAGAGAGTTGTGATGGATAGGTTAGGGTTGGGTCATGCGTGTGACCTAAGAACTATGCAGTGGGATAGATATCTTATTATTACCTTATGTGAGAGGAGAAATGCAAACACATGTAATTTATATCTTCATACAAGGGAGATTACTATGATGTTGGAGGATGTGTGTCACATTTTGAATTTATTGGTTAATGGACGATAGGTGACATTGTAGGATAACATGGGTGTTAATGCTAGTGACTATCTGTCTTTGTATTTTTTTGGTGTTTACTTAACCATACATCAAAGAGGTAGTGATAGTGATGTGATAATATCATTTATATTATAGTCTAGTTTTTTATGTCTATGGAAGTGGTTGGTCATGTTGTTGGCTTCATTTGGTGATGTTAATGGGAGTGAAGTGTCAATTACATATAGGATGCATAAAATCATTCGTAGTGTCGATGTGTATGGAACTATGTTCTCATAGGGTAGGACTATGTTTACCCACCTATATAGCAATATTTATAGGTTCACATAGGATGCCTTCAATGGTGGTGTGAGTGTAGCTACCTTGTTACATTACTAGGCTTATGAGCACATTGTAGTTGTGCATCCCATTAGGCTACCTAGGCTATAGTGGACATATCCATGGCCATTTTGGGAGTGATGGATGAGTACATTAGCTAGCTGGTCTCCTAGGATGTATCATTATATATGATTCTTAGATAGATTGGTGGCTCCTGATATCATATATAGGCCCTATAGAGGATTTCCTAGGTGGGCTAAGGCTAGAGTGCAATTGTGGTAAATGAGGGTCAGTTGTTGGTTACATGACAACTAGGTTTAAATATATGATCACTTTTAGTATGAACATGTGACTAGATAGTTTGGGGTAACATAGGATGTGCCCCATACAACATGGGTATGGGTGAGGAGTGCATGGGTACCAATGAAGGTAGGACCTCATGTAAGGCCTATTAAGGCTGAGTTAGCACCATTACCTTTGGATGTGTGAGATGTGGCTATAGATATTCCTTATGTAGATGATGGTGGATGTATATTGGCATATACCACATGGTGGGCTAGGCATCAGTGGGATCCATTATATCTTGTTGATAGAGTGGATGTTCTTGAGTATGAGGATCTTACATTGATACAAATGATAGAAGGTAAGTAATACTTATATTTGAATTTTGTACAAGTTTGTGATTTGTTTAGTTTGATTTGAAAGTATATATATAATGTAGTGTTATACTTTACATGTAGGTGGAGTGGAGGTGTGTAGGATGAAGCACAAGCTGGGGTAGGATATGATGGGTTTTAGGAGACCATCATTGAGTCAACACTTTGAGATCTCACACAACATGTTCCTAATGATGTTGTGAAGGAGGTTTGATATAATGAGTAATAATCATAGTTGGTGTTTATTTTCATCTATTTGATAGATATTTTATAGCTATAGTTACATATGTTAGGGTAGTGAGAGAGAGAGATGAGTTGAGGGCTCAACTAGATAGGCATATGATGCCTTCACCTAATTATAGATCAATGAGCATGAGGATTATGGATGAGTAAATTGAGATTTATAAGTGGTATGTGTAAATTATTAAGGATCATGGTCAAATATTGGATTGAGAGAGTCATCATAAGAGGCATTTAGGATTTTGAGGAGGTACAAGGCCATCAAGTGTGAGAGTGGATTATGGGACTAGTACTAGCCGGGAGAGTGAGGGCATGACACCCATTCATGATTGATTGTACCTTGATATGATGTATATGTTTTGAAAAAATTATTATATATATATATATATATGTATATTATTTTGATTTCATCTCTTGAGTACTATGTTATGGGATTTGAAATATATTGTTATATTGATTTGCAAATGATTAAGTTTAAAAGTAGTTGATTTGGTATTAATCTCGAGGTTGCATATGTTTTGGAAAAATTTTGTTTGTGATGTGATTTTATTGTTTATGATATGTTGATAAGTGTGATATTTAGGTTTGATTTGTAATCACATGTGAGTAAAACTTTGGTTGGTTTTGTAACTAGTAAGTTTTTTTGACAAACTGAACTAGTTTAAGCTTGGTAAAATGGGATATTCGTAAGATCAAGATTTGGCTAATGTGGTTTATCTTAAGGATGGTTTTTTGGTACTAAGAATGTTAGTTTTTAGTAGAAGGGGATATAAGATATTTTTATGTGATTAATTCCTCAAGAGTGGCTCAAAAATACAAAGGCTATCCCTTTATCTCCATCATTATCAACTGAGTGAAGCTATATGATCATGCATGTGCTAACCAATGTTTATACTATGTGTCCAATCAATTTGAGTAGGTGGCTCGATAATATAAAGGCTAGATAGTCCTTTGGTTCCATTATTACCCCATGAGTAAAGCTATGAACTGATGATAGTATGAATGTGTGTCATATATCTGTCTAAACCCTGATGGCCAATTAAACAAGTGCCCATACTATTCATGCTATGTAAAAGCATATGCTATATATAATACTATATGTTGTATACTAATTATATATGTACATGGAGACTCTACCAAATTTAATCTTACTATATGTGTAATTGAAGCTATGTGCTATGAAGAAGGCTCATCTATCTTCAATCAAGTGGATTACTACATGAAATAGTACCCTGTGACCTATACTATGATGTATACAAGTAATAAATAGGTCAAGATGGAGATAAAACCTATGATGGGGACTCATCTAATCTCAATCATATTAGGTTTTTATGTGAAATAGGTCCCTAAAAATTTGTCCATAGTGAATATATATCTAGAGCAATACTCTATGATGTGGGTTTATTTAATCTTAACCATAATAGGTTGTTACATGAGATATGACACTAAATATATGGTTACATTGAATATCTCTCTAGAGAAGTACTCTACTATAGTGCCTATGACTATGTTGGATATGTATATGGAATTACACTACTATATGTAGGATGATCTTGTTGTACAAGTTTCTAAACCTTCTAAATAATTGGAATAGGATATCTCATATGAGGCTCTGTCCTTGAACCCACATTACTCTTCTGATGAGTGATTGATGATTCCTATAAAGGAATGTCCTAGGATGACTCCTCATGGAGGAATGAGGTCTAAATTTTCATGATAGAATAAATATTAATGCCCCCTACGTAAATGTTATAATGTCATTATCAACACATCTATTAATGTAATCTCTAAGTCCATAACAATCATTATCTTTGTGTCCATGGATGTGATGATAGTTATAAAAGGGTTGATATGGATGTTTCTATAGGAGATGAGGATCTCATCAATGAGTAAAATTTAATATGATTAACCCCCTATCAAGTATTGTTGATAATATACCACATGGGCTATCCTAGTATGAATCAAATTATAGTGGTTCCTTGTTGTTCTCTATAGTGCATACTATAGATTGTGCTCTAGAAACTAACTCTTTGTTTTTAACTGGTTTCTTTTCTAGTTGTGGTCTCTTATCTTGTTTAGGACATGGTGGATGATGTGTTCTAGAAGCTATAGATATGGGTATTGATATGAAATATAAATTAATCTAATTAATTAAATTTACCTCAATCCATCCAAATTTATTTTCTAAAGCTATAACTATATAGCATAAGTTCCTAAAAGAGTACTCTATATGATATAGTAGATGATCACGGAGAGGTTGGTGAATCCCATTAATAAATATATGCTAAATCTCTAAATCTATTATTTTATAGATTGATCTTAACATGCTCATCTTGAATCATAAGATATAATCACTAACTATCTTTAAAGTATTTTGATGAACTATGGCAAGTTTATTATATGCAACATGAGGGCCTGTGTTTTCTATGTAATGTCTAAGAAATGCCTCCTCTAAGTCATCATACTTGTGCAAAGATCAAATGAAGAGTAGATGAAAGAACTAATTTTATCCTTCCACCTCTAATTTTTGCTAAAATTATTTGAGTAGAATTAAAGGACTCACATGAGATGGAAAAGCCTTTTAAAAGGGTTTAAGGTGTAAAAATGGATCTCTAGTTCCATCAAAGTAATGCAATGATGGTATTTGGAAATGCTTAAGTAATGAATATTTTACAAATGTCTTCAAAAGAGGGTTATGAATAATTAACATCCATCTAAGACTTATAATCTTGTTTTCCAAGGTAAGGAGATGTACTTGGTGTTATAATTCACCATAATCATGCACTAAATAAATATTCTCCTATGATGGTATATTAACATCTTGAAGTGGTTCATTTAGTCATTGAATTTGATCATTCATTTTAGCCATGATATTGCTACATTTAGAAAATGGATCTTAAAGAGTAGGTGTGATCACTTGAACCTTGGGTGTAATGGTAACTTGGACCTTACTAGAGGGATATGTGCTACCATTCTCTTTAGGTGAAGAGTGAGAACTAGGTTCTACTATAGTGAGGGGTGGCTTGGGAGATTCATTGGTATCTTTATGTTATAGTGAATCACATTGTAATTTAGTAGAGGATGTTATTTTATCATTATCATGTGCATTATTTGAAATAGAATCATGCATAGAAGTAGAAACAATAGTTGGTACTACATTATGTTTGAGAGGAGTGAGAGAAGAGTTAGAAACATGAGATGCATTTTCTTCTTCACTATGTTCTTAATAATCATCATTGTTCTGTACACTATCATATTATCATATTGTTCATAATCACTCTCATTCTCATATTCATTTTCAAGTTCACTATCATATTCATTATCACTTCCATTGTCACTACGGAGAGGTGTAAGAGAATAATTTAATTCTTTTCTAATATGTAATAAATTATCATGTGAAATTAGAATATTATGTGCATCTATGTTATCCATGGATGGATTGTATGCATTATTATCATTTTTAATATGAGAATTAAGAGAAGAATATTTTTCATTTATACATTCTTTTGATAAATTACAGTTATAAACATGAGATTGATCTTTTGAACTATGCATTGGAAATTTGATTCTATTGCATTTATATTGTTGTATTTTGAACATAAAAGTAGAAAAAAGAGATAAATATTATGTTCATATGGAATTAAATTATGACCAATAAGAGGTTCACTTGGAAGTACTTGACTAATATGTTTATTTGGTGCATTATGCATAGGAGGAGGTGAAAAGTACCTTTCCCATTTATCAAAATTATTTTATTTAGAAGAGGGAATAAAAGAGATAGGTTTGTGATAAGAATATACATTTATTTTTATTCACTATCACTTTCACATGTATCATCATATTCCTCATTACAACAATAGTAATTATCTTCATTATAAATGAAATCATTTTCCACATTTTTAGCTAATTTGCAATTTTACAAATTTGTCCACTCATTGTCATAACTATGAGAAAATTTTAGAAATTGATCTATAGGATGAGAGGGAAGAAGTGCCTTAGTGGCCATTTTATTTATTTCACCAAAGATAATATGTAAAAGTACTATTAAACAAATAAATACAAAAATAACTACTAACATAAATATTTTGAAAATAATTTTAGCAATCTAAATAATTTACAAAAATTTCAAAATATTTTTCTAAAAATTGTAAGGGAGGGAGGCTTAGGGTCGGAGGACTTAGTTTGGAAATATAAGATTTTGGGATAGGTTTTTAGAATTTTTAAAAATTATGGAAATAATTTAAATTATAAAAATCATTTTGAATGGGATAAATGCACAAAAATTTATAAAGAAATAGAATTTTGAAATTTAATGTTTGCATAGAATAACTACTAATATTGAAAATTTGAAAATATTTTTGACACTCCAAATAATTTGCAAAAAATCTGAAATATTTTTCTAAAAATTGTAAGGGTGAGAAGCTTAGGGTTTAAGGACCTAGTTTGAAAATCTAGGGTTTTGGGCTAGGTTTTGATTTTTTTTTTAAATTATGTAATAATTTAAATTCTAAAAACAATTTTAAATAGAATTAATGCACAAAAAATTATACAAAAATTAGAAATTAAAATTTTAATTTTTTACGCAAAATTTGAATGAAAAATCTTAAGTGTACCTAGGGTTTTAGATTTTTTTAAAGTAAGTGTCGATAATTAAAATTGTGTTGTTTCTAACACCAACAATGGGAATTTTTAGGAATGTGGGACTTGCAACTTGAAATGACCTCCATATTTGAAAGAAGTTGTCTCTTCTTTATCTCAAGTGTATAATGAGGAAAGGGATATGAATTAAATAGAAACATAAATGTAATGAAAGAAAATCTAACTATGGCAATGCGCCTAAATTTAATTTGACCCTTAATTCTAAGCACATTGAAACTATCTTTAAGATTCTATTACATTAAAGAGAAAACAAGGCATGATCAATGTAAAAGATGAAAATAGATATGATCAAAGGCTCAAAGTTTAGATGATTTTGCAATAACATAGAAAATATCAACAAAGGCACAGAACTCAATCTTCTTATTAATTTTCTAGTTACATAAAAGGCATAGAAACATGCACATTTACACAAACTTTCTAACTCAAGAAAATAGAACAAAGGCAAATGATATTCTTGGCTACAACAAGAAAGTCTAAAACTTCTTGATAATAATCTCTCAAAAAATATTCTCTATCTTCTGCTCCTCTTTTCTGGTGACCTCTACACCCATATTTATATCATCAGACTAGCTCTAGATTACCCACACATTCCCAATCTAATGGTCTAACTAAACTCTAATTGAACTAGAAGTTTCTAACAAAGATATTTCTTGGATTTGAAATGTTTCATCTCCCTATAGTTCATTAGATGAAATAGATACACAGGATGCTTCCCACTATGAAACAAGTAAAGACACTTGGCGTGTTTCACTTATTCTACTTGAAAACTTTCTCATTATTCATAAGGTACCAAAAATGACACTTGGCAGCTTCCGAGGCACTTACCAAAGACATATGGCACTTTTCATGCTCTTATAGTCTTTATATGTCTTTGCTTAGGAGTGTTCCATTTTTGACACCTATCACAATCTGCTACTTTGAAACTTTAACCACTTACAAAAAATGGGACCCACAACACTTCTCACCTGAGTAACATTAAAAGGGTAATAGGGATAGGTGTCACTTTCTATGTATCTTTAACAAATGACATGTGTCGGCTTCCATTTTCTTTAGCTAGGGAGACGTGGCAGCTTCCATCAATCTTTAGCTAAACTGTAGAAACATTCAGGACTCATTTTAGATTCATACAGATGGTGACACTTGGTGGAATTTGTTGACTTTAGAAACAAAACATGGGTCCCACCACAGTCTTTACTTATTAATGAAACAAAGTGAAGATATTTCAGATGTTGACATGTGGCAGCTTTTACTTTCTTTAGCTATGGATACGTGGCATCTTCTATTGCATTTAGAAAAACATATTGAAACCTTCTGCAATTGCCAATTGGCACCTTCCACTTGATCCTAAGAAAAGCTTATTAAAAGAAGCTTTTGAAACCCAAAAGAAATTTGAAACTCATGGGCCAACACTTGTCATGCTCCACTGAATTACCATGGGACATGTGGTACATTCCAAGTGACTTACAGATATTATAAAATGTATCTCAGCCACTAACACTTGGCAGCTTCCATGCGGCTTTGATACTTAGACAAAATTTAGGCAGAAGAAGCTCGCACCCATGCTCTGTGTCAAAAACTTTACTACCTTGAAATTGAAATGTGCAGGGACAAATCTTGAAGTGCACAACTAAAAATTATAAAATGAGAAATTTAGAGTTTTAACTCTATAGTTCATGGCAACCTTGAGGACTTTTGAGCCTGCTAAAAAAGAATCCAAAGAATATATAAAAAAATGTGACAAAAATCACAACTTCAGTAAGGTTTTTGGATAAATAGACCACTCACCATCAAATAATCCCTACTTATTTTGTAATTCATTGAAGGATAAATCAAGGCTAATGAGCCTTCAATTGAAACTCAATTTGGGAAACAAGAATCAAAATAGATTCTACTTCAAGCACTAATGAATCATCTCTTAAACCTTGAAGGACTACCTGATCATTTTGCCTAGCTAA
Source organism: Torreya grandis (assembly GCA_037957365.1). NCBI lineage: Eukaryota > Viridiplantae > Streptophyta > Pinopsida > Cupressales > Taxaceae > Torreya > Torreya grandis. Next base: position 332,093 of record JARHVA010004416.1, on the reverse strand, counting down.
TAATAAAGGTTTAATCTCATCAATAATTAACACCGTATTACTATCAATAAAAGGGGAGGGAAGACATAATTGCACCAGATCTTCAATGTGTTGTTTCATGTCTTTGATTCCTTCTTTCACCACATCTAGAAGCTCTTCGCATTTAACTGCTACTAAAATGCAATTGATAACTTCATTCACTCTTTTAGCAACAATCATTCTATCACTAATCCCTATTGTTGATGATGTTCCATCAATTACATCATATAGCTTTTATAGTAGCATTTGAGAGTCAAACACTCTCAAAGAGATAGTGGACAGAGTGGCTTCAACTGAAGTCTCCACCATTTTGCACAATTTCTGTGCATTTATCAAAAAGGTAAAATAGGGTCTGAGCTGAGTAATATCTTCAAAAATTCTTTTCCATATTGATACGTAAAGCTCCTTAACTAGATTCAAAACCCCTATATTCTTTGGCCTATTAGCCAACTCAAGTGTCAACTGTTCTATCATTTGTCATTCAGTTTGATGTTGGGCCTGTATAGCAGTGGTATTGTTCTACTCATTCAATAGCTTCTATTGAAGTTGAGTGACCTATAGCAGGCTTTCCTCTATTTTTTCTTGAAATACTATGTTTTCCTACCTTAAGTTTGTCACTACATCTTTCACCTGCATTAGCTTTGCTTTTAAAGAATCATTTTGGGCCTAAATAACCTGATGAGTCTGAAGAGAAATAGTATCTTGTAACTATTTATTAAGACTCTCTATTTTGTTATTCTTGGTATTGATTTCTGTAGTCAAACTGTTATAGTTTGCCTTTTCTTGGGCTAGATCAGCGTCTATCTTCTGTAGCTTCTTTGATATTTTAAAATAATCCTTAGTTACTATAGAAGTGGATTCATTTAGTAGCTCAATCTTATCTTAGGGTCTAAAAAGTGACATATCTATCTCCACTACATTCATTGTGTAATCTTTAAGCTGCATCTGCTCATTTGTCTTGACTATATTAGGTGACAAATGAGTCGCCGTTAGTTCTTGTTGTATTGGGTCAAATTATGATCTCATATGTGGCATAGCCAAGGCTTTATTATCTCTCATCCTCTTTTTCTCCATTCTGGCTTCTCTAGCCTTCTTAGCAGTATCTTCTTAAGTTTGGAAGGTAGAAAGAGAGGCAATGTGCCCACCTGCAAAAGGATAACCTTGTGGCAAGCCATATGGAATAGCCAAATGTTGGCTAGGGGCAATTTGAGGAGGTACTTTCTTGGGGATGGAGGGGGAAAAATGAGGTAGTGATATAGCCTGAGTATGGATAGATGGGGCAAAATGAGAAATGGGTATAACAAAGGTGGAAGGGAATATTATTTGGCTTGACAAAAATGTCACCCCTATAAGAGAAGAGAGAGATTGAGAAGAAGAAGGAGAAACAAAACTTACTTGATGAGAAACTGAGGTACTCTATGGTTGGTGTTGTGAGGGTTCTGCCTTCTCTTCTGAATCAAGTTGAAACCTTAGCCTCTTATGTTTCCTTGGTGTTTCTTCTTCTGGCTCTACTTCTTTCTCTTTAACATTTATCAGTATTATTAGTGGTGATTGTGTAAAATTAAGAACCCCAAGAGCTTACGCTGATGGAGAAGCTTTTCATGGTGAAGATACAACACTCTTTTATTTTTCAAAGGTACTGAGAGATTGGGACCAAATAGTTATAGCTACTATAGCTGAGGTTTGCCCTGGGGTCTACAATGTTTGATTGGATTTTGCTCTAGCTTCTGGCTCTCCACCCTATGTGTGCAAATTGCTTATATCAGGGCTAGAGATAGGAGATAGATGAAATTCATCCTAGATTTTCTCCCATTTCTCATCTAAATCTACATTTTTGAAAGAGTGAGTTGTCTCACAAATCTCTTGCCTATATCTCTAACAGGCTTCTATTTTCTCAATGTTTCAGTCTTTGTTCTTTAATTCTCTTCTTAAACCAGAAGTCATTATGATTTTAGGATAAAAATCCCTTTGCTTAACATAAAAATTTTCCCATGGCCTATCTTCTTGAAGGGGTAAATCCTTCAATTCTACATAAAAATCAAGAATATCTTCCCTAAGATTTCTTCTATTTTCCCAAAAGGGACAGCCCTCATGCATAATTCTAGAAGCAACCTTATTATTCTTAACCCATGAAGTTATGAAACCATTGGGGTCATATCCCCATTTATATTCAATTAAAGAGAAACCCAAGAAGGCTAGCTTTCTTAGCAACATGATCTCAGCATCTCTAACCTCTAGGGCCATGTTGTTTGTTACCCATGGAACATCATAGATTTTCTTCTTTTTCTTCCCAGAGCCATATTCATTATCTACCATAGACACCTGCCTGGTGACCTCTAAGAATACTAACCTAAGGGTCAAAATCTTAGGTAGTAACACTAGTTCTCCACTAAAACCACAAACTCTAATAATATTATGATGGGATCCAAAAAAGTAATCACAAGGAATAGTGCAATTGATCATAAGGTTTGAGACACTTGGAAACAATCTATTTACAACTGCTTCTGGGCTCAAATGACAAAAAGAAGGGGCAACAAAAAGTTCCCAAAATTTGTATGGGTCACTAGTTTTGGACAAGATATGTTTCCATGTAGACACAAGAATGGTTATATGTAGACCAAATCTTGGGTCATACATATTTAGATGCATGTGTTGGGAAAAGATGCTAGAATTTTGATACATGAGATGAAACAGATAAGAAGAATACCTAAAAATTCCCTTAGATTTGAATTGGGTGAGTTATTCAACCATTGAATATGCAATTTACTCAAAGAAATCAAGCTGATACTCCTGAGTCTTGTCAATAGTTTTCAATCTGAAGAGGATGGCCATTTGTTCTTCATAGACAGTTGTATCTTCTTTCATTCCAAAAATGAAAGCCATCATGGAAAGTGCATCTTGACTAGCTTGTGTAAATTGTACTCTTTTTGTTGGCAGTGTCAACACAATGGTATCATCATCACCTAATTACATTTTTGATTTTAGAAACCTCAATTGAGTATTGGTGTTTGCCCACATTATCTACATTTTGGCAATAGTGGGAGATGTGGTTGTCTTGTCATGATACATGGCCAACATGTCTCTGATAGCCTTTGGTCTAATTTTCACTATGAATTGACCCTATTGTATGGTATTTAAAGGTACATGAAACAATTTGGACCATATTTCAACCAAGTCAGGGCACGGATGTACACCTGGGACAATGAATTGTGCTAGCTGAGAACTCCATATCCTCATTGCAAATGTTTCATATTATCCAGCCTTGCCCTCTAAATACACATTTGATGTGCCCCTTCTCTAAGATTTTTGCTAGGCTTTTGAAGAATTGGGTCCATGATTCTATCTATAAAATCTTTCACCTTTGTTGGGTCATTTGCATATCCAACTTCAAGGACTCTAGTCCATGGATAAGTTGTTAAAGGTTGTGCAAGGGCTAAAGCATATGATTTGCTTGTAAGAAACTTATCAATAAATTCATAAATCCCAGACCCTTATTGCAAAGACTGTGCTCCCTCCATATCTATATCTATACTTGTAAATAGTAAATTATGGTAACAAGTATGGAGCTTTGCAATAAGGAAGCACTTTCACTAAGCAAACATTGCTATGAATTGAAATTTTTAAATAACAAGGATTTTTAGCAGACGCAAGAATGTTTGAGACACTTGTAAGCTTTAACTCTTGTTATGGGGTATTTAATGACCCATCAAGTCTCAAAAATGGCATTAAAATTAGATAACTATTAGCAAATCTTATGAAATCTTCATTGGACAACGAGTTAGACACATCATGAAAGTGACTACGTAAGGTACCTTAGGGAATTTAAGGATTTGGGAGATATTTAATGTGTCAAGAGTTTTGAAAATTTTGAAAAATACTCTGAGCCATGGCTACGTGTTCAAAGAACACTTATTTAAAAGAAAGATCAGGAAAGAAAAATGGAAAAAAAGTAAAAAGGGGAACTATCTAACTATAATACATTAACCAATTATCTTTGCCTCCCCCTAGATCAAAAATAGAATTTTTAAAGTCTCCTTCATGGTGAGAAGACTTATGGTGCTAGACAAGTTGTTGAATGGGATGAAGCTCTGATGACTTACTCTTCTTTCATGCTACCTTGATTGGCTTACATCTGAGTGGATCAGAGTCAAACATGCTTCCAACATATACATACTCTTCTTGTTCTTGGAAGCTTGTCAGATGCTGGTTCTTCATACTAGTGTATCTCATCAAGAAATTGATGGCTATTGGCTCATCACCATAAGCCCTTTGATATGCATCATTTATTAGCTTATCTCCTTCTACCTCAAACTTAGGTTCTATTACATGATCATCTTGCTTAATGACTTTTAAAATATCATCTTCAAATTCACCAACCTCTTAAAAGGATAAGTCTGAAAGCTTGCAACATTTTTGCATATTTATTTGAGTCTTAATGTTGTCTTGTCCATTTGTAACTAGCTCACAGCCTCTTTGAAGATTATTATAACCTACCCCAATGACTTCAAACAAGTCATTCAAATCATGATCAAGGAAGTGTCCATGCTCCTCCATATCATCTTGCAAAGTGAGAATAAAGTCAAAAATTATCTCTTCCTCATCAAATATTAAGGCATAAGCTTCTGACTTTCAACTCAAAATCTGGAATTCATGTTGAGAGACTTGAGGATTGGTAGAAGAGGTATCTTTTGGCATTTTTTCCCTTAAAACATTTGGGATTTTATGAACTCCATCAAATATGACATAAGTGCCCAGACCAGTGGAGTCATAATTTCCATATGGGTCACTTTGCATCATAGCTAACAAATGATTATTTTCCTCTTCTTGATCATGTTCAATCTAGTCACCTAATCCCTCAACAAAAACCCTTTCTTCCTTATTCAACATAGTATGAGCTACCTCTAATTTTGAGGTTGGTTCATTGGTGATGTGATCTTTAGATAATGGCTCAGATAGTATTTTCATCTTTGAACCATATTTGGTTTTTAGGATGAGGCGAGACCAATCAAGTGACATATATCCTCCTATTTTGGCTATGAAATCCCTGGATAAACATATGCAAATACAGGGGGTATATCTATGACTACTACATCTTGATTGAAAATTATATTGGGGCAAGTATATAATTATAATGGGAGTTATTTAATTCTCCCTATTGTTTGCACTAATTTGCCATCCAACTACATGACTCATCTAGTAAGTGGCTCATACTTTATTTTTAAAGCATCTGCTATTTGCTTAGGCATTACTATAGTACTAGCCCCTGAGTCTATCATCACATTATGTAAGAGTTTCTTTCCAACTATTAGAGTCAAATAGAAGGGCTCTAGTTTGGATTTACTTACCTTTGCTACATTGTTTAAAAGGGCTATTGTCTGCAGATGAACTGTGTCTTTGAGGTTTTCTTTATCAGCAGGTCTTTCTTTGGTGCTAGTATGTTTAGGCACTCTTGACCTTGTAGAGCTTCTTGTAACAATGTATTTCACTCAAGAATAGCTAATATGTGCCACATTGACACATGTGATGGGGTTCTCTTTAGCTGAACCACCACATTCACCGTTTTTCTTGTTTGGGTTCTTGGAAAATAAGGGTACCTTGATTTTTCTTGAACTTGTCCAAGAGCTACTTGATTCTGCATTGGCTGATGCACTTCTTGTCTAGAAGCTATGTTTTGATTACTTTGAAATGGAGGAGGTCCCATAACTTCATTATTTGTGACTTTAGGCTGTTCCATCATCCTTCTCTTTGATCTAGTGTAGTAATCTGATTGTATAATTGGCTTTTTGGAAGTGGAAGTTTCATTTAAAAATACTAACTCTTCATCCTCAACCCATGAAAACAAATCATGTTCAGGGGCTATTTATTCTTCTTGTTATAAGGACATCCCTTGCATCTGAGCCATCAAGACTAAATTTTGCATACCAGGGGACTGGTAGGCTTGAGTGTCAAAAGTACTTGCAAATTGTCCATTCATTCTTCTTTGCTCTGCTACCTTTTGTTGTAGATTACTCATGGGATAATCTCTAGGCATATGAGCATTATTACAAGGAAAACACTAGACATTGGTGCCATCTACATAATTATTCTACCCTTGAACAATCTTTCTATTTAGATTGGGGGGAACAGTCTATGAGGGTGTAAGGATTGCAACTAATTAGTTTGCTAGCTGAGGGTTATTTTGCCTTTGATGACCGTGCTACTAGTTTGGATGTGGTGGAAATATATTTCCTTGGTAGCCTTGATATTGGGGTTTAGGATAAGGATTCTTCTATCTTTTTATGTTAATTAACTCATTTGAAAATGTCCTTAAGATGTTCTTGATATCGTCCATCTCAAATGACTAGGTAGGGACAAGTTCTTTAGCAGGTTGTTGAGGATATGTGTACATATACATAGGTGGGGCTATAGGATTAGGGGTTTCATGAGGAAAAGGTAAGGTAATTTCTAGAAACATGGGCATGGGAAGCCTTGGGGGTAACTTTCCAGCATCTATTAAATTATTTTTTGCTCTGAATGCATAGTCATAAGCTTTTGGCAGAGTCTGACCTCCAAGTGACTGAATCATTACTGATATGTCTGAATTTAAAGCTTTAATATAAAATACTATAGCCATACCTTGTAATGGTGTTGTTATAGCAGGGATTCTTTCCCAAGTCTTTTGAAATCTTGAATTGAAGTTAGTCATTGCTTCTTGTGGTGCCCTTTTAATAGTAATCAATTGTTGCAACAAAGAAGACTTATCACCCTTTTCTTCAAACCTTTCAAAGAAAAGATCTCCAAGTTGATCCCATGTAGATATTGTATTTGGAGTCAAGGATCGGTACCATTCCAGAGCTTTTCCTTTAAAATAATTTGCTAACAATCTTATAGCCACATTCGGCTATGTGACCACATGTATAACATAGACATCAGACACATCCTACAAATGTTCTTTAGGTGTTTTAAAATCTTTCCCACTAAATTTGGGTAGAGATTTCAAGGCATTTATTGGAATAGGATCCCAAGTAGCTAGTGGTATTGGGAGGATCAAAGGACTACCAGTGTTCCAACTTGCATAATTCCTTGGGGGTATAGGAGCTCCCATATTTACTCTTGGTATTGGTATAAACTGATTGACTCTTCATCTTGGACTAGTTATCAAAGGTAGAAAAAGAATACCTAGATTTATAGTAGATTGAGATCTTGTTACTAGTCCACAACTTTGACTCCTTGTAGCTCTCTGGTTCATATAGTTTTGAAAGAAACTTCAAGATGGTGTCCCACTAGGCATGCCAAAAACTGTTGATGATTAAAATTGCATTGTTTCTAACACCAACAATGGGAAGTTTTAGGAATGTGGGACTTGTAACCTAAAATGACCTCTAGATTTTAAAGAAGTTGGCTCTTCTTTATCTCAAGTGTATAATGAGGAAAGGGATAGGAATTAAATAGAAACACATGTAATAAAATAAAATCTAACTATGGTGATGTGCCTAAATTTAATTCAATCCTTATTTCTAAGCACAATGAAACTACCTTTAAGATTTTATTACATTAAAGAGAAAACAAGGCATGATCAATGTAAAATATGAAAATAGATAGGATCAAAGGCTCAAAGTTTAGACAATTTTGCAATAACACATAAAATATCAACAAAGGCACATAACTTAGTCTTCTTATTAATTTCGTAGTTACATAAAAAGCACAGAAACATGCATAGTTACATAAAATTTCTAACTCAAGAAAAGAGAATAAAGGCAAATGATATTCCTGGCTACAAGAAGAAAGTCTAAAACTTCTTGATAATAATCTCTCACAAAAAATTCTCTCTATCTTCTGATCCTCCTCTTTTCTAGCAACATTTGCACCCATATTTATAACATCAGACTAGCTCTAAATTACTTGCACATTCCCAATCTAACAGTCTAACTGAACTCTAACTGAACTGGAAGTGTCTAACAAATATTTTTCTTGGATCTGAAATGTTCCATCTCCCTATGGCTCATTGGATGAAATAGATACATAGGATGCTTCCCACTGTGAAATGGTGAAGACACTTGGCATGTTTCACTTATTCTACTTGAAAACTCTCTCATTATTCAAAAGGCACTAAAAAATGACACTTGGTAGCTTTCGAGGCACATACCAAAGACACATGGCACTTTTTACACTCATATAGTCTTTATATGTCTTTGCTCAGGAGCATTCCATTTTTGACACTTGTCACAGTCCATTGCTTCAAAAATTTAACCACTTACAGAAAAAGGGACCCACAACATTTCTTGCCTAAGTAGCTTTAAAAGTGTAATAGGGATAGGTGTCACTTTCTACATATCTTTAACAAATGACATGTGGCAGCTTCCATTTTCTTTAGCTAGGGACATGTGGTGGCTTCCATCGATCTTTTGTTGGACTATAGAAACATTCAAGACTCATTTTAGATTCATATAGATGGTGACACTTGGTGACTTCCATTGACTTTAGAAACAAAACTAGGTCCCACCATAGTCTTTACATATTGATGAACTAAAGTGAAGATACTTTGGATGTTGACGCATGGTAGCTTCTAATTTCTTCAGCTATAGATACGTGGTGTCTTTCATTGCTTTTAGAAAAACATATTGAAACCTTCCACACATGCCAATTGTTGCCTTCCACTTGATCCTGAGAAAAGATTATTGAAAGAAGCTTTCAAAACCTAGAAGAAATTTGAAACTTGGAGGCCAACACTTGTCACACTTCACTGAGTTAGCATGGGACATGTGGTACATTCCAAACAACTTACAGAGATTATAAAATGTATCTTAGCTGTTGACACTTGACAGCTTCCACGCGACTTTTATACTTAGACAAAATTTAGGTAGAAGAAACTCGCACCCACACTCTATGTCAAAAACTTTACTTCCTTAAAACTGAAATGTGCAGGGACAAAACTTGGAGCACACAACTAAAAATCAAAAAATGAAGAATGTAGAGTTTTTACTCTACAATAAGTCAGGTACACCAAATGTTTTATTATTTTTGGGAAACTAGGGTCTACTTCCTAAATAATAAAGGGTCTAGAACAAGGAGATATATCCAATCAAATATAGTAAAATATAGATTTTGATTAAAATTAATTACATTAATTACATAAGGAGAGAAATAAACTTATCTAGAAAAATAGGGTAAAATAGATGATTCAAGGGTTACAATCTATTACACAAGACTGGAATAGTGTCACAAATCCAGATCTAGCTTTAATTTTATTAAAGGATAGGAGCACTATAATAATACACCCTAGTTTTTGATGCTATAGTTCTTTTCTGTCGCTATTATATTGAAGGCCTAAGATTTTTGGGTTTTTTCCCTTGTCCTGGTATGAGCTTATGTATGAAATTTTTGAGGTTGAATGTCAATAGAGATCACTATAAATCCATTTTAATATCCAAATTTTGAGTCTATCTACACTCATGAAATAAAAAATACATCAAAAGCATAAGGAGGAAAAACTAGGTTAGGGGAAGTATGATCACATGATATAAAACCCCTACTATCCTAATCAGTGCCTACATTAACCCTCAAGCTAGGGTCTCAAATCAAATGTTGTTATCCCTTAGGGAATGTACATAATCAATGTGTATGGTAGATTCAAGAATGAAATTTCACCTAGGAGCATGCAAGTCTATGTGTGATACAAAATGTTAAGCTATACTATTGACTAATTTTTAATTATGTAATGTGCAAAAGTAGTAAGTGCTAGATATAAAATGCCTTGTATAGTACTTTATATAGGAGACTCTTTATTTTGAATTTGCAAGATTTATTCACATTTGGTCGACATTAAAAAACTTAAGGATGAAGCTAAGAAAGGGGTTGGGAATCATTTAGTGAGGAAAACTAACCATTGGAGTTCAAAATGACCTTGGACAAGAGCATTGGAAATGGACACCCTAGGGACCATCACTATATTCTAATCCCAATGCTCCTATTCTATATGCTCAAGACCTAGGGGGATGGAATGAGCAAGGTAAATATGACCTGGCTGAGGTGGAATGAAGTTTTGGAAGTCTACAGATGATTGGAAATAAGCAAAAAGGTGACTCAAGCATGAAATAAGACCAAGATGAGTAAAACAAAAGACATGGCTAAATGTGAACAAATCTCATATTATCCAGTCAGAGTCTCCCATGAAAGGACCATGAAAAGACATGATATGTGTGGTTTATTGATCAATTTAGGGTGTATATAGTAAGATCTTATTCCTCAACTAATTTTCCTTCTTTATCCTTTTTAATGTAGGCTAGGTCTAGAAAGATTCACATAAGATAAATTTGTTATTTCAATATATTACTAAACCTTGTAAGACCATTCCACTATAGTAATTTAGCTTATTCTTCTACTTTTGATGTATTCAAAGCTTCTTATTTATCCTTTTAATACCTCCCAAGACACCCATAATACCTAAAAAGACTTATTACATCATAGATTTATTTATTTACACGTTTATAATATTATTTACTGATCCTTCTACATCACAATGAGACACATTGTACCAAACCAACACCTAGGTTTTATTACCCTAGTAAATACTAAAGTAGTACCTCAAGCCCATAGTCAAGAGTTGATCCCTACTATGAAAAATGTTTAAAGCATACCCTAGGATTCTACCAAGAATGAGTTTGATGTTATGTAATGTATGGTACAAAGGCTAAGCAATGATTCCTTGGGTCTCTAAAAATAAATTGTAAATAATAATGGTGAGATCTCTAACATAGACTTTCCCCAATAATCAACTAGAACCATCACCTAACAAGTAACCTGAGATCAAAATATGTGAGATATCCCTTCCAAACTAGTGGCAGGTACATAACATAACCCAACATAGGGAACTCAACTATATATAATTTTGTAGTTCCTTTGATATCTGTTAATGAGAGATAGTGGAGGATGAGGTGATATCAAACCATTCATAAACCTCTAATGCTTACAGACCCTCAAGCATAATAATGGTATTAGAGACTATGGAGCTCCCAGCCAAAAAAAAATAAAATAGAGGAGAGTATAAGTGACGTCCATGCATTCCAATAATTACAAACGAATAATCATGCCTTTAATAACCATATGCAATAACAACTCCTCATCACCTCTACTCCTCTAGATAATGGTGCCATCACTTTTGATCCCAAATCTAGGAATGACCCACCACCTCCAAAACCTAATGAGTCAAAGGCTACTATAAATACCTAACTAGTCTATAATATGGTAGGGTATAACATAATAGAATAAATGAAGAAAATAAAAGCCAATATAACACTTCATGATTATTACTATATCATTGAATAATGAGACCTTCTACTTTAGTCACTTATAAAGAAGTTAACTTAGCTAACAGAAAAAACTTCTCACACCAATGTGGTAATCCACAAGAACAAAACTAAAATTACTCCATTCCTTATAATTATAAGACTATTAAACAATAACATACATAAATACTTAGTCAATTTAATATCTTCAAATAATGTGATGTTCTTGGGAATTTCTAAAAAGTTAGGGTTAATCCCTATCAAATTAGACAAGTGGCGGTCCAACTTAATAAGTTAAAGGTTAAGGTAGTTGGTGAGATTTTAAATGTCCATATGTATTTGTATTTTGATCCTAGGAACCAAAAATTCATAGATCTACAAGTGGTATAAATCCTTGAAGACTACATAATACTTATTAGTAGGGATTGGTTTAAAAATTTTAATGGGTACATGGCTACTAACTTCTCTCATATGTGGATACCCTGGAGAGGTGTGGACAATAAAATTATAGTAGATAGATAACATATGATGAAACACATGATCACATAATATAATTCCATGAATGAAAAGGTGAACCTTGTATCCTTATACCTATAAATCTACACCTTGTCTAAAAAAATTGTTAAACATGAAATTGACAACAAATGGATTCTAGGTTTATGGTCCTTGTTATTCAATAAGACTCATTATAAACAAGTTTATGGGGTAAAAATCCTTATAATTGACCCATATTTAAAGTGACACCTAGCCACTTATAGACTTTAGCTCCCCTATACCAATAACCTAGAAAATTAAAAAGCCTTGATCCTTCAGTTGTAATTGCCTTTCAAACATAGAGCCAAGGAAATCAAAGGATTTGGGAATTTTGATTTTTTCATAATCAAAGTCAAGTGTAAATTCATATGATAAATTTCCTATGTTAGGAAGTAAAACATAGGGCACGAGATTTGATAAAAAATTTCATGGGCTCTAATACTATTCCCATTCCCTAAGAAGAAAATTGAATGACTGATTCATTAGCAACTTCTACCATGAATATGACACCTCAATATGATGTGGGTCTATAGGATTTCTCTATCAAGTTAATCCTTTTCTAAACTATCCCATATAATGTTAAAATCTTCCAAGTATTTAAATATGATCAACATATCCTATAATTCATCAACAACATGAGTGTTTTTAAAGCTTAGATCATTGATGATAAGGAAAGATATGACCCAAGAGATATAAATTTTAACTAGGATGACATCATAAACCTTAGATAAAATTTATTCTCAAAAGGCATGATTTCCTTTGAGTGAGTATTTGATCTTGATAAGTCTGAACACCCATTTGAGAAGCCAAGGTACCAAAACACATAGTTTAAGACTATTGATCTTGGTCCCTTGATTATCCCCAAACTATTAACATTGGTTGTGATTGTACATCAACAGATATTTATCAATTCAAAGGGATGATACTAAGATATAGAGACATAATTGCCTAGGAATATGGACAACTTAATATATTTGACCTAAGTGTAATAATCCATAACATCCACCTAAAACTAAATTAGAAACCATTTAGACAAAGGTAGAGACCTATGAACCTAATTATAGAACCACTTATACACATAATTCCACAAGATCCTATCAATAAGAATCATTTTTGTAATATGCTATTCCACTTCAGTAGTTAATCCAGTACCCAAACATTAAAAAATGGATAGATTTGGCTATGTGTGGACTTCTAAAATCTAAAGCAAACATTTAATAAATATATTTACCAATTACCCTCCTTGGGAAAAGAGATTTAGATGTTGAGTGGATCCTAGATGATGTCCTTCTTAAATGTATTCTTGGGATATAACCAAGTTCTCATAAGCCTAGAAGATAAAACCAACATTGTTCACAATGAAGTGGGGCACTTTCACCTACAAATAGATGCCATTTGTCTTGATTAATGTAGTTGCTAATTTTTAGAGAGCCATAAATTTCACCTTCAAAGGTTTGATAGGTAAATGCATTGTTATCTATATGGATGACTTGATTATATTTTTAAAATATAGTTCAAACCACATTTGAAACCAACATAAGATATTTGATAGATGTAGAAGGTATGGTATAGTAAAAAGGAACTAAAATATTTATTTATGAAAATTTATTTTGGGTAAAAAATTATTTTTAGATTTGTTGAGATTTTCAAACCTAGAAATACCATGACGAAAAATGAAACTAAAGTGTAATGAACACTGAATCTAAGAAGGCCTTCAGATACATCAATAATTCATTCATGCAAGCACCAATTTTGATAATCCCACACTACACCAAGTATTTATAACTCTACTCTCTTTCTTCTAAGCATACCATTGTTGTAGTCCTCACTCAAAAGTATAACATAGAATAACACACAACCAATTTCATGTTCGCAAGCTTTAAAGATGTGGAGCTTAATTATTCTATTCTTGAAAATCATGCCTATGCCTTGGTCAAGATGGTGAAGAAATTTAATCATTACATCCTCAGGAATAAGGTGCATTACATTATATTAGACCTGATGATAAAACTTGTGCTAGGGTAGATTAAGTTAGGAGAGTGTAGAGGCCAATGGATATCCAAGTTACAAGAGTATGATTTGGATTTTAGACCTGATAAGCTTGTTTGAGGCTAGGATCTCATTCAATTAATCATAGAGAATGATCCCCAAATTACACAACATCATATGGAACAAGATAAAGTACTTTATTAAGATTAGTATGATCTGATCAAACACTACCTTTTTTATGGAAGTCCACCCCAAGACTAAACTAGACATAGAAAAGGGCCCTTAAACTTAAAGTAACTCATTACATGCACAATAAAGGGTCATTGATAGAAGGAATTATTAAGTCAACTATATTATATGCCTATCTAAATAAGAAATTAATGATGTTATGACTAGTTTCCATTAGAATATGAGTAATGGACATTTCTCTAAGAATGTAATGACACAAAAATCCCTATGAGTAGGGTATTATTGGTCCACCATATTCAAAGATGTTTATGCCCATGTATGCTCATGTCACCAGTGCTAAGTCTTTGCCAAATAGGAGATTCATGATGTAATTTCATTATAGCATGTTACTGAAGTAAAACCATTTTCATAGTGGGGATTAATTTCATATAAGTTATCAATCAGAACTCCTTAGTTAGCCATAGATTCATGCTCATGACCATTGTCTACATTACAAGGTAGACCGAGGTAGTGGCCACTAAGAATAGTACTACTAAGAAAGCGATCATATTTATAAAATATAATATAATCCCGTAATTTGGAATACCACTATAATTAGTTTATGTCAATGGACCTACAGTCCCATCTATAGATTTTATTAAGTGGGCATATGAACATGGAGTCACATTGAGATTGTCATATAACTACTACCCATAATTGAATAGTTTGGAAAAATCTACAAATAAGAACTTTATTGATGCAATCATGAAATCTACTAAAAGGAAGCCTCAATAATGGGAATCATTGCTAAAATATGCCCTTTAGGTTGATCCCACCTAGTACAAATAGACCGGCCCTCAAAATTTCACCATTACTATTGGTATATGGCTTAAAGTATATGTTCCCAATTACCCTTAGATTTTTTGCCTATAATTTTATTAAGGAGTACATAAAAAATAATGAGAATGTATAATTGAGGCTATTAGACATAATCCAATTAGAATATTCTTGAGAAGAGGCCCTCTAGAAATTTAGTAAGCACTAAGGCACAATTAAAATATGGTTTGACAAGATAGGGAAGGTGAAGGCCTTTAGGATTTATGACCTAGTACTACTATGGTATAAATCGCATGAAAATAAAGGCTATCACTTCATGTTTTAGCCATTATGGATTGGACCATATCAGATCTTATAGTTATTTGTACATAGCACATTCCACCTCAAGCACCTCGAAGGTAATGACCTCTTACTACCTATGAATGGATAGTTCTTGAAGCACTACTTCTTGATTTTCCCTTCAAATAAAATCTCATATTAACATTGGTAAGGGTGGTAATGTATATATTTTATTAGGATTAGGTTAGTTTATTTTTGTTGTGTGTTTAATTTTAGCTAATTTTGGCTCCCATAGGTGAGACTAATTTAAAAATTGACTAGGTGTAACATTTACCTTCCAAATGAAGTATTAAATGAACTTTTATAATAGAATCTAACAATGTTTAAGGTTGTAATGACAAGATTAAATCAATTGTTCATTTTGGTCTTATTTTTGTCTAGTCACTTCATGACATGTTTTAGGTTGTTCAATAGTGCTAAGAGTTTGGAGGTCCTTTTTGAGTCATCAAAAAAATGTCAAAATCACTTCATTTCCTCTTATGGTCTATAGAATTTCCTAAAAATATGTTGAGCTCTCTTTTCTAATGTTGTAAGCCTTTTCAAGTGTTTTATTACTCATTGTGTAATGTTCAAAAGAGAGCATGTGCAAGAAATGTTAGGTAATTATGAGAATTAATTTGATGTCACACAATACCACATTTTTATAGGTGTGAACACTTTTTGTATCATTTGAATTAGGATTCCAAGCAAAGTTGATAGTTATCATGTGAAAAGAGAGGTTTTTCAAAGGGTGGTTGTAGGTTTTTAGAATTAAATTCATGTATAATAACATATATGGCATACCCAATCTCCTTCATACTCAAACCAATCATTTATATGATCTAAAAGTCATAAATAAGCAGAAAACCTTCTTTTCTCTCCTATCAACTTTTTAGGGGTCCTAGGATGGTCAATAATTTTCACTTGGTGTGTAGAAGAGAGAAAGGGATTTAGATGGAATGATCTTATGGGTTTATATTGGTAATTATTAACTTAAAATACACTTCCATAGTTTTTATATTTATGGATCATCATTTATGAACAATCCCTAAGAGCTTAGGCAGTCAAAATTTCCCTCTTCATCTACACAAGGTCAATTTTAAATGTTTTTAAGGATTTTTTAAATTATTAGATGGAAATTAATGATTTAATGAGATCATAAAATATTAAATTAGTTCCATCATAAAAAATTTAACACCTAATTATCATGTGTGACCATTACAAAGAGTAAAACCTTCAGTTTGGATGGGTGACAAGCATGTTTCAACAAGCTCTAGCTAGGGTGTTTGATTGTTTTGGGTTTTGTTCACTCCAATACTTTCCAAGAAATTTTATGTTAGTAATTAAATATTTATATCAAAAAAATGAAGTTATTGACATAATCTCATGTAGTTTTTGTCCTTGTTTCTCTCAATAAAACTTCATCATTCTTGAATGGATGGGTGAATGTAAGTATCCACATGAAAGTGGAGTTATTTTATATTTATTTTATGTTATAAAATTGAGAGTTTCATTAGTGAGAAGGTTTGTTTTCAATTAACCTACAATTTTACCATATAATAAAACAAACATAGTTCTTATGAGGAAGAAGGAGATGCTTCAAGATTAAGTTCCCACCTAAAGGTCTTATTGTGGATTAATATAGACTATGGTAATATATAATGGTTTTTTAGTCATTATAAGGTTTGTCAAGTTTTAATAGAGATGATAAAAATCATAAAAATAAGGATAAAATGTTTTTATGTTGTGATAATATCAATGTATCACTATAACAGTTAATAGATATCCAAACATAGACCTACAGGCTTATGGCAGAGATGAACAAGTTTTGCATGAAGCTTGAGGTTGTAAGATATGAGGTCAAGATGAAAAAGATAATGAATGAGTTTTTTTTGTCCCATAAATTCACTAAGTGTTATATTTATTAGGTTTTAATTCAAAGTGGCATTCTAAACCTAATGAAGACATACTAGGACATTGAGACCTAAGGGAGAGAATACTTGATGAGAAGACATCAACCCTAAAAAAAATGTGCGATTGGTTTCACATTCCCAAAATGGTATATAAACGTATACTACATCCAATTTATATAATTTATTCACTAATTATGGGGTTTATAATGTTTTAATTTCAAAGTAGTAATTCAGACCTATTGAGAACATGCAGGGCTATGGGTGAAGAATGTGGAAAACATGAACTGTGTGGTGTTGGAGTAATGTATAGAGGAATGTAAATGGAAATTAAATCTAAGGAAAAATATTTAATCCATTATAAATTATAACAATAACCTCATATATTTTCACTAAGGAGACTTAAGACAATGAAATGGGCAAGAGGTCTATTTAGGCCTAAAGAGCCTAAATTGGTCATACACAGGCATGTGTACAAAAATTCAAAAAAACTTGAAAGTATGAAAGTGTTATAAGTATTTAAGAGTATAAATAGGTTATATAATATGTTATAATATTTTTTCATGATTTTAATCTCATTGGGTAGGAAGGAAAGTGCTTAAGTAAGCCTACTAGGGTCACTTGAA
This sequence comes from Torreya grandis, assembly GCA_037957365.1. NCBI lineage: Eukaryota > Viridiplantae > Streptophyta > Pinopsida > Cupressales > Taxaceae > Torreya > Torreya grandis. Next base: position 314,429 of record JARHVA010004416.1, on the reverse strand, counting down.
TGTAATTAGGCATACACCTTAGTTTGGAGCTTGAAGTAGTTTCAAGTAGATTTAAAAGTTAATTAATTGATTTAGGAATGGGGATACCTAAAAATAAATGTCATATACCCCAAGGTAATGTTTCAAAGTGAAACCAAATAATTTGGTGCATTCCCATGCAAATTCTTTTCTCTTGAGTCTTTCGTTGTAGAACTAGTCACCTAAGAGGCACTTTTAGAACGTGATAAATCACCTGAGAAGATGCATGGTATTCCTAAATAACTGGGTAGTGTTAATGTGTTATTTTAATCATAATTATTTTAATTATTTAAAGGATTGAGTCCCTATAGGCTATGAATAATCATTAAGAAACTAGGCTACCTAAAACCCTCCTTAAACCCTCACAATGACCCAATGAGATAAATGGATCCTATAAGTGCCGTAAATTGGTTGGCTTTAACTTTAAATTTATTTAATAAAATTTATTCCTCTCTTGGTCCTTTTATTAATCATATTTATAGAATTTTCTAAGGATAAAGTATATAAAAATGGCTTAAAAGGCATAGTTATAGAATTATTTGTGAGTGCAAAGTGGTGATAAGCCCTCAAATCAATAAAAAGGATTTATAATCCCAGTTAGAGATTATATTGCCTTATATTCCCTTTTATACATCTTCCAATATGATACATGAGCTATTCAAATTACTAATTTGGGCTAAAAGGTGACTGTATTACTATTTTGCCTAAAAAGCCTAATTACAGACCTATGGAGGATTATGGAGAGCTCGATAGAACTTTAAACATAAATAATATCACTAGTTTATGATATTTGGATCCTCATTATATCATGAAAAAAATACAATTAGGTGACTATAAGTAGGATTGATCATGATATCCTATCATATCATTGAAAAAACCTTGTGAGAGAGGTGTAGTGAGATTGATGGGTTTTAAGACACCTAATAAAACATGATTACCACTAAAACATCAGTATGAAAAACTATCAAAAATATACATGGTGTTAATGAAAATGTCATAGGTCATTTCAAGGTGACTTCGATGATTAATAATGCCATTTGTGACTTCTAGATAAGGAAGAGGGTAGTTTCAAACAAGATTTATTAGTTACCAAGACAATTAAGGAAAATCAAGTCTCTCCTACACCAAATCCTAGAAAATCTTGATCAACCAAGATGACAAATTTTAAATAAATTTCATATACCTACCTAATTATAGGATTTCTTGTTTTAACCTACTTCCTCATGAAGAGACACTTCTCATAAGTCTCTCCAATGTACACCATCTCTCTCTTTCTCTTTCTCTTCTATATATACTACCTAGTATGGATTTTTAGTGCATGTTCCACCTAATTATGGAAAATCCCTACTCATTTGTATACCTTTGATCAATTATACTACTAGTTTTAACTCCTTCTATGACTATACTTAGTGCATATATATGGATAGTTGATCTTTTTATGTGGTTTACTTAGTCTTCCTTGACATGTTGTCTGATTCTATCACCTATATGTAGTTTCAAAGATTATCTTGAAAGTCATGTGAAGTGTTCAAGTGAAATATAAGGGTTGAGTGTATCTATTCATTAGTGTCATTTTATACCTCTTAATTAGTCCTCCTAGCCTAAGAATCTATCACAACCTTCATATTAAAATGTTGATATAAGAGATTTAGATTGGGAGTAATGAATGTTAAGATTAGTCTCATGGTCTACATGTGAATATGATCTTGGTTGATAGTGATCAACAATTTTGGTGCATCACTTCCTTAGTTAGGCCAATTTTATTTTGCTTACCCTTTTTCTTTGCATGTAATAGGTATAGTAGTAGTTTTAAGGTGATATCATTAAGGGATCTAGTCTTATAGAGATATTAACCTCATTTTTTAGTCCAACCATATCCTAGAGGTTTTTCCATTCTATCAATTTAGTGAAGAGGCTTGAACAACCTCCTCAAGGGTGAAAATTTTGATGATAATAGTTATGGCATGCCTGGTGGGACTAGGATTGCATCTCATTGAAGAGTTATTGATGATTCTCTTCAAAATATCAACCTTTAGAGGAATGAAAATAAGCATAAATGGTGACTCCAAGTGAATGTCAATAAGTATAAGCAAACTAGGTGCTTAAAATCATAAAATTGGTATGTATCCTAATCATTATTTTGGTTAATATGCATTTTTTATGCCTTCATATTATCCATATCATGTTGATGGCATTCATGAATTCACCCCAAATTTATCTCAAAAAACAACATATAAACCTTACTTTGTATATCAATACACTCATGTCCCCCCTCCCAATCCAACTTAGTCCCCTTGACAACCTATTAATCCTTCTAGTCAACCTTGTCAAAGTCATTTTTCTTCCCTTATAAGTTTGGTAATTAAAATGAATAAGATTGATAAAGAGATATATCTTGAAATAATTGTCTATAACCCTTCTAGTCAAAATCAGAACACTCAAATGATGAAGAGTGTTGTGCATTCACTTAAGACTGAGTGGGAAACTATTTAGAAAGAAAACCAACATTTACTAATTAATGATGTCATGAAAATAAGAGGTCTAATTTAATGTCTTGAGATCAGATTGGTACTCAAAGAGGCATAAAATGCAATATGTTTAGTCTTGTTTACTTCTTCCTACTCCACATTAAAATTATTTTTTTCCAAACCCAACACAAGTTGTAATATGTCATTAAGATAGTTCTATGCCTATGAAATCTTCATCAAATCTTCCTTAAGATCCTAAGACCATTCCATCTTGGAGACCTTATTATACTAGGAACCCTAATTAGGTCATGCCTACTCTTGATAAATAACCTTCTCTCGTGCCTATCCAAAGTCAATAAAAGGGGAAATGTATGGTATCCAATTTAAAGGATATATCAAGTTCTTCAAGATATTCATATACACTCCAACTTGAGGTTACAACCATCCATGAATTTTAAGACACCTCCAGGTTTGATAGATCAATTAAAGAGTGTAATGATAAGAATAAAACATATTTAATTTAGTTCTCTTTTTCATCCCTTTAATACAATCATAATCATAATAGTACTCCCAAAGTCCCAAGTTGGAAGGATACAATAATAATTTTCAATCAAGTCAATTAAGTCTCTTTCCCTCCCACCCTATCTTTTATGAAGGAGATATAATTGCATTAAGGGTAGAAGATGGACATTCAAATGCAAAAGAGAGATTTTTAAAACTAGGTGATGAGGTGGAAGTCCTTAAAAAAATAAACTCAATCAGTTGTAAATGAATCTAAAGAAGGTTATGAGGAGAGTATCTCTAGTGTATATGATGAGGAAAAATTTCTTGGCATTCCTCTTTATCGATAAGGAAACAAATTATCCTTGAAGGATGGTGAAAGGGATGGTATTGATGGAAAAGTGCAAGGTAACATGACAACAACCTCTTATCAAAGTAATTCCATTGAAATTAGTGAAGAAGAAGATCTTGGTCGAGCATGGAAGCAACTATACCATAGTTTCATGGAATAAATAAACATGCTTGGTAAGCATGTGATCCCTCTAGAATAAGGAGCTTAACATCAACATGAAATTGGTTAATTTGTCATCCTCTTAGAAAATGATGAATTAGGTTTGTCTCAAGAGAAACATGATGAATTAAGTCTTGAATGGGTAGTTGATCTTCCATTATTTATGGAGGAGGAAAAATCCAATCTAACTCTTATGGATTGAGTCTTGATGAAGAGAAACATGACTATGTAGAAGTTGAGTAGGATACATCTAAAAATAAGGTAGGTATTCTTGATGATACATTGGATATTAGTCTTGTTGAACCTCATAGTTAAAATATATAAGTTGAAGAACACAACTCGAAGCCATGTCATGAGTCTATTCAAGAAATTAAAGATTTTGAATAGCATGTTATCCATAAAATTAATGACAATATTGAAATTCAAATTGGTATGCTTTTAAGTGATGAAGAAGAAGCTACCTTTTGGGAAGAGCTAGAAATATTTTTCTCAATTTTGGATTGTGAGCTTATAGTCTATGAGGAGAGTGATAATAATGTCATCTTATCAAATGAAAATGATTAAGATATGCATGAAAAATATCTTGAATAGAATACCATGTTTGATGACCTTATTGAATCTCATGGTCAAGTTCAAGGAAGCCTTGAAGACATGTAGAAGTCCTACTTGTACATGTTTAAGGAGTTTGAAGATATTGGTAGGCTAGCACCTAAATAAGAACAAGAAGTGGTTGTTAATAAGTATAAAGTTACTAACTCTCTAAAAAACCCTAATAGTCATTAGTAATAATTTTTAATTCATGGTGTAGCAAGGTGTGATGAGTACACTCTTTAAGATGAGAATGATATCGAATTTGAGGAATCAATAAAAGATGTAGCTGAGAATGAATCCTTTATGAATTAAAAAATAGCCACTTTGGAGGTTTATCACTTTTCCAAAGATGGAGAAAAATATGAGGTAAGAATTGAAGATCAAGATGATTTTATCTTTTGTTGGAGATATGTTTACTATTGTAGATCCATGTGAAGTCAAACCAAAGAAGGTTGTGGAAAAGAAAGGAGATGTTAAACCAATGACAAAGTCTAATCATAAGCTTACACATCATCCTTGCTCATCACATAAAATTGACTAAATAATTTTCCTTTTGATCCAGGAGGATCAATTTTGATAAGCTAGTTATATATAGTAGTTATTGACTTGTATTTCCTATAAGTGCTTCTTATGAAAATGTGTTTTGTCTTGTTGATTGTTGTGTGTGTGTAGATTTGGTATTTGATTTTGTCTTATTATGTTGGTGAGTTAGTTATTTATCTCAAATATTTAAAGTCATTTGTATTCAGGTGTCAATTTAAACTTAGGTCAAATATTGAGTAAGAGAAGACCCAATACCTAGTGGATGGATTAGGCAACCAGTCTAATGAGCATATTAGGTATGCAATCCAAAGAGGTTTCCAAAGATGTTAGCCATTTTTTTATACCATATGTGAGACTAATTAAAAAATTCACTAAGTTAAAAATTTTCCTTCCAAATGAAGTCTCAAATGAACTTATATAATAGAGTTTATCAAATTTTAATGTTATTTTGACAAGATTAAGGTAATTATTAAATTTGGTCTTGTGCTTGTATAGTCACTTCATGACATGTTTTAGGTTTTTCAGTAGTGATAAGGGTTTTGAGGGACTTATTGAGTCATTTAAAAAATTTCCAAGTCACTTCATGTCCTCTTATGGTCTTTACAAAAGCCTAGAAAGATGTTGAGCTCTCTTTTCTAAAATTGTAAGCCTTTCAAGTGTTTTATTTCTCATTATGTGATTTTTAAGAGAGAGTATGTGAAATAAATGATAGTTAATTAGAATAAATAATATGATGTCACATCATACCAAATCTGTATAGGTGTGAATGATCCCTATGAACACTTGTTGCATCATTTCAATCAAGCTTTCAAGTAGAGTTGATAATTCTCATGTGAAAATAGATGTTTGTCAAAGGGTGGTTTTAGTTTTTTAGAATGAAGTTTATCTCAAAGAACATCAATGGCCTCCTCCATCTCCCTCATTACTCAAACCAAGAATTTATGTGATATATAGGTTACAAAAAAGTATAAAACCCTCTTTTCTCTTTTATCAACTTCTTTGGTTGTCCTAAGATGGTCAGTGGTTTTCACTTAGTGTGTATTGGAAAGATAAATTTGGATGGAATTATCTTAGGGGTTGATATTAGTCCTTATATAATTCAAATACATGGCCATATTTCTTAGATTGATGTCCATTCCTTTTTAAATAATTGCTAAGAGATCACATAGTCAAAATTACCCTCTTCATCCACACATGGTAAATTTTGAACATTTTAAAGGCATTTTTAAATTATTATATGGAAATGAAGGATTGAATTAGATCACAAAATATTTCATTATCTCCCTCATATCATTTACAACACTTATTTAGCATGTGTGATCCTCAAAAAGAGAAAATTTTTTAGCCTTGATGGGTGTCATGCATGTTTTAACAAACTCTAGGAAGGGTCTTTGATTATTTTGGGTCTTCTTCACTCCAATAGTGTCCAAGAAATTTTATATTGGTCATTCAATATTTCTAACAACCACTTAAAGTGAGATACAATAGGTCATGAAGGTTTTGGCCTTGTTTCTCTCAACAAAACTTCATGGTTATTAAATTGATAGGCAAATGTAGGTTTGTACATGAAAGTGGAAGTGTTTGATATTTATTATATGTTATAACATTGAGAGGGTACTTAATGTGAAGTTTTTTTTCAATTCACCTACCATTAGACCATATAATAAAACAAACTTATTTCATGTGAGGAAGAAGGAGATGTTCCAAGATCAAATTTCCATCTATATGTTTGACAATGGATTGATACAAACTAAGGTAAGAGAGAACGGTTTTGTAGTGATTGGAAGGTTTATAAAGTTTTAATAGAGATGAAAAACATTATAAAAATAAAGAGAAAATGTTGAGATGTTGTGAAAACATCAAGGTAGCACTATAACAATTTTTTACATATCCAAACATAGACCTATAGGCTTCTGAAAAAAAGGTACATGTTTTACACAAATCCTAAGGTTTAAAAATATGAGGTGAAGATGTAGAAGATATGTAATGAGTTGTGTTCTTCCCATACATGCAATAAGTGTTACACTAAATAGGTTTTACTTCAAAGTGGTAGTATAAACCTAATGAATACATACTAGAACTATGAGACCTAAGGGAGAGAATATTAGATGAGAAGACATGATCCATAAGAAACCAATGTGGGATTGGTTTCACATTCCCAAAATGGTATATACATGTCTACTTCATCTAATTTATCTCATTTATTCACTAAGTATGGGGTCCAATATTTTTCATTTAAAAGTTTGAGAATATATAGGCCTATGTGTTTAGAATGAATAAAACATGAACTCTGTGGTGTTAGAGGGATGTCTAAAGGTTTAAAAAGGGAAATGAAAGCAAAGAACACATTAAATACATTATAAATGATAATAAGACCCTAACAAATTTTTAGCGAGAAGACCAAAGATAATAAAATGGGAAATAGGTCTAATTATGTCTAAAGATCCTAAATTGGCCATACACATGCCTATGTATGAAAATTCAAGAAAACTAGATCTCACTAGGTAGGAAGGAAAGTGCTCGAGTAAGCCTATTAGGGTCACTTGAATGAAACTAGGCATAAACCCTAGTTCTGAGATTTAATAATTTTAAGTATATTGAAAGGGTAATAAACAAATTTATGAATGGGGATACCTCATAAGATGTATAATAGACACCAAGTAAATGTTTCAAATTTAAACCAAATAGTTAGGTACATTCTCTCTCTCTCTCTCTCTCTCTCTCTCTCTCTCTCTCTCTCTCTCTCTCTCTCTCTCTCTCTCTCTCTCTCTCTCTCTCTCTCTCTCTCTCTCTCAAGTCTACAGTTGTAGACATAGTCACCCAAGAGGCATTGTAGACATAGTCACCCAAGAGGCACTTTTGGTATTGAGAACTCACTTGAGAAGATGCATGGTATTACTAGCTCATTGGGGAGTGTAAATGGGGTTCTTTACTCATAATTCTTGGCATTAGTTCTTGAATTGAGGCCCTATAGGATATGAATAATCATTATGAAACTAGGCCACCTAAAAGCCTCCTTAAACCCTCATAATTTCCCGATGGGAGAAATGGATATGTAGACACCTAAATTAATTTTAGTGTTGAAATTCACTTAAAACCTATTAATCGTTCTTATTAACATAACTAATGACATTTCCATCTTATTAAATAATTAATTAAATCAAATTTAATTAATTGTGCACAGTTTTAATTCATATTTATATTAAATTCAGATTTTAAACCTCACCCAACATCTTCCACCTTAATCTCCCTCACATGTTGACTCATTCTAACTAGTCCCACAACTTCCTCAACCTCCTTCAAGTCATACCTTGAGTTTTCAAATAGTTTGACTCATTCTTGGTGACTCAATTAACCATTTGCATGTTTCTCTCAACCATTTGAAGTGGTAATCATACTCATATATGAGGACTAATTAGACACCATATCTTATTTGGATCATATAAAATATCCAAAAAATCCTCCACCATTTGATATTTTCTCCAAAAATCTTTAATAAAATGAAATACATCACTTTCATCATCTTAAATTATGATCATGAAGTGATATCAAAATCACAAGTTAATCCAAAGTAAATCAAAGCTATCAAAGAGCATTTTGCACCAAAACACTGCCCATTTTACCTTGAATTGGAAGAGTGATCAACCAAATTTCAAAGAGAGCTAATTAAATCTACATCACAATGGAAGAAGATTTTGCAACCAAGGTATAAGTTTATGTTTTTTTATTTTGTTTGTATATCTAGCTTAGTTTGAGATAGTTTAGATTAAGATTTATTAGTTTAATTTACATTTCTAGATTTTCTTTAATATATTTTGGCATGCTCAGTGGGACATTCCCTCATATTTTTCATCTCATACTCATCATAATTTCATTTATAAAGCATTTTTCATTTTCTTCGTGCTATTTTTCTTTTAGATATGTGTATAATCTTGGTTTTTTGTGTATTATTTGAAGCTATAGTTCACTTTTTCGAATTTTCTATTTTGTTATGCATGACTACTTCATAACTACAAAATTGAAGACATTAATTACAAAAATGTAACCCACAACTATGAAATTGTTTCTAATCATATTTATAGAGTTTTTTTACCTCTTTTTTAACCATTATTTTTATGTTTGATTTCTACTTCTGATAGTGTTTTTAATTTCTTATAACTCTCTATTATAGGCAAGTAGTGAATTCTATGAACTTATCAGTGAAATCACTATTCTAAACTATGAATTTATTCTAATTAGTTTTGAAATCATTAACTTTAGCGAAGAAATCATCATCTCAAATAGTGAAATTATGATTTTTAACATAAAAATCATCATTTCTACCAATGAAATTATTTATATCAACTGTGAATTCATCATTTAAGACTACAAAATAGGTAACTATATCAAAAAAAATTATAAGATTAATTGTGAAATTTTTTTTAAACTAGAAATTCATTTTCCTATGTTTTATTGCATTCTCTATTATTTTCTATGTATAACCATTTACAATTTAACTTTTATGTTTTAATATGTAATTGTGAATTTGTAATAAAGGCTAGTTTTTATGTTGTTTTTGTGATTTTTATTTACTCCATTATAGGTTTCCTTGACTCTAAGCGTAAACAAACACACTAACCAATTATTTGCAGAGCACTTGTCAAATAAATTTATTAAAAGGGATAAAACAAAAACCAAATTCTTTTATTTTTTCTACTAACATTTCAATTCAATGTTTCTCATAATTAGCTCACATTGGTGTAGAGTTATTTTATTTCAGCATTCTATTTATGTTGTGAAATTATTTATGTTATTCCCTTGGCATCACATTGGTGATGATACTTAGGAATCAAAAATAATTTCATAAATTTTGTTTTTACCCAAGTTGTGTTTGTGTATGCTCTTTCCTTATCATCACATTGATGATGATACCTATTGAGAGAAGCATACCTCCATTTCTAAAAAAAGGGGACCCTTGTGTCAAATTTTGCAAATTTGTACCTTAAAATAAAAGATTCCCTAGATTATAATGTCACTAGCATGTTTGCAATTTATTTTATTTGAGAATCACCCACATTTGGTATGGTTAGAATATTTGTGTATAATTATGGTTTTCCCTTGTCTATAATTGCTAACTTTGGATCTCTATGTTTTCCAACTATAGGTCCAATAAGGTTTACTTGGAATGAGCAATGCTTGGGTTTCATGATTTTAATGTTAACTTGATTCTTTACTATCCTATAGTCTATTGGAAATAAAGTCTAATTTCTAAAACCTTAGTCTATGTTTAATCTAGGAACTTGATTTAAATTTGGTAGGAGTTTTTACTTAAGCTACACAAGAACACTTTAAATGGGTTATGGACTTATTTTAATTTTTTTTATATTAGAGCTTAGTCTTGTTTTATATTTCAAGAATTTTGGTTTGGTAAATTCTTTTAAAATTTACATTTTTTCTCTTCAAACTCTTTGAATTTTTTGAATTGCCCTTCATAACTTTTATTATTCAATAAATCACCCTTCAAAACTTTTGTTCTATAGTAAATTTCCATTTGAAACTTTTGTTCTACAATAATTTGCCCTTCAAACATTTTATCCAAAAAAATTTGGTCTTCAGGGGAAATGTGTCGAACATTTTGTCTGGGATGATTTATTTGAAAGAATACCCTTCAAAAAAATTTAAAGCGCCCTTTAGATTTTTTAAAGTTCCCTTTGGGATTTCTGTTAAGGGCACTTTATCTTCCAGATATACCCTTTAGGTTTTCTAAAATGACCATTCAGAATTTTGTCTTTAGAAATTTTGTCTGACATAAAAAGCCCAAAATATTTTCCCTAAAATTTTGATTTAATTAAACTCTTTTATGCCACGGCCATTTTAATATGTTTTTAAAATTAGCCTAATACTTTATATTGAAGCCTTATTTATTAATGTGAATGATAACATTAATTTGGCACTTTAATTTAAATTCTTATTATTCATATGCCCTAACTTCAATATTTCCTATTATCTATAGGAACTGATTTCACTTGGATTAATGGACATGTTTTTGTGATAATCATGGCTTCACCCCATTCCCATGTCACTAGAATTATTGCTTATGTTTCAAGATCAATAAAATATCATTTGGTAATAAACATGTTTAATGGTTTTGTGCTTGATTAAACTAATCTTTATTTACCATTGGTTTAATATTAATTGGATCTATGTTTAAGCCATGTCTAATGTTTTAACCTAGGCCCCCTTTTCAATTAAATTCAAATTTTCATGGGAAAAATTATCTATGCTATAGACTTAGCTTAAAAACACTATGCTATGTCTCTATTATATCACATAACCTCTTGGTCTATTTTACTATTATCATGGTCTAACTAATGCAATGTTCACTTTATTATCCTTGACACAGCCTAATGTTTTAAATTGTATTTATGAAATAAAAACCGTAGGGTAAACCTTATGCCATATCTTCTATTCATAGGGTATTTTTTTATTATGTTTCTAGCTTAGGCTAAAAATTCTTTGTTATATATCTTTTATTTCATGGGGTCCCTTTTATTATGCTCCAATCTTAAATTAAATCTTCTTAGCCTAAGGTCTTTAGTCATGATTATTTAAAATAAATAAAACCATAGTATGAAAATTTTATACTAAGTTATATATTTTCCTCAAACCTTACTTAAACATTATACATCTTTGTAAGATATATGATCAACATTTTCCTAGATAATATTGATCAAATAGGGTGAGATTGAGTTGGACTTTTCATTGAGATGTAAAAATCCCATGGGACCACCAAGTAGCACAACTTCAGATCATAATAAAAATTAAAGCCCTATCATATTCCATGATCAATGATGTGTGTTTGCTCACCCAAGAGAGATCCAACAGTGTGTGATTAAGGGTGGAATTTTGAATAAATATTGAGTAAATGTGATACCACCAAGTAACACACACAAGAAGAAGAATAAGCCCAAAAAAAAACAAATGGTAGGCCCAACAAACAATCCTAGTGATGTACTTAAAATTGATGGTTACACACCAATCAAAAATTTTCACATACACATCAATTGATGGTCTAACATATGTCAAATCTAAGATAGAAAAAAATCCTAGTGACATGCTTAAAATTGATGATCATGCACCCATAAAATCATATACATCAAATGATTGGCATGCAACATCAATTTTAAGATAGATGTTTGGATCCAAATTGTCAAAAGATCTATAGAATGTGTTGATTCATGTAAATGGATCAAATGGTGTAAAATCAAAGCTAGTTTTTCAAATGAAATAGTCATATTTTGTATAAGGATGAGTATAATCCCATAGAGATGTCATGAAAATGCCACACTAGAGCCACATGGCTGTAATATTCCAAATTAAAGATATTATAGACCTAGTAATGCAAAGGAGAGCATAAATTATCATATATCTAAAGATAATTTGATATAGGTTAAACCCATAAGCAATTTTATATTCCATGATTGCTTGGAGGAGTGTTTCTTAAGTGGACATCAAATTCTATTATGACCTTAGAAGTAGAGAAAGGGATTACTCTAGGCGAAGAACATCAAAGAACCATGAATATCTTATAGAAACATAGGGGTCCCAAAGCTTAAGAGATTTAGGAATATTATTCCTATAGCTAACCATTGTAAATTTTGAAAGTGGAATATTCTATTTGTAAAGGCATGTGTTGTTTGTAAAACACACTACCTATGGATCAATCCACTAGGAAAATCTAGTGTCTTTCCTTGCATCTTATAAAAGGAGCATTGTGAATTGGAAAAGGGAGGGATTTTTTTAGCCAAAAATTTTTGTAAACTTTTGAGCAATTAATACAAGTGAGGAATTCTATAAAGATTATCCATATTCATTTGTGTGATTTGTTATTATGGTTTCTCTCTCACTTATTTGTTCATATTTCTAGATTTGAATGGTTCTTATGAATTATTAGTGTGCATCTTTTAATTTTTGAGTTGTCAACTTGTGTCAATGCTATTTTGATTAAAATTTATTAGGTTTAACTTGTGTCAATTACTCTTCTTGTATTTGGGCTAATGTTGTTTTCTTACAGGTAAATCTTTAATGTGAACTTAGTTATTATTTGCAATTTTCTTATTCCTTAGATCTTTTCCTGATGTGTATTAAGTTTTGAGCTCATTTTATTCCACATTATACATTTTTTAAGTGTATTCTTGGAATAAATTTGAACTTTGTCATGATGTTTGTGATAAAGACTAGCAACATCTATTTTTTTCCTTACCTTTTCTTTTATTCCTATTATAACCAAATCAATCTAGCTTAATTTCCTTTATAAATATTCATTTTAGACTAGCCTTTAGATTATAATTTGATCATAATTCACTAATATTAGCTCATATTACTTCACTATTTATAAAAGATAACTAGTTGGCCATGGTGGCTCCTAACCACCAAACTTTATAAATATTGTAAAATAGTCCACTTACTTTTCCTCTATTCCATTGATAGACAATAGGATTATCATAACCTGCAACTCATGCAATTAATTATTTGAATTTTAAAATGATAAGTATTCATTAAATGCTCTAAGCACCCATGATACTAATGCTAAAAGGATGGTCATTAGATCTTTGTAGATTTAAAGTATCTTTGCTCATTCTATGAATTATGTTTAAAGATTGGTGTAACATTTACAAAATTATGTCAATATTTCTCCAATTGTGTAAATATAATTGATCTTTATAATCTTTGACTTATTTTTTTGCTTTCTTTAGACAAAGATCAATGTTTTTTGAAGGTATATGCTTAATTATGTTAAGTATGGCTTGAACATTGTCAATTCTATAGGTTTGAGGTTAGTAATATCTATTTTCATCAAATACTGATAGATCCTTTACTAATTTGATTTTTTTTTAGCTTAAACATGTAAATATCAATCATACTCATGAATTTGGATATATATTTGAGGTAACTTAGTTAAAAATTATTATCCTTTGTCATCCTATATATAAATATTTGAAAAAAATTCTTAATGTGCAAGTTTAATCATTATTTCTTACAAATTTAAGACTAACACATCATATTTAAAATAGGATTCAAGGCCCAAAATCTATAATTATTAATAATTAGGACAATGTCACATTTGAAGACTAGAGAACCTCTTCTTTCATTAGAAGTTCAAAAGAGAACTATGCAAGATAAATCTTAATGTAGGCTTTCAAAGTCTCTCCCAACTTCACCAATTCATAGGGATCTTATGTTTGATCCCTATCAAGGTATGGTTTGGCTAGATGGTTCCTCAAATAATGTGCCAAGTGTGGTACATAACCTTCCTCATGATCTTGAAAAGTATTTTCCAACATTTAATCCTAGTGGAACATATTAAATAATTAAAAGTGGCTTTGAGATTGTTAAATGTCACTCATGAAGATGTAGCATGTAGACTATTTCTTTTCACTTTTAAATATGTTGCATATGAATGGTTTCTAAGTCTCCCTAAAAATTAAATTACTAGTTGAGTTTATTTTAAAAATGTATTCATTAACCATTTCATTAAAATCATTAATCCTTGTGTCCTATACCAACAATTCACCATAGTGAAAAGTGATACAAATGAGCCCATAAGAGATTTCAATGTTAGGTTCTAAAAAATGTTTAGTAAGACCATATATTTTTTATAGACTTGATGAGGATTTAGCCTTGTAAATCTATAAGGATGCCTTGAATCCTATGAATTTTATGTTTATAAAGAGAGATGTTGGACCCATGAATGCATTAGCTTTAGATTATACCAAGACTATGATTATTAATGACCAGATGCAACCTGAAGGATAATTGGCATACTCCATTCCTAATGCCAATCCACATTTTCCCATTCTAAATTTTATTCCCAGTGCTAACCAAAATGTGCCTACCCTAAACCAACTTCTAGTCATGAACCAACTACCTTTGAGACATACCCATCTTACTCAAAACATGGGGATCTTGAACAATTCTACCCATGGATCTCATCCATAGGATCAAAAAGCTTTAATGCCTATGGCTAGTGCTAACACTTATGTTCATAATTATGAGACCCCAAAAAATGAGAGTGACTTTATCCTCAAGATGGTCCAAAAGCTTAGCACTAACTTCCTTAAGTTACAAAAATAAGTAAGTAATACTAGAGAGAGCTATAGTAGGAATTATTATTTTCAAAGGTTCAATAGGCCCACTAATAGATTTCAGAATCATAGTTACCACCACAACAAGAATAATGAGCCATCTAATGGAAAAAATGTGCTTGATATGAATCTTATTGATGTTGCTTTACCCAACTATTGTAGAGTTCATTGCACTTCTAAGCATGGGGAAATAAACTATGTTTAATTTTGTAATTCTTTTGAATATTTCCAAAAAGAACTATATACTTTTGAAGTGATCCCTAATAAGGATTGTGATGTAGGTATATTTGGTTCCTCAAGGTCATCTAGATCATCTGATCCAACTCTCATGGTGGAGACATTTGAGTTCCGTTTCCAAGAAGACAATGAGGCTAAGGATATTCCTGAAGAGATTCATGCTTTTTAGAATTTTTTTAAGAAGACTTAACCTCTGAGAAACCAGGAGTAGAAGAAACCATTGACCACTTCAACTCCTCCAAATAACTTTGAGACTCCTCTTAACACCACCTTATAAAATAATCTAGAACTCCTTAAAAGAAGTACTTCTAAACCCAATGTTGATGCAACTAATGTTTTCAATAAGACTAGGTATAACATAATACATGACATGAAAAATATCAAAGTGAACATTACCTTGCATTAGTCAATGTAAATTACTGAACAAAGAGATCTATTGTTAGAATCATTATTTAAAAGGTTTTGTAAGTCTCAAAATTATGCACATGCTAATGTCATGATACACAAAAGTAAGGAAGATATTCTTCATTTCCTACTTATAGGTAGGATCTTTGATAAAAACATACATAATTATTTATTATATTTTAGTGCATCTATAAATATAATGCCTAAGGGTGTTTGTGAATAATTAGGTTTGACTCTTATTAAGTCTGATAGATTTGTAACTTATTTAGATAAATCAAGAGTCAAAGTGATTAGTGAATTATTGAATGTTCACATAAAAATCACCTTAGAATCAAGGATGTAATAATTCAGTGATATCCAAGTAGTGGACATCCTTGATGCTTATAGGATGTTATTGAGTAGAGACTAGACTAGGAACCTGAATGGTTACATGTCAATGGATTATTCACATATGTGGTTTCCTTGAAATGGAGTCCCCAAAAAAATAAGGATAGAAAAGGAGCTCAAAATGAAACATATGATCATGGATTATAATTAAATAAATGAGAGGTTCAACATGGTTAAATCAAACCTTGATATTTACACTGTTAACAACATAAAGGTATGTAACTCTAAAACTTCTCATGCTTTCCCTAGATTATGGAAACTTTATTTTGATGGTGATAGATGTAAATTAGGTTATAGGGTAAGAGGGGTTTTAATAAATCCCATTTGGAATTAATATAATGCCTCTTACAAACTTCATTTCCCATGCACCAATAATTTGGCTGAGTATGAAGCACTTATTCTTGGATTACAATTTGCAATCAAGAATGAGACCAAAGAACTATTGGTTTTTGGTGATTATAAACTAGTGGTTGATCAATTCAAAATTAAATATCAATGAAAATTTGTGTATCTCAATAAATATAAATTTAGAGTATGGAACTTAATTGAATGTTTTGATGCTTTTAACATTGTGTCAATCCCTAGGGAAGAAAAGAAGGCCATTGATGAACTTGCTTTAGTTGCAACCAACCTTATTCCTAATCATACTTCCAAGTTTAAAAACCTTACAATTAAGTTAATACCATGTCCCTAAATGCTTGATAATGTCAACAACTTGTAGGTATTTATCGATGATCAGTAGATCATAGATTTCTTGACTAGTTTAGGATTATTTAAGGGTACCATTATTGATGAAGCCAATATCCTTGATGATGAGAAAAATGAAATAAAAATTGAAGATAAAGTCATTCAATTTTTTAATAATAAGATCCCCAAAGGCATGATAGCCTTAGAGAGACTCTTTGATTCTTAAAGACTAGCTAAGGCTACCAAGGTTCCCAAAGTAAGTGGTAAGGATTATGATGCAATTGATCTTGGATTTCAAGGTACAACTCAACTGGTCAATATTGGTATAATATGTACAAGTCTAAAAAATGAAAGAGCTAAAGAAATACTAGCTAAATATAAAAATATCATAACATGGTCCTATGTTGACCTAAATATCTTTGATCCAAAGGTCATAGCTCACATCATACCTTTAAAATAAAACTATAAACCTTTAAAAAAAAAGTAGAGGCCTTTCAACCCAATCTTAGAACCATTGATATATAGAGAGGTGAAGAATCTCTTGGATTCCAATATTGTGTTTCCCATTAGACATTCCACTTGGGGTGCTAATTTAGTCCCAATACAAAATAAAAATAGTGAAATAAGGTTTTACATTGATTTTAGAAACCTAAATAGAGAATCTGAGAAAGATAATTACCCCTACCTTCTCTTACCTAGGTAATACAAATCATTTTTGGTTCTACCATGATGTCCTTTCTTTATTTTTTAGGGTATAATTAGGTGTTGGTGAATCAATAAGATAGGATGAAGACTATGTTTATAATGAAGTGGGTCACCTTCAACTATAAAAGAATGCCCTTTGGGCTGATCAACATAGGGGCAACATTCTAAAGGGCCATGGACCATGATTTTCAAGGTCTTATAGGTAAATGAATTATTATATACATGGATGATCTAACTATCTTTTCTAAAAATAGGGAGGATCATATTATACACCTACAATAGGTATTTGAAAGATGCATAAGCTGTGGAATTTCTCTCAACCTAAAGAAAAGTATTTTTTGTGTTATTGAGGGAAAACTATTAGGACATGTTATCAATGAGGGAATATCTATAGACCCTGAAAGAGTAAAAGATATATCTAAGATAGAGCCTCATAATAGTAGGAAACAATTTAAGTCCTTTGGTAAAATTAAAATTATTTAAAAAGTTCATTTTTGGCTTTGCAAAGATCATGAGGTCATTGAACGATATGCTGAAAAAGGATGCCAAAGTCTCATGGAATGATGAAGAGAGTAAAGACTTGATAGACATCAAAGAGGTAATTGGGCAAGCCCCAATCTTGATAAGCATGAACTTTACCAATTATTTTTATATTTACTCATTTGATTTGGATCATATTATAGATACAGTTATTACTCATAAAATGGATGGTTGTGACCATCCCATAGCTTTTATGATCTTATATTTAAAAAATGTTGAGTTAAACTATTCTTTGATTGATAAGAAAGCATGTTCATTAATCAAGGTAGTAAAAATTTTTAGGAAATATATTCTTAGAAATAAGGTTCATGCAGTCTTACCTGATCCTACCACTAAGCTCATACCAAGTCAAAATAAACTAGGAGAAAGGAGAGGTAAGTGGATGTCTATGATTTAGGAATATGACATTTAAATGAAAACTACTAATTGTTAAGATGCCAAGATTTAATTCAATTGATTGTAAATAATAACCACAAGCTAAGTGTCATACAAGTAGATCAATAAATTTTTCACTCCAATGATTGGTATGATCCTATTATCTACTTAATAATCAATGAAAATTTTCCTATAGGGTTAATTATAAATCAAAATGAATCTTTAAGGCTCAAGGCAACCCATTACCTGATCAAAGATGGATTTATATATAGAAGAAACTTTGAAGGCATTAACCTAAGGTGTGTATCTAAGGAAGAGGTAGCCAACATCATGAGCACTTTTCATGAAAATCTAGGAACTAGACATCCATTAGGAAGAACCATGGCCCACAAAATCTTAAGGTATGGATACTATTATCCCACAATCTTTAAGGATCACCACAAGCACGTAATGGATTGTCATTCATATCAAGTATTTAGCATAAAGTATCCTAAGGCATCCATGCCTTTAGAACTAATTAGGGTGGGTAAACCTTTTTCCTAGTGTGGGATCAATTTTGTGTAGGTCATAAACTCTAATTCCTCTGATGGTCACAAATACGTCCTAACTACTACCAACTACTACACTAGATAGATTGAACCAATGGTGACGAAATAATGTAGAATAAAAGTGATCAAATTTTTGGAAGAAAACATATGCACTAGATTTGGAATGTTAGTTTCTCTAATTTATGACAATGGATCTACTTTTATATCCATTTAAATGACAAAATGGGCATATGATAAAAACATCCTTCTCAATTTCTCATCAAACCATTACCCACAAGGCAATGGAGTATCTAAATCAATGAATAAGAACTTGATGAAGGCAATAAGGAAGTCTATAATAGACAAACCTAGGACATGTCACAAGCTTTTCAAATATGCCCTTTGGCTAGATAAAACAAGAATAAAAAAATCCCTCAAAACATCACCCATATTACTGGTGTATGTCCAAGAACCCATCTTCCCCATCACCCTCAAAATACCAATGTATAGGTTCATGAAATAATATATGGAGGAAGACCAAGAATTTACAAATTTAAGGTTGATGGACATCATACAGATGGAATATGAGAGAGAAGAGGATTTTTATAATTTTATTAGACACCAAACCATAGTCAAGATATGGTTTGATAAATGATAAAAAATAAAGGTATTCAGGCAAAGAGACTTAGTTCTTCTTTGGGACAAGGCATCTGAGGCTAAGGGTAAACATAAAAAATTCACACCTCTATGAATAAGTCCATACCAAATAGTTGAGATACTTGGAGATAACACCTTCAACTTGAAAGACCTACAAGGAGCAAAATTCACATTGCCCACCAATGGGCAATACCTCAAACACTACTTCTCTATTGTCCCACATGGGGTCTTCATGGAATGACTATAAGAATACTTAGATTTAATTTAGGTAGTATATGTTAGTTTCTTTTTGTTCTTTCCTTCATGTCCCTTGTTTGTATATAATTTTACATTTATTTGTTCACTTTTCATTTGATTTCTACTTTGTCAATTTCTATTTGTGTGTGTACTTTCTCTACTTTATTCCTTGCTTGTAAAAAGTCATTTTAGATAACCCTTAGCTCAAAGTTCACATAATTACTTAATAAATCTAATGTTTAGAGATGTAAGTATAAATCTTAAGCAAGTGTTGACCATGGAATCAAAATATAAAATTTGTGTTATAGTTTGGAAAAACTAGTAATGACTAGTGCATAGGTTAACTATTACATAAGATCTTAAACATTGTTTTGATCTAAATTTGGTTTTAATAGGAATTTCACATGTGGGATGAAATTTTAAACTATTAGGACATAGTCATGTTTGTACTTAACAAACATTATTACCTAGGATAAATGTTAAAACCATAAGTGACTATCTAAAGATGAAACATTTGACCAAATCCATAAACCTGGTTAACCTGGTTCTCAACCTTTATTGGAAAGCCAAAAATGACCCAAAAATACAAAAACATGAGCTTATTTAAAAATTCAAAGAGATTTATACATCAAAGGTGATTCAGGTAATCTCCATTAGGGATATAGATGCTTGGATGGTAGTGTATCAAGGCCTTGAGTGGATCCAAATTCATCTATGTCAATGCTATGGAGTCTTAGCTAGTAGTAGAGAAATATCCAAGCCTTCCCTAAGCTAAAGCATGGTTATTAATGGATATATAAACATGTTATAAGTCAATATTAATTATTAAAAGAATGAAATCTAGAATTTTTCCCCTTAATTCCATGGCAAATGATAATTAGAATCAAAGCACACACATGACATGACTAGGTTTTGATGTTTGATCCTAATTATATAGGTGCAAGACTTGTTATAAACCATGAACTGATCTTGATAATGATGCCAATAAAATGGAATAACTAATCTAGTTATTTGTCTAAACCATAGTCTCTAAATTCTAACATATTTCTATGTTTACCCTAGAAGTCACCATTTGTTGAGGTGAAGATACCACCATTTCTAAAAAATGGGGACCCTTGTGTCAAATTGTGCAAATTTGTATCTTGAAATAGAATATTCTATGGATCACAATGTCACTAACATTTTTTCACTTTATTTTCTTTGAGGATCACCCATATTTAGTATGGTTAGCATATTTATGTGTAATTATGGTTTGCACTTGTCTATAATTATAAACATTAGATATCTATGTTTTACAGCTACAAGTCCAATAAGGCCTACTTGGAATTAACAATTCTTGGTTTTCATTTTTAAGATTAACTTGATTATTTACTAGCCTTTGGTCTATTTGAAATCAAGTCAAATTACTAAACCCTTAGTCTATGTTTAATTTAAGTACTTAATTTGAATTTGGTAAGAGATTTTATTTATGTTATATGGTAACACTTTAAATAGGTTATGGACTTATTTTAATTTTTTTTGTCTTAGATCTTAGTCTTGTTTTATCTTTCAGGCATTTTGGTTTCGTAAATTTTTTTAGACTTTGCATTTTTTTATCTTCAAACTCTTTGAAATGACCCTTCATATTTTTATGAAATTCCTCTTAGAAATTTAATTCCTCAATAAATTTCACTTTGAACTTTTTTTTCTACAATAAATTTCCATTTAGAACTATTGTTCTACAATAATTTTCCCTTTGGACATTTTGTCTGACAAAATTTGGTCTTCAAGGGAAATGTGTCAAACATTTTGTTTGGGACAATTTCCCCAAAATAATACCCTTTATAATTTTTGAAAGTGCCCTTAAATTTTTTGTAAGTTCCCTTTAGTATTTTTTTAAGGTTACTTTATCTTCTAGACATACCCTTCAGGTATTATAAAAATATCGATATATTTTCCATAAGACATTAATTTCATCAGACTATTTTATGCCATGGTCATTTTAATATGTTTTTAAACTTAGCCTAAGACTTTGGATTGAAGTATTATTTATTAATGTGAATGAGAACATTAATACAATACTTTAGTTTATATTCTTATTATTCACATGCCCTAACTTTAATATTTCCTATTGTCTACAGGAACCAATATTCCTTGGATTAATGGATATGTTTTTGGGATGTTCATAGCTTCACCCACTTCCAATGTTTATAAACTTGTTTTTTATGTTGAAGGGTCAATAGAATATCATTTGGGAATAATCATGTTTATTATTTTCATTCTTGAATGATTAAAATGATCTTTATTTGCCATTGGTTCAAGATTAATTAGATCCATGTTTAAGCCATGTCTAATGTTTTAACCTAGGCCCTTTTGAATTAAATTCAAACTTGTATGGAAATAATTATCCATGTTATAGACTTATATTTAAAACTCTATGTTATGTCTCTTTTATATCCCATGACCCCTTGGTCTAACTTACTATTAACATGGTCTAACTAATGTAGGGTCCCTTTTATTATCCTAGACTTAGTCTAAAGTTTTAAATTACATTTATGTAATAAAAACCTTAGGCTAAACCTTATGTCATATATTCTATTCAAAATGTCCATTTTTAATTATGTTTTTATCTTAGGCTAAAAAATATTTACTATGACTCTTGTATTTCATGGGGTCCCTTTTATTATACTCAAAGCTTAGCTTAAATATTCTCAGCCTAATGTCTTAAGTCATGTTTATTTAACATGAAATAAAACCATAATATGAAAAATTTATACTAAGTTTTATAGTTTCCTTGAACTTTACTTGAACATTGTACATCTTTGTAAGATCTGTGATCCACATTTTCCCATATAGTATTGATTGAATGGGGTGATATTGAATTAGACTTTTCAATGAGCTACGAAAAGCCCATGGGACCATCAAGTGGCATAACTTTAGAGCCTAGTATAGATTAAATCCTAGGCATCTTCCACAATCATAAGCACATGTTTGTTTGCCCAAGAGAAATCCAATGATACTGATCAAGGGTGGACTTTTCAAACAAGATCGAGAAAATGAAATATTACCAAATGGCACATGCATGAAGAATAATGAACCTACAAATGAAAAATGGTAGGCCCAACAAATAGTCCTGGTAATGTACTTAAAATTAAGGGTTGTGCACCCATCGAAGACATTCACATGGATGTAGATTGATGGTCATACATATGTCAAATTTAAGATAGAAAATAGTCATAGTGACATGCTTCAAATTGAAGGTCTCACACCAATCAAAGACATTCATACAAACATAAAATGATGGGCATTTAGATGTTAATTTTAAGATACCTAATTGAATTTAAATTGCCTATAGATATATGAACCACATTGATTCATGAAAATGGATTAGACGGTGTAAGATTAAAGTTGGTTTTTAAATGAAATAGTCATATTTTATATAAGAATGAGTAGAATACCATGGTGATGCCATGGAAATGCCACACTAGAGCCATGTGGGTACAATATGGCAAATTAGAGACCTTATAAACATGGTAATGTAAAGGAGAGTAAAGATAATTTTATCTAGGGTCCACATGTAAGAAGTATAATATGCCATGATGGATCAGAGTGTTTCTTAAGGGGACATGGAATTCTATTTCAACCTCATAAATAGAGAAGGGTATTTCTCTATGTTAAGAGAATCAAAGAAACATGAAGATATTAGAGTATCACAAGGGACCCAAACGTTAAGAGAAGGGGATTGACCTATGCTAATAACATCAAAGAAACATGAAGATATTGGAGTAGCAAAGGGGACACAAAGGATAAGATACTCAAAAATATTCTTGTTATAGCTAAATATTGTCCATTTTTTTGGATCAGTATCAATGATGTTATTATGATGTCATGGAGGGGTCCTAGTGAGTGGATAAAGTTATTTGATAGACTAAGTATCAATGATAAAGTGTGTAATTTACTTCTTCTATTATGCTTGAAGTTATCTTGGTTGATCTTTAGTTTTGGCATGATTAGAGATGTTTAAGGATGAGTATGGTGATTTGATCATGTTCAAGGGTCCTATAAATTATATAAATGATTGGACATATTTTCTTCATAAGTGGAATTCATCTGGTAGTCTATAGTTTTCATTTACATAGTTTGGGTCTAGTGGCATAAAATTTGAGTAGGTAGTTTGATGATGTCACCATTACCACATGTGGATGTGTCAAGAGGAAATGGTTAGATTTGTTTGTTTAGTATTGTAAATATTTATTATTTTATAAATATAACTTCATGCACCTAATCATGTAAAAATATATGTGATTAAAAATTAGGGCTTGTAAGCATTTAGACAGTGTTTTCCCATACTTAGCCAACTTTGCATGAGGTAAGAAATAGTTGAGTACACATTTTGATGGTAGAATATCTCACATGTGTGGATGTTTTAAGAGAAGGTGATCATATGTATTTTTTAAATTTTGTACCTAGTTGATTTTTTCTAAATTTTAGATCATGCATTGAATTGTGTCAAAAGATATGCAAGGACAAAGTTGGCTTTCCAAGCAGTTTTCAATGTTTTCTAGACCATCACAAATTGTCATACAAACATGGGTGAACCAGTAAGTTTATTTATTTATTTTAGGTATGTGGAAGGTAAATGTTGGTCAAAATTATATCATAGATATGTTTTTTATAATGTAAATAATCTACTGTAAAAATTTGGGGTCTTGAAGTGTTATCTAGCTTGAGATATAAATCTTCAAAGTTGTATATATAGACAGTGATTGGTCAGAGACTATCAAGTTTATTCACATTAAAGCATGATGTAAAATATTTAAATCATAGGTGACAAGTGTCACAATTTTTATATTCTAACAAAATATCAATGATGAGTGGTGGTTTGTACTAACAAAGATCAATGATGTGAGACAAGTTTAGAGTCAACATTGTATGAGAGGCTGTCAAGTGACACAAGCACATGGAATGACAATAAAATAATCGAAAGGAATAAAAGGATACTAAGTTTCATGATATTATTATTTCTGAGCTATATCTCATGGTGATCATTTCTATTTAAATAATTGGTTGATCCATAGAGATCAATGGTGTTTATTTAGTCAATATTGCAAGGGTGTACGAGATGAGGTCAAAGTGACTAAAGTTTAATGTTTGGATAGTAAAGTACTATGATTTATATCTTTAAAAGGAGATTTATTAAGTGATTTTTTTCCAAAATTTTAGGAATTAACATGATTAGGATAGGTGTTTGATGTTAACTATGACCATTTGTATTTAAATATTCAAATTTAATAAGGAAAAACATGTCTGGTTTTTGGATCATATCTTTTGATAAAGGACAAATTTGTCCATGGTGTAAAAATGAAAGATGAAGGGGAATCCATGGAAAATATAATAAACTTAATTTTAAGATATAGAATTTTGTATAGTCAAATATATTAAGGTTCAAAGTTGACTATTTGTTTGTGCTTGTTTTGAAAGTGACACAAGAAGTGTAATTGAGCCTATGTAGATGTTTTGATGTTTCATGGTAAATTAGCTATTGGGGAGTATTTTATACTCCATGAAGACTATGTATTTTAATTATTAAGGTTTGAATAATCATATGTATTATGAACAAAGGTTTATAAGTTGACTGTGTATTCATTCATGGTGATTGTATGCACAAAATGTTGTTTGAGCAAATTGTGCTTAAGTAAAAGGGTACTATGTTGGTTATTAGAACTTAAGGGGGATATATAGATAATATGGAATGGATACATGATTTTTTTAGTGTTTATATGATTTTTTTATATTTTATGAACTACTAAAGGAGTGAATGGGTTCACATGAGAACTATAAGGGCTATAAGGTCCTAATTCAAAGGCGTAGTTCCTTAAGGGTGACCCATAGATGTTATGGCCAACATATTAAGATTGTACTGAGATATGTATTTATATGATATAATTATTAATATATAAGGCATGCCTAATGAATGACCAAGTTAATGATGATCATGATTGTTCTATAAACAATGAAACCAAATGTGTTGGTTTTTAGACTTTTGGGAAAGGCTTGTGAATGAGGAGCCAAGTAAAGGTGAGAACCTTTGAAAGAGAAGGTATAGGTCAATGAGGACCAAAAAGGAGAGAATTTTATCAGATATGTCTATCTAATCAAGGTGATGAAGTTAATAACATAGGTCATTGGACGTAATAAGCCTAGAAGAGGTAGAATCAGTGAGTATGCTCAAGAGGCTATTTGAGACAATGTGTATGGTGAGAAAAAGCAAGGTGAAGGTTATGTGTGTCTATTATATTGATTTAAGGTTAGATAAATTTTATGATGGTTTGTATGACATGTAGGTCATAATTATGTTGGTTTAATTATTCTCTTACAAATTGAGTATGAGTGAAGGTGAAGAGTGATAATCAAAGGCCCATCATTAGGTATTGAAGACATCAGTTCAAAAGGTGGATGTGTTCATAAGTGTTATTTTGGTAGCTTATAATCTAAGGGTGTTGTATCTTCCTTGCAAGGTGAAACTTGTTAAATTTATATTATTTTATTGCATCTCATCTAGACAAGTGTTATATAACCTTATGGGATTATAGTCTCATTAAATATGGATTGTAGTTCATTGATCAGTTATAGTTGGTCTAAATTGGTTCTTATAATTATAAGACTATAGTCTATATTATACATTTCATTGGGTTTTATCCCCCAAGAGAGTTTCTCATGCATATTTTGTGTTGATGCGATGCATGCCTTTATTCATGCTTTGGATGTATGTGTTTTCATGTTTATGTTGCCAGATAAAGTTGATGAATGATGGAATGGTTTTGGAATTGAATGTGCATTTTTGTGTATTGTTTCATCCCCCTCTCAGTATCTACTTTCAAAACATTTTTAATGTATAATATTCTATTTGAAAATGCATGTACTATTTTTAAAACACACTACCTATAGATAAGTCCATTGGGAAAATCTAGTGTATTTATATAAACATTTGTGGAAAGGATAGTTGCCCCTACACTTGTACTTTTTTAATTAGTTATAACTGATTGACATGCTTCCTTGCATCCTATAAAAGGAGCATTCTCAATTTTAAAAGTGAGTGAGTTTTTGAGCTCAAAACTTGTATAAACTTTTGAGTAATTAATGCAAGCAAGGAATTTTCCATATATTGTCCATTTTTATTTGTGTCATTTTTTATTATGGTTTATCTCTCACATGATTATTCCTATTTCTAGATTTTAATGGTTCTTATGAATTATTGGTGTACATATTTTAATTGTAGAGTTGTCAACTTATTTCAATTCTAGGTTGATTGAAATTTTTTAGGTTCATTTTGTTTCCTTTAATCTTCTTGCATTTGGGCTAATGTTTTTTGATTTTAGGGTAAATATTTAAAGTGAACTTAGTTCTTATTTGAAAATTTATTATTCCTTAGATGTTTCCTTGATGTGTAGTAATATTTGAACTTGTTCTATTTCATATTACACATTGGTTAAGTGTATGATTGGAAGACATTTGAACTTTGTCATGATGTTTAGGATAATGAAAAGCAACATCTCTTTTATGCCTTACCTTCCCTTTTTCTCCTTTCTTAACCAAATCACTCTATCTTAATTTACATTGTAAATAGTCATTTTATATTACTCTTTAGATTATAATTTGATCAAAATTCACTAATATTAGCTTAGATTACCTCACTCTTTAAAAATATAACTAGCTAGCCATGGTGGCTCCCAACCACCAAACTTTATAAATATTGTAAAATAGTCCACTTTCTTTGCCTCTATTATATTGATAGATAATAGGATTATCACAACCTAAAACTCATTCATTGAATTCTTTGAATTCTAAAATGAGAAGTGTTATTTAAACACTCTAAGCATGTATGATACATATTAGGACATAAACAATACCTAAAAATTAGAAACAAACACTAAACTTATAATTATTTTTCTAAGGGCTCTATTGACCGTGTATTTCACCACCATGTAGTAGTTTAAATTCTGTATACCAATAGGGTATATAAATTAAGATCCAATTATTTAAATTGTTTAATTAGTTGTGTGTTTAAACACACCATGATGTAAGGGGATTTTATGATCTAATAACCAAGGTTTCAATAGTTGCCTTGAAATATAATACTATTAATTATCAACACATTGAAACCTCAATGACTATGTTGGGAACTCTGGAAGAACACCCAATAGTGTGTATCCACTCTATCTATTTATTTCATGGAATTATGCTTAAATATACCAAAATTTATATCAGAGGACTCCCCTTAGATAATATTTTTCAAACCTCAATCCTAAGAAACCTTCTTTTTCATCCAACTTTGATACATTAGTTAATTGTTAACACTAAGAAGTTACCTTCCACACAGCCTGAAAACCAAACTTAGTGGGCCATGGGAATGGTAGGATCCTCCATGTTTAGTGCCTTGAAATATTAACCCATGGATGAGAGAACAAATTAGTAAGTGATATTGGAAGACCAAACATTGTTTAAGACTTTTATCCTAATTTTTCACCTTTCTATGCAATTACATGGTTATTTAAAGTAGGACTTTGTTTGTTGTTTCATTGTGTTTACCATGTGATGAAATATCCTTGTTTGTAAATGAAATCCTTCTAAATTTTTAAAACTATCAAGATATCTGAAGTTAAAACTTTTCCTTAAAATAAATTCAAATTAATCAGTTTAAGAATAATAATTTTTAAATTACTTTGTTTAGTGTTTTTAGTTTAAATATTCCATTGATTTGAGTCATTTTATTTTATCCTAGTCATGTTTCCTATAACTAGGAAAATGACTATGCTTAAAATCCTAAATGTAAGGGCTGATCCATTCAACAATGATCCATTTTAATTCGCCAACCAAGAGCATCATGTAGAAATACATGAAATCATAGAACAAAAAGAATAATAAGGAGGGGCTTACCAATATGAGTGTATCCCCAAAGATATCCAACCTCCATCCTCATTTTATCAATATATCATGTCAAATAATAATGAGTCTTGATTCAAACCTTGGGATTTGGAGCAAAACTCCCATCTGACTTTGATGTGAAGAACTTATAATACTTAATTTTAAATAAAGAATCTTCATCCTCCAATCCTAGTTAATATACCTCTCAAGGTTCTTTATACATTATCAATGCCCTTGTAACATCCTCACAATCCAATCCCCAAGTCTCTCGAGGAAAAAAGAAAGCTATATTCTGTGATGATTCATCTCAAACAAGCCATGTATTCTCTACAAAAATTTATGCAACCTAAGGTAACTAATAGATTATGCACTTTCAATATCATCAACCAACCAATCCTTTTGGTAACCCTAATATGAATGTAAATCTTAATTTACCTTCACATATTTATCTAGCTAATTTGAGTTTGATCATGCCTTATAACTCTCTAATCATTTACACAACCAATAAAAACTTGAATCCTAATTCAATTTTACCAATAGTGTAACAATTCAATCCAAACTTTAACATGGACATCTTATATAATTCATGTTTAACCAATAAAAATTTGGCTACACTAAATTTGAATGTACATCTAATTTCATAAGGTTGTGGTCAAATTAATATGAGTTTAAATTTTCATTTGAACTCATAAATCAACTTGAATTAGGGTCTCCAAGGATCACCCATCATAACCAATAAAAATCAAAACCAAACACTGATTACTCATTCTAGATTTATAAATCAACCATATAATCCTAGTATGATCATTTCTTCATGCACTCTCTCTAATATGAATTTGAATAGTGTTTTATTGAATTACTTTTATTATTCTAATACTCTTGGATTGGTTCCACCCAATCCAAGTCTTAATCCAAATTCTAATCTCAATCCAAATCATTTTAACTCTAATACAAACCCTTCATTTAACTCCAACCCAAATACTAACACATATTTAAAATAATATCAAACACCAACTAATTCAAATAATCCTAACTTCAATTCAAACTTTAATTTCAACAACTAAACATAAATCTTAATTTTAAACTTAACCAAAAAAAAAAAAAACCCAAGCCAAAATCAAATCTAACTAAACATAACTAACTCTAATTCAAGCTTAAGTTATCACCCATTTAATTTAAATTACACATGCACCCACAATAATCTAATCCAAATTTATTCGATAAACCTAATTTGGATTACAAAACTAATCTAAATTCTATGAACTTTAACAAAAATTGACCAACCAACTCAAAATTTAACATAAACACACATCAACCAAATCCAAACATAAACTTTGCAAATAACCCTAACCTTGGTTTTAACCCAAACCCAAATTTAACAAACTTTGGTTACAACACCAATTTCAATCCATTTTCTAATCCTCAAAATGTTAATTTTTAATAACCAACCTCCAAACAATTTTAATCAATAACTAACTTATATTACACAAAACACAAACCAATTCATTGGTCAACCCTCCAATTTCATTAATCCACTAAGTGAAATGAACCAACTATCCCCATATATTATAAAAGAATTTCAAAACATCAATGATAAGGTTTAAGGCTTACAAGATGGTGCTTATTATAGGCAAAAATAGTTCAAATTTGAGGAATTGTTTTCATATCCTTATGATTTAAGTATAATTACAACACCTTTTATAAAATACTTTGAAATCTTAAAATTCTATAATTAAAAAGGTAAAGTCAATCTCAAAGAACATTTAATTGGCTTCTATCATACATGTGTAGATCTTTCTTATAGTAACGAATACATATTATGTTTATTCCCACAAAGTCCTAGGGGACAATCCCTTGAAAGGTTTTCATGCCTTCTAAAATGATTTATTTTCACCTTTAAGAACTTATCTAAAAAAAATTCACCACTTATCTTATAACATCAAAATATATTTGACCACTTTGGATTTACACAATACCAAACAATGCAATGGCAAAATCTTTGCTTCCTTCCTACAAAGATGGAAAGTAATGGAATGCAATTTCATATGGTCATTTCCTAAAATTGAGCTTGTAGAAATATTCATAAATAATTTAAATTAAGACTTAGGACAACATTTATTACTCCTTTTCCCAAGGTCCTTTGATGAAATCATTGAAAATGAAGTTCAAGTATAAAGAACATTAGTTAATAAAGGTTTGATCAAAATATTTAAAATAGATAATAATAATTCCTATAAACTAATAGAAAAACAAAATTATTTATAAAGAAAAACAACCTTGTTAGAGATGGTGTGAATGATGTAAAATAGATTCAAAACCCTCAACATCAAACACAAACATACACTCAACTAATCAATAACATCACTATTCCTAGTGGATAACCTAGAAAAGGAAGACCTAAGCATAAATTCACTCTATTGGATGACACTTATGAATTTTTTTTCAAAAGTTATCTCACACAAATATGATCACATGGCCTATCACTAAACCCTTTGAGTAAAATGTTCTTAAACCTAACTGATATAAAAAATATGAGTATTGTGAATAGCATATGATCAAAAGAATTTCTACTAATAAGTGTATGCACCTAAAGTACTGTGTTTAAGACCTCATTGATAGAGGAGAAATTGAAATAAAAAATCAGCCATCCAAACTATCTAACAACCAAAAACTAGGGATATACCAAGAACCATTCCTCAATCATGAGTAGGCAAAAGGAAACCAGAAATTAAAAAAACTAGAAGCTAATAATGTTAATCAAGAAAGTCATCCTTTCGATTATATAGTCAATAACATTGATTTTATGCATAACCACATCAAAATCATTAATTTTACATCACAATAATGCATTATTAGCAAAAGGTGTGCAATGTTTATCATTCCAAGTGCATCATCTCCTAATGTTGAAGACGATTACAACATTATCAACCATTTTGAGAAGATACCAGCAAATATTTCAATATTAGACCTTCTAAAGACATCTTTTATATATAAATATTTATTATACAAAGTTCACCTAATGTAAAGTATCCCTCAAGAGATCAATCCTATAGATTTACAAGTGTTAAAAGGTTCTTTTTATACTAATAATTAAGTAATGTTTTATCATTATGACGTCTCTCCTTTAGGATTGGATCATAATCTTCCATTATACATAGAGGTTATCACCTCTAGGCACAAGGTGAAAATTGATTTTATAGACAATGGTTTGGAACTAAATTTATGTACATTATGACTTATAAAACACCTAGGATATTTAATAATATTGTTGGAAAGAAACATTATTACTATGAAGGCATACGATAACACTGAGTGACAATTTGTAGGAACAATCTATCTTCCTTTTATGGTGGGTCCATTTTTAAAGAGACTTGTTCATGTCATTGATCTTGATCTACCATAAAATATACTTCTTGGATGTCGATGAATACATTCCATGAATTCCATTCCATCCATAATACACTAATGTTTTAATTTTTTCCCATGTAAGTATGAAAGTTACTATACAAGGTGATCCTTAACCTTTCTAATATTACAAGCTATTGGAAGGAAAATAACAAAAATCAAAATATTTACTAGTTACCAATGATAACTTTACTCTTATTAAGGACTCTCCTTCATTTGAAAAGTATGCCCATCTAGAAAATTTATTTCAAACACCTCCATTTTGTGGATGGATTAATATACCAACTACCTCCATCTTTATTGAAAAGGCTTCCACCAATAAAGCATCCAAACAACCATTTGAACAAGCTTCAAATCAACCATATCCAGAGAAAAATTCAAATCATCCTTTCGTTTAGAAAGATTTAAATCCACCATGAAATTCTAGAGCATCCTCATCCACTTCATCCCATTTTAAGAACATTGATAAAGGAATGAATGAGTGTATAATTCAAGATTTCAACTACACAAGTAAAATCCGTACAAATACAAATAACTATGGTAGGACCTACCATTAAAGGATAATAGAGTGGTTAAGAAGCTTGGTAAGACAAGATTTGTAGAAGGTGTTTTCCTTTTAGATGAGCATATCAAAGATTCCAATCCTTCTTAGCTTTATTTTGATGAACTAGTTACTTACTTTTCCAATAAAAAGTATCCCATTGCTAAGCCCATCATGTGTAACATAATGGATTATTAGGGTAAAATCCTCAACCTTCATGAGCAAGGATCCATCAAACCTATCACAATAAAAGAAAATGAATCCAAACATGGTATAGGATTTAATCCACTCAACATGAATCTCATAATTTTCTAAAATGACTCTTCTAGTGAGTTAGATTATGATTCTTTAGATAGCAAGATGGGTTCCATACTTAGCCACTTCAAAGACCTTACCCTCACCAAAATTTTTCATGAGAATGTCATTATTACACTTTATCTTTCATATCCATCCCTCATGAAGTGGGATCACCATAAAACACCTTAGTTTGATCATTTTTATAATGATGAGGCTATTTCCTAATTCTTGAAAACAAGGGATCAATTTCTAGTAGGTGATCATGAGAAAGGGTTTTTAATTTAGTTTGATGATTTGACATACTTTGGGGAATAAAATTTACATCACAATATTGGTTCAACCTCTACAGAAAATTATATATACTTCAAGGAGGATTTTAATCTTCCTTCACCACCCCTAAATTATAAATATGAATCAACTCTCCTTATTAAATGAACTATTATTATGAACATTGTCATGGAACAGGATCCTAAAATGGTTAAACTTGCAATATCTCTTACTTAAGAGGAAAGGGACATATTTAAACTTTTGTTTCATGAATTATTTGACATATTCACATGGTCTTTTGCAAATATGATAGGGTTTATTCCAAAATTAGTAGTACATCACCTTGTGGTACATCCAGATGCCAAACCAATCAAATATAAACTCCATCATATGTATCCTAAGATTGCATTAATAGTGAAAGAGGAATTAAAAAAGTAACTAGTTATTGGTTTTATACACCACATTGATTATTCAAATTGGATATCCAACATAGTATGAGTATCAAATAAAGTATGAGGGATTAAAGTTTACATATATTTATATGACATCAATAAAGAATGTCTAAAAAATGATATTTTATTACCCAAAATAGACATGATCATAGATTCAACTACAAGTCACGAGATGTTATCTTTGATGGACAATTTTTAGTCTATAATAAAATCAAAATTTTTAGTGAAGACCAAGATAATAATACATTTACAATTCCATGGGGAGAATTTTGATACCAATTAATTCCTTTTAGTTTGAAAAATTATGGATTTACATATCAATGAGCAATGACCATCATTTTCCATGACATGTTTCATGACATCGTGGAAGACTATGTTAATGATATCCTTACTATGTCCAAATCTATATAAGAACACCTTCACTTGCTTCACTATATTTTTGAATGCATGAGAGAGTACAACATGAGATTGAATCCTAATAAATGTGTGTTCGATGTGAAATCAAGAAATTTTTAAGGTTTCATTATTTTACAATACATCATAGAAGTTCATCCCTCTAAATTTCAATCTATCATGGATATGCCTCCACCTAATAATATTAAACAACTTGGAAGTCTAAAAGGAAAAATTCAATCAATCAAACATTTTTTATCCCAACTTGTAGGCATTTACCACACTTTCTTTGATGAAAATGACACTCCTTTTACTTAGAATGAGAATTATGAAAAATCATTTAATAATATTAAATAATATATTTCTAACCCACTAGTACTAATGGTACCTATTTTTGGTAAACCTTTTTTGTTATACATTTTAGATACTTAGTTTGCACTGGGGGCATTATTATCATAGCATGATGATATTTGGAAAGAAAGATTAGTGTATTACTTAAGCATAAATCTGATATCTTATGAAATCAACTACTGTCAAATAGAGAAGGCATGTCTATTATTTGTTTATGCCTCTAAAAAATTATGACATTACATGCTCAACAATCAAACTAATATTATTACTAAGATACACCCTCTTAAATACCTTCTATCCAAAATAATTCTAACCTATAGGATGGCTAAGTCGGTTATGCTTCCTAGTGAGTTTGATTTAGAGTATGCTAATAAAAACCATTAAAAGGATAGGTTTTAGTAGATGTATTGGCTGAGGCACTGCTCAATGATAAATCACCTCTTATTGCATAGTTTTTGGATGAATTAATAATATTCATAAATGATTCTGTAGCGTGGAAAATTTTCTTTGATGGTTTCTTTAGCAATCATGAATCGGGGGTAGGCATATTGTTGGTCACACCTGATGGGGATTACAGTCCCAAATATTTCAAGATTGAATTACCTTGCAAAAATAACATAATAGAGTATGAAGGTCTTATATTAGGTCTCAAAATGACAACCCAATATGGAATCCAACATCCTTTTGTTTTTAGCAATTCTAATCTTATCATTAATCAAATAACTAATGAAGTTAAATCTCATGATGATAAGTTAATCACTTATAATTGAGTGGTGGATAGTTTAAAGTTATCTTTTGAATTCATATAAGTCCATAAGGGAATATGTGAGGTACATTTACGTGGCATGGTCCTTGAAAAGAAGCTTCTATGATTAAGTTGATATTAGCCTAGAATGGAATGATTCATGTTCCTATATTATTAAATGCATAACTTATCATAAACCTAGGGACCTTATCCATAGCCCATCACAAGTTCTACAACCTATTGCAACACCTTAGCATTTTTACACATAGGGGTTAGACCTCATTGGATAGTTCCTATTATTAGTGCTCAAAATTACATTGAATCAATTGATCCCTTATCAAGTGTAAATGCCTATGTCTAGCCTGAGTCAAGTATCAAAGCTTAAAGTCCTTGGCCATATTCCTCTTTTTCAGTGTTCCTTTGAAAGTTCAAGTTCATGTTAAATTAGATAAGTTTTATGTGTTCTTTACTTATAATGTATAAGGACTTATTTATTTTAGACATTTATTCCATGGCAAAAAGTCTGCAAGTCTATTTGTTTTGGAATTTTCATCCATGGTAAAAGATTTGTAGGTCTATTTTCTCAAGTTTTTATCTACGGAAAAAAGTTTTTAGGTCCATTTGTTTTTGACTTTTTGTCCATGGTAAAAATTCCATAGATCCAATTGTTTTAGACTTTTTGTTTGTGGTAAAAAGTCTGAAGTGTAATTTTCCTTTGATTATTTTGCTCATACAAAATGCCCAACAAAAGTCAATTATTCTAGACAAAATGTATGAAATAATTATCTTGATGAAGACAAAAATGAAAAAGACTAAATTGCCATGGGAGAAGTGTCTAAGAGATTTAAATACTTCAAAAAAAATTCCTATATAAAACGTTTGAAACAATTATCTTAATGAACAAAAACCCCATAACAATTGTTGTCGAGACAAAAATACCAAAGATAGGAATGTCAAGGACCAAAGGCCAAATTCAAATAGGGGTTTGAAGATAAAAAAGTTGAACACAAAGGTATCAAAATATAAAGACCTATAACAAATGCCTTAGGCTCAAAACTTTGTAAGTTTACTTGTTTATTTTGAGCTAATCATAGCTGAGCTGGTGGATCATGATCAAATGGTGCATGTCAATGTAGAGTAAGATGATCGAATGACACATGAACAATGTTGAATAGTCAAAATTTTGAAGATCCCCATAAGAGTGAAAAATTTCACCATATCAATGGACTGCCTAATGATCCAATAGTATATACGGGTCAACAAAGTCAAAGGAACCTCTAGAGTAATACAAAGAGGACACGTGTTGAACTCTCAATGAGTGGAACCAATAGTGTGATAGTCATATGAATGTATATGATGGCTATATGAATGTCTTTTTATAGTTGCAAGGATGTCAAAGTTAAGCTCAAATGGATACTTTTCATTTATGTTTTAAATTTGATGATCATGTGAATGTCAAAGATGTTCATGTAGAAATCAAATGATGGGTGCACATACATCAAATTTAAGTCATTATAGGTAATCATCCATTAGATCTTAAATTTGATGATCACATGAATGCCACTGATGGTCACATGGATGTCAAATGATAGTTGTATGAATGTCAAATTTAATCCATAGTAGATAGCCAATGGTGATTAATTTATAGATTTGGATCAATGGTCTATGTTTGATCATGAAAATCAAGATTGATGGTGTAAATGAAATATGACTTGTTAAAGGACTTGGGTTAAATAAGGAGTAGCCACATGGTGGAAGGATTTTATTCTGAGTTGAGATTGATTGTGTAGGATGCAAAAATCCCATAGATTATCTAAGTGGCATGATCATGGGGGGTTTTAATGGAGATCTAATGACTCATAATAGAAGTTGATGCTGAGTGGAGATTGAGAGCATATAGAGCTACTAGGTGTCATGCTTGAATTCATCATGTATACAAGGATCAACATTTCAAGTTAATAAACAAAGTGACATGGTGATGCCACATTAACATACACATCATATAAATAATAGGACCCTTTTCAAACTAGTTGGTGGAGATTTCACTAATGGTAGCAAGTTGACTAGGCTAAATATCAAAAGAGGCATGGTGACTTTGTAAGAAATATGAAGATGATAAAACACTTGCAACTTGTTGATGTTGTGGTTATAATTTTTACATGCTAGTATGAAGGGGTTTATGCTCACATAATTGATGATCTAGTGCTGACCTTGGATAAAGCCTATATAATAAGAGTAGATTATTATTATTTAAATGGAATAGTCAATGCTCAATGTATTATAGTTTAATCTAGCTTTATTAATCTCATATGCACTCATTTAAAGATTTCTAGCGTGGAAATTTTACAATTTGTAAATTATCAAGAGGGTTCAAAATTTTCTCAATTAGGTCAAAGTTGATAATAATGAATTTATGGATTAAAAAATGAAAGGTGAAAAGTGCTAAAATGTGAAAATACAAGTTGGAGCCAAAAAGTAAAAGGTCAAAGATGACCGAAGTCTTTTACATTTTTTTAATTATTGTGTTTTCCCATGTTCCTCCATGGAAAGATATTGTAGGTTTGGAAGTCCAAGGTGGGCCACTCCAAAGATTATCATTAAAAGGTCCATGGATGTAGAATATTCTCAAGGAATCATGTAAAAACTAGGTTGTTCCATGGCATGCAGGAGAGGGAAGGCATTTGTCTAGAAGTTTCTAGTTTTGCAAGCAAGTGGTTGAGAGCACTCCCAGGTAGTTGCACATAATGACAAATTTTTTTTAGCCTTATACCATGAATATTCTCCTTCTAGATTATGTGAAAGGCATCTCCCACCATGAAAACAAAATATGTGCTCCAAAATCTTCATCATTCCCTATAAAGGTAGTTAGAGTTATGATTTTTATTGTAAATGGATGAAGATTTCAAGCATGGCAAGGGAATATTTTCCAATTGAAAGCATTGTAAAGGACTTGAAATTTTGTTTTGTATTTTTTTAAATTGCTACCCATAGTTCCAAATTTGAAAATGTATAAATAGGGGGGTTTTCCTCTAATTAAGGTTACTATTAGTCATTATTTTAGGTGTTCATTTTCTCTAAGTCTAGGATCTATAGAAATTTTTTTGGGATTAATTATTATGTGTGGATTTTATCTCCCTTGCTAAGGTGGTTGTAGATTTATAACCATTAGCAAGCTTTGAGAGCATGTTTATGTCTCCCTTAAAAAAAAAATAGTATCACCATGCTTGTCCCCATGGTAGCATTATGAAATAATGATGCGTGTAATATTTATTTTCAAGTTAATGAAAATGCTTGTGGTTTTTTGTTATTTTGTATAGATGAAGTGCAGTGACATGTCTTGCAAGAATTGTTGATTAGACATTTGGTTTTGTGCTCACTATTGGTTGTCATTCTGACCATAGATTTAGATTATAAAATCATTCTACATTACTTTAGGATAGGTTGTTGAATAACTTGTTTGGTCAACTTAGGTTTATGTATTTGATAGGGAAAATCATTTGAAAGATTAGTTTCAGTGTATGTTCTCATCTCTCAGGGATAATTTGGTATTTACCATTATCTTGTATTTGAGGTTTTTTTACATCATTGCTAAGGAATATTATCATGAAATATTACGAGATACCTTAGTATTTGGAAACCACCAACACACCACCCTCCTTTTTAATCATCTAACTCGTCGTACCCTATCTTACCCTATAAATAATACACATTTTACATACTATAAGTGTTATTTTATTTACAAATGCATAAGATATTACATATTTGAAATGTTTTTGTA
The DNA here is from genome assembly GCA_037957365.1 of Torreya grandis. Taxonomy (NCBI): domain Eukaryota; kingdom Viridiplantae; phylum Streptophyta; class Pinopsida; order Cupressales; family Taxaceae; genus Torreya; species Torreya grandis. Next base: position 275,783 of record JARHVA010004416.1, on the reverse strand, counting down.
GTTTGTGTTTTAATTCTAGCATTACAGTCTTATATTCAACCCCTCTTATTGAATATTCTATAGAATAAAGATTATAGTCTCTTTCTTATCTATTTTTAGTAGCTTGTAAATGACTAAGATCATATATGTATTTTGTGTGACAACCCTTCATGGGTGAAGTATGCAAACTTTTTTATTCCCTAGTCATATCTATTCTTTATACCAAAAATTGCCATAGAGGTTTAATTGTAGAATTTCTTCATGTGAGTAAGCTACCCCATAGGTCCTCTCACCTTGGTTCAGGTAGAGCCAAAAGTAGTAGGGAGCTAACCATACCCTTTATTGGTGACTCTTAGTCATTTTATACATTTGATATAATCTTTATGCCAAAACCTTCCTTAATTATAACATCATACTAGTGGGTTTTTCATCATTATTTACCATTTTCTCTCAAGTGTGCAAGGTCAAGTGTATGAGGTGTACAATTGGGAACCAACACTTAATTGGTGCTATTCTCAGGGACACTCCATGTCACCTATGTTGTCAAATACTATTTTAGAGAGATTTAATTATTTCATGTTGTGAAATTATCTATTATTATTTGTGACATCACTCCACTGGGGATGTGCCAAGAAGTTTTAAGGCTTGATAATTTTCTTTTGATAATTTCATTGCAAAGAGTTGATTAAGATTGCATGCTAGAAGGTGTTTTTCCATTTTGAACATTATTCTAAGAATTTTATTATCTTTGTTTTCTATCTCATTAAGCTTCAACAAGTTTAATTTCAGCATTTATCATAAATAGTTTGTCAATTGTTATATTCTAGAATTTTGATTCTAGTGGCGACTCCATTTTTATCACCTAGTTTTAAGAAAGATTAGTGATTATTTTAAATATCTTTGTTAAGTTTTATTTTTGATTGTTTTATTATTTGCAAAGATCAAAGGATTGAGATCATATTTCAAAGGTGAATCATCTAAGAAACTTGTCTCACCAATAAGTTTATATAAAAAATGAAGCAGATAAATTTGGAATCATGTTCAAGGCCAAAACTCAGCTACTAAGGGTTGTTAATTTTTTGATAATCTTGAAATATTTATTGATACTCCTATTATTTAGGACTATCACATATCTTCTACTAATTTTGAAACATATAGTCTCTTTTACTATCCATATCCTTCCCAACTAGCTAAATCCCATCCAAAGTCTGACCCACCAAGTTCACATTATTCACCCCCTCATATCCATTTTCCATTTATTCATGAACCCACTATTGAACCAATCATGATGCATAGGGACCGGGATGAGAATTAATGTCCTAAATTCCATGTTCTTATATTCAAGCCTATTAATTTTGATCCCACCCTAATTGCTTCTTTATACATTTCTAATGAGTCTATAAAAAATCTAGTCTCCATTTACTTTATAGAATTTGGATAAGAAAACATCAATACCAAGGGCCTTATCATATTTCAAAGAGTCAATCACACTCTTGATCTCATATGATGAGACTCATTATCTAATATTTCTTATTTAATTGATGAAACCTTTCCTAGAATAATCTTCTCACACATCACCTTGCTCTGTTCAATTTGATTATTTGACCCTTTAGTTAAAAACAAGTTTGAGTAGAAGTCAAAGAATGATTTCTGATAGAATATTTATCTTTTATAATCTTATAATTCTCCTTAATTCTTAATATTTTTTATTTTTGATGCTTATATTTTTAAAAATGAAAGAAAATTTTAGAACCCTTATGACCCAATTTGAGCCAATTAAGCCTAAAATTAACTTGAGCACCCTTTGCACATTAAATATGATGTTGCCTTAAATCATGATTGGTAGAGGAGAATATATTGAGCAATGATTCATTTCTTGGGTCACATTATAGTTCATCTTCCAACTTGATAACCTATTATTTGGCAATTTTTCAAGGATTTCCTTTTCCTTTTCGCTTTAATTTTCTCATAAGATCTAGCAATTTTTTTTACAAGTCCATAGAATTATTATAGGAATCAATTTTAGAGTCAAAATATAAGGTAAACTTTCCTACATTCTAAGTAGACTAGGAACCATCTAATAATTCTCTTTCCTCAAATTGGAACACACTGACTTTATACAATCCTTTTAATGTGGTATTCTCATATTTGTCATCATTACTAAGATAAAACTTTAAATCAATGGGGTGATGATCTGATATACTAAATGGATAGACCTTGACCACATTACCATCACATTTAGAATAAATCTCAAAGGCATCTTTACTTAGATAGAATCTGTCAAGTATTGAGTAAAGTCTTCTAGACCTTACATATTTATTACACCAAATATACCATATTAATTGACTTTGAGTTTTAACTTTATACAAGGGGTCTACCTATTTGTGAAATATTTATAATTTTGGACTAGAAAAACAACTCATTTCATTACCATATATTAATGTTTCCTCACAATTTATTTTCTCTTTCTTCAATCATGTTAAAATCACCTCCGAATATCCATGAAATGTCTTTCATATTAGATGCAAACTAATTCCACAATTTTATTATTTATTTATATGCATTGGGTGCATATATATTACATGTTCCAAAAATATTATCCTATTTGTTAATAATAACCTAGACTACTCTGTTACATAGAGAAACACTACGATCTACAATATTTTCTTTCCAAACCTACTTAATTAAAATAGAGGCACCCCATTTACCTTTGTTGTGATTAGTTGAGAAGAGTACTACATTAGGAAATATATAATTAAGGGTGAAAGAGAGGATTGTGTTGGTAGTTTTTAATTCATGAAGAAGGAGAAAATAAAGATTACCTTTGGAATGTTTGAACTGTCTAACAATTAGTTTCCAATCAAGGGACTCAAGCCCCCTTAAATTCTAACATACAATCTACATTATCAAGCTTGGTATTAGTTAGTTTTATTGGGGGAATTACTTTCCCTTATTTTGATATAATATGGAAAAAAATTTAGGAACCTTATTTTCCTTATTCCTTTTTTTTTATTATTATCTCCATCATCTAATACCCCATTTCTTATCACTCTTCCCTCTTTGACACTAGGACTATCTAGGGATATGTTTTTAGTAACAACAGTTTTCAAAAAAATTTAAGACCCTTTAAGGGTCCATTTATACCCATTATTATGATTTGGGGGAGTAGTTTTATCAATACCATCACTGGTTAGAACCTTCAGAGCTTCCTTATTAGGAGAAATGTCCATTAAGGGCTCTATAATCTCAAAGAGATTATCAGGAGGAATTACTATTCCATTACTCATCCTCTCCTCATATTCAACACCATGAAAATTATGGGTTCCATTCAAAGCCACCAAGGGGTCCCCTTTTGTAATGGGATCAACATCAATCATAACTTCATCATACAAGACTAGATCATTTCCTTCTTCAAATGGAATCTCAGCATATTTTGTCAACTCAATCTAATTATTGTGTTCCTTAATAACTAATGCATCAAAAATTTTAGATGTAAGATTATAATTGGGGAGATATTACCCAGTATCAATCACATGGGAAGGGGAAACAATCTCACTAGGATTTAATCCATTTTGAGTTTTAGGTCTTTTATAAGGGGATGTTCTACCTTCCACAAATTTATAATTAAAAATAGGGTTTTCTATGTTTTCTAGGTCCTCTATTCAAAGTGAAAGGGGATTAAAAAGAACATATTTGATATTGAATTTAGGGCTTCTTTTGGAGATAATATCATTTTTTTATTATTATCAAGAATCAAAGGGAAAATCTACCTCAAGTGACAATCTATTTTACAAAAAAATTAAGCATTTAAACCTCTCAATCCTTAGATAGGGCATATATAGAAGTTCCCATTGATTTTAAAAACAACAAATTCTAGAAATGTTTCCAAAGGGTATAAAGAGATTAGTACCTACATTTTCATATGGGATATAGACCACTTGGTGTATTCAACCTTGAAAATTTCAACAAGGGGATGAAGGGATTGAGGGATAAAATTTTATAATTGAAGGGGGACATTTTCAATATCGACCCATCTAAGTGTCATTTTAAACACCAAGTTTTGAATTTCCAAATTAGGGTTATAATAAACTACCTTGAACATAAATTATCCCACATTCCATAAGGACTCATTTATGACTCTTATCTGCATATTATAATTTTAGAAAAAGACAAAAAATATTCTTTTTGTAACATTATACAGAAACTAACATAAATGCCCATTTTCTTTCCCCATATTGAATTTAGCCAATTATCAAAGAAATTTCTTGAGGGGAGAGAATTCCTAATCAAATATAAAAAGAAAATCCCAAATTTTTTAAGTTGAGATTCTTCCCTAGCCAAATATTTTTCCATAGATATATTGGGGTGTAAAAATAGGGTTTTACCAGAGCTAGGGCACTTACCATTCTATCCTTCACTAACAACTCCTCCATCTTCAAGCACATTGATTAGACCAATAACTAATTCTAAACCTTGTGAATGGTTTGAAAACTCTTCATGTCATAGAACTTCATTGAAAAACTTCCTATTTTCAGTGATTTTTCCACAACTCTTCTCAATATGAAGCTTCACGCCAGAAGATTTAAGACATTCATTATCTGCTAACTTTTTTTTCTATTTTCATTAATATAAACATCATTGAGATAGTCCACATGATTTAGCACATTTTGTTCATCACCTTCCATAGGAAAACACCATTAATTACACTTATTGACAAACTACCAACACATATCAAAAGATCAAGGGTAGGGTAGGGGAGTGCATGGGACATGTACACCAAGACTAGGGTGACACAAAACCAATGCACCATAAATGTAAATAAACACAAATCCAAGCAAACATATAATTGAAATTTAAATTAACCAAGATACATAAATCAAATCAATGTTACCCATAAACCATTTACATTTACAACACATACAACCATAAAATTACCAAAGAACCAAATGGTTCCAAAGAAGAAGGAAGTAAGCATTAATAAATAATAATGGAGGGTGATTATTCATATCCCCATTGTAAATCTCCACCTTGTTTTTTTCAACTATGAGATATATAAATACAATTTAATTAATTGTGTACATTTTTAATCTATATTTGAATATTAAATCCAGATTTTACACCTCACCCAACATATTCTAACCTAACCTCCCTCACAAGTTGACTCATCCCAACCAATGACACAACTTCCTCAACCTCCTTTGAGTCATTCCTTGATTTTTCAAATATTTTGATGCATTCTTGGTGACTTTATTAACAATTTCCATGTTTCTCTCAACCATTTGAATGGTCATCATCCTCATGGATGAGGACTCATTAGCCACTATAGATTATTTAGATCATTTAAAATATCCAAATAATCCTCCACCATTAGATATTTCTTCCAAAAATATATAAATAAGCATGAAATCTATCACTTTCATCATCGTGACTTATTCTAACAAAGTGATATCAAGATCACAAGAGAATCCAAAGTGAATCAACGCTATCAAAGGACATTTTACACCAAAGCACTGCCCATTTTACCTTGCATTACAAGAGTGAGAAACCAAATTTAAAAGAGAGATAACCAAATCTAAATCATAATGGAATAATATTTTTCAACCAAAGGTATAAATTTTTGTTTATTTCTTTTGTTTGTAGCTCTAGCTTAGTTTGAGATAGTTTAGATTAAGATTTCCTAGTTTAATTTACATTTATATATTTTATTCAATATAAGATCCTCTAAGTGACTAAAATGGTATGGATTAACCTTGAATTTTATTTTATAGACTTTATTCCTCTCTTGGGCCTTTTAATAAGTATATTTATAACACATGCCAAGGACAAAGTATACAAAAAGGTCTAAAACCATAGTTGTAGGACTATTTATGAGTGTGAAAAGCGGTAATAAGACATAAAATTTAAAAAAAAAAATTAAGACTAGACATAGGTTCTATGGCTCTCTATGCACCTTTAAATATCTCTCAATATGATACATGAGTTATTCAAGTCACTAATTTATGACAAAAGGTGATTGTATTACTATCTTACCTAAGAAGCCTAATTGCAGACCTATGGAGGATTATAGAGAGATTGATATCCCTTGGAACATCACTTAGAGAACTAGTTAATTATCTTTAGAGCCTCATCATATCATTAACATGTCCAATTAGGTGATTATAAGATGGTTTGAGTATGATATCCCAGTATATCATTGAAAAAACCTTATCAGAGAGGTGTAGTGAGATTGATGGGTTTCAAGACACATAATAAAACATGATTACCAAGACAACATTATATGGGTAACTATAAAAAATATTCAAGGTGTCAAAGATAATGGTAGAGGGAAGTTCAAGGTGAATTTGATGATCAATAATGGCATGTGTCAGTTCTAGATGAGCAAGAGGGTAGTTTCAAAGAAGATTGATAAGTCACCAAGATAATCAAGGAAAATGGATTCTCTCCTACACCAAAACATAGAATATCATGATTAGACTAAGATGAAACATGTTAAAGAGAGTTCATAGACCTTCCTACTTGTATTATTTCTTGTTTTAACCTACTTCCTCATGAGGAGAAACTTGTCATAAGTCTCTCATTTGCACATCTTCTCTCTCCTCATTTTATTTTATTTATACTACTTAGTGTAATCCTCCACCTGAGTATGGTGAATCCCTAGTCATTTATATGCCCTTTATTAGTAATAATACTAATTTAACCTCCTTCTATGACTTTACTTTGTTTGTATGTATGGATAGTTGATCTTATTAAGTGATTTGCTTAGTCTTCCTGAGTTAGGTAGTGATCAATTAGTTTAGTGTATCATCTCCTTAGGTTAATTTCAATTCTCTTACCATTTTCCTTTACAATTAATAGGTCTAATAGTAGTTTTAAGGTGATAAAATAAATGGAGATAGCCCTATCTAGAGATTTACCTCATTTGTTAGGCCACCCATAACCTAGAGGTGTCTCCATGCTATCACTTAAGAGAGGAGGCTTAAAAAACCTACTCAAGGGTATAACTTTTGATGATAACATTTAATTTTATCATGAGTTTTATTTTACAATGCCATTTTTTATTTATTTTTTGTGTCTTAGTGTCATGTTCTTATTTTTATAGCCTTGACATAGTTTTATCCCATGTCATATCCCAAGAGGGTATCCCTTTCCCCAATGATTCATAAAGATGAACTAATTTTAGATAAAAGGATGACTACTCCAAAGGGTGACTAAATAGTGAAGATAGTACCAAAATTGGAAAACATAAGGCAAACATCCAATTTTGAACATAATGATAAGTAAGGTATTTATCCAAAAAGTGCTAAGAGAATTAAAATCCACTAATTCAAAACTAAAAAAATGAATTGAGAAAATCTCTACTCTAGCCAAGGCCATCACAAACACTTCAAAATAAAATAACAAGGATTTTATGAGTAACTGAGTAAGTGAATGACCACTTGGATATTTGGAAACCTACTAAAACAACCATAAAACTTGTATAACCTAGTCTTAAAGTCTCATGGATCAAACATTAAATATTAGATGAAAGGAAGCCTAATTTTTAATAAAATTTATATATTAAGTTCTTCCTCAAAAAGGGTGATTCTAATTATCTCCATCACAATATTTTTAATTTGAATGACAATCAAACAAGGCCAAGAGTGAGACCAAAATAATATTTATGAAGTCTATAAATTCTTATATAGTAGTTGACCAATGATAAATCCCTCCCCCCTTATCCAATTCATTTGAAATGTATACCCTTTCAGAAGTTCTTCAATATCCTAGATGTACCTAAGTTTAGAGTGATCCATTAGATAAAAAAGAATCCAACACTAAAGAAAAAAGTGGTCTCAAAAGGAGTTAGATAAAAATATATTACTTGTTGAAATGTAATTAAGCACTTTTAATACTCAAAGTGTATCAGACAATGTTTGGCTTACCTATCTCTATCTTCAATATTGGATGATCATAGACTAGGTTCTAAACATTGGTGCAATATTTTCCAAGAAAAGTAACCATTTTTTATTGCCAACGCAACCCTAACCCCATTTTTTGGAAAAGTGGGGGACTCCTATGAAATTTATCAACTTAAAAATTTTATGTACCTTTAATCCCTTTTTAGCCAACCTCAAACTTTGAGAATCCTTAAACCTCTATTTTGACTTGGTCTACCCAACATTTAACTATGTTTGTCATGATGAGTTGGTATTTTTAAAATATCCCTATAGTATTATGACACTAAATATAGTCTACTCATTTCTATGTTCTAAAAGAACAAATGGTTTTCATTGTAACTATGTTTTTTGTAGATTTTGATTCATGTTGGCTTTCTTAGAGTATCAATATCCTAGAGTCCTACTCAGTATTTAATAAAGTTTTAGCAGTAGACATGTGAGATTTTAACTGATTATGTGGTTTTATTTTAACTTAGTCACTTTTCATTAAATCTTATAGGAGATCTCAAAGAATGAGGAAGTTCCACATGGAGCTTATCAGATGTTTCAGTCTCTTAAACTTATCAGGGATGGTAATGCCTAGGATATATTGACAAATGAGGAAGTACCATGTAGAATCTATTAGATGTGTCAATCCATTAAACTTATTAGAGATATAAAATCCTAAGAGATCCTAATGAATGATGAAGCACCACATGAAACCTATTAATTTTTTTAGTCTCTTAGACATGTCAAAGATGTTAGAACCTAGGATATCTTGATGAATGAGGAAGCACCACATGGAACCTATCAAATGTGTTAGTCTTCTAGACCTGTCAAAGCTGTCAGATCTCAATAGATATTGAAATATGAGGCCATGACATGTTAACCTATCAAATGTGTCAGTATATTAGACCTATTAGAGATGTAAGAGCTGGGGAGAGCCTGATCAAATGAGGAAGCACCATGTGGAACTTATTAGGTGTGTCAGTATTCTAGACCAGTTAGAGATGTCAGATCCTGGGAGAGCCTAACCTATGATACCACACTATGTGGTACCTCTATATAAAATGACATAAAAGGCCCAAGATACCTAGAATTAATTATAATGAGGTAAAATAAAATTCAAAATATAATCAAAGGATGCCACACATCATCTCATTACTCTAAGTGGCCAAATATAGTGCTTTCAATAGTAAAAATGTGGTGCCCAACTATGCTTAGGGGGTATCCATTACAAATAATACCAACTAGTGAAAGGCGTGGAATAACCTACATCTACCCAAGATTCAACATAGACAAGGTATCCATGTGTTTACCATGCTTCTCTCATTACCTAAATGGGAAAATGGGCCCTGATTAGATAATTTAAAATGTCTCATTGTAGATACCAAATCTAAGCAGGGAACATATATTTGATATTATTGAGTTAATTCTAGATTGGGAAATTAATGGGTTGATTAATCCACCAATTCAAATTAAAAATCATATTAGGTGAGATGATAAATGTTATTACTATAGAATATATCTATAAATCTATATAAGCCCTCATATTAATCAATTATATTGATACCACTCTTAATTTCATGAAATACTTCTATGTAGTGCTTACTGATATCATATGTGTTTCCCCTCACCCTTAAACTCAATAGTCCCTATCCTAAAAAATGTCCACTTTGTATTGTAGTCCAAAGCTTGAGCATGAATACCAAGACAACACTTTCTCACCTAACTTGGTGTCATTTGACCACTGTAACAAGGTCTTCAATTAAATTTAATATATGCATACATACACCTTTGATGATGATGATGAAATAATGTACCTCAATGATCTCATAATGCTAAGAAAGTTAGAATTACATAGGGACATAACCAAGAATGAGGTATTTCCTTACATAAAACTATTTAATAAATTATTTAAGACTTCCAAGCATGTTCTTTGAGATAAGAGGTATTTGGTTTACTCCATCAATTCAGTAAACCTGGTCATAGACATATCAAGGGATGATTTTAAGTAGTACTATAAATTCTTATATTAGACTAGAAGATAAAATGATAACTATTATGACTTGGATTTTTACAATTTGAGGAGATGGAGAATATCTCCTCATCCAAGTGTCATAATGGAAACACTTCTAAATTTGTGTATAGCTTAAGGATGAGGTAAATCTCTATATAGGGTTGGATTCCTTGATGTACCACTTTGGATTACAACTAAACTTAACTTGAGGGATGAAAAGGGAGAAGGATAAATAAAAATAAAACTAATATAAGGGATATGATACAAATAATAACATGATGACATCCAACCATATGCATGTTACACTTGAAATCAAAGGACAAATTGAACATACACTTCTCCAATCTTTATCTTCTCACATCAATGTTACATTGTGAGATTATGAATGAATGCGCAAAGATAAGAGGACTAAAAAAGATGCCTATGAGAGAAATAATTAATATGATAACTAAATAAATTTTATATATTTTTTATAACACTTCACATGCCCTATAAAAAGAAGCCTTCCAACTACAAATAGATGATATAATGGAAATAACATGCTAAGGAATCCATAGTCTTCACTTATGAAAAATTAAGCCTTCCAAATGAACACACTAATAAAATAAATGGAGGAGGTAAACATCAGTATTTTTATTGATCTAAAGGTATAAATTTGAGAAGGAATTCACCATAATTAGGTGGAACATAGAATACAATGGCTAAAATGGCTAGTTCTTATAGAACTTGAGAGAGAGAGAAGAAGAGAGAAGTTCAAGGGTCACAAGGACACTTTTCAAACTAATAAAATTAGTTATTTTTTAATTTTAATAGGTATGGAACAAAAAATTCAAGTTTAGGAGATAAAAGTGTCAATCCAAGTCATAAACCTCATGAAACGTGGTAAGAAACTCTTTATTCTAGCTCAAAAAACATTGCTTGCATGATTAGCCCTCTTTGAATGCTTTATAACTGATTAAGACCATGTATGATGATTTAAATGTTGTTTAACGACATAATAAATTCCTCTCCATATATTTTTTGTAATCTTGGTCATCTAGAATAAACTAGAAAGGAGTAATCATCATTTGTAGTCCAAAAAACACTCCTTTAATGCACCTTGCACACTTCACTTCAAAAAATAGATCATTTGATCATGAAAATACATAAATTTATTTAATTACATGTTTATAGTCCATAAATTTACTTATAATCATTAGGGACACCTTAAAAATCCATCCACTTAATGTTTTCACACTTCTCCCTAGCTTGCCCAATATGCGAGTTTTGATTGGCTAAGTTGAAGCACCTAGTTTGGACACTTAGGAGTTTACATAGAGTATTAAATTATAAATATGAGTTATAAAAATTATATATATTCATTCCAATATTATTTTCATGCTTAGACTCTTTATAGAACCTAAAAAACACAAAAATAGTCAAAAATACCTTGTTTATGCCATGTTTGTATAGGTTTGTACATCCAAAAAGCATGTTACATATATTTAGGGAGTCCTTTACAAGTTTAAATAGTTTTAATGATCATACTGGTCCATATGGAATCATATATTACCTCATTTCTCTAATTGGGTCTCTATAAGGGTTTACAAGGGTTTTTGAGCAGTTTAAGCCCTTAAGCTTTATTCCTAAATGTTTCACCTCAAAACTTCACAAAATTCTCATGAAAGTGATGAAAAAATCCCCGTTAACATCCTTATACTCCCAGGTCCACCATTAAAAGCATCATAAAATATATGAGCTCTTTAAATCATCATATTAAACTCTTTTCCTCATTCTAACAGGCTTAAAGTTGCCCTCAAGACAAAATTGGCTCTCTTAGGGTTTCCTTTTCATATTAATGGGTTTTAAACATATTTATTGTCCAAAAAAACATGTCTCACATTTCACCAATCTCATCTCATTTTATAAGTGTGAAAGACCCTCAATTTGGGCATAGGCCTAATCCTTACCTAGTAGGCTTGTTTCAAGCTTAAGCCTAAAATGACCCATTTGATGTATTCCCTAAATTTAAATATCTTAAAAATATATGTTGTGATCCTATATAAATTATTTTTCCCATTATAAAGTTCACATAGGTCCATAATTAAAAGTGGCATATTACTTGTCCTCTAGGCATAACCATGCCTACTAGGTCTGATTACAACTTTAGGAGTATGGAGCACCCTATTGATTTTCATCCCATTAATAAAGGTTATTAATGTTTTATTGGATTTTAAATAACTCAAAAAATATCTCTTTAGGTCCCAAACAACCTCAAATTCACCTTATCACCTTCCTTCCTCAAACTTGTGTCTATGTACAAGGGGAAGTACCCCATATCTGAGACAAAATAGGGGGAACTTCCCCTATTTTTTAAAACTAAATACATATTTGAGAGGCTTGTTTAGGTCATATGGGTTATTTAACAAAAAACTAGCTCTTGGTTGGTCTAAAATACCCCTTAATTCATCTAAATTCCAATACATACCTCTTAGAGGGTTGATTGTGCAGACTGGGCCTTAACTTGACTAACTATGTTTTTGTATTAGGTCTTGTAGGTATTAATAGCTTGAGGTTAGCTTTATAATATTACACTAGGCATATTAAAACATTATATACTTCTCTTAGTGTCACTTGGCATCATTTTAGATTCATTTTCTTCATCTCAATGTCTTATCCTCATCAAGAGACTCAAAAATTCTAATTTTGCCCCTACCTATAGGTCATTATAATCCTTGAGATTTAGGTTAAGATGTGTAAAGCCTTCCCTTGAACCCCAAAAGTTCAATTGACATTCCTCTATCCTAAAATCATTTTAAGTGTCCTAAAACCAAACCTAAGACTCATATTAACTCATTGTTCTATATACCCTAGTTGTAGGTGTGCATTTTCTTATATGTAGACACCTGTAGGTTACCATGGTACTTATACCACTCAATATCAACATTATATTGATGGCCTTAATATTATTTGTATACCATTAAACTAATTTAACCATCCTAGTCATTGGTGAATGATCTATTTTCTCTTAATATGTAAAAATTCATTCAAGGATTCAAACCTATGATATCATTGAAGGAATTCAATGCATATCTTGACAAATTTGAGTCTTATAAAAACCAATCTCCATTTCTTGACTACCCTCTGCACTTCTCCAAATAAATTTTCTATGATATATCTATAACAATAGTTCATTAAAAAAGATCAAAGGTTAATATGACACTATTATATGTTATCCACAAAAATGTAATGGTTCTCTATTTTTCACCTTTAGGGATTTGATCTCTAACACAGTTATCTTATTTATTTAGAAGTGACCTTCATTCCTTGTTTGGAAATATACACTTGCAAAAAATTCTTCCATTCTCTCTTACTATTTAAATGCAATGAATAAGGTTCATCATATGTTTCAAACTCTCCATATGACTTCTAAACTGTTTACTTAGGCCACCTGTAGGTGGTGATTCTCAATATATAGGTAGATTTAGATTAGATAATGGTCTTGGAATGAAACATATGCATTTTAATAATCCTCTATATGTCTAAGGTATCTATAAAAACCTTCCAATGATTATTTCACCTATAAAAATATTGACACAAACACTAAGGCTTTGATGATGTCATCATGGTTCTTGTTTGTGTGCATTGGTTGTATGTATGGTATGGGCAGTGATTGTTTAGAATGGAAAAACAAAAATGAGAAAATGGACTCATTAGTATCTAATATAAAAATAAACCTTATAACTCATGATATCCATAAAAATGATCTTGAAATGATATATAATACATATTCTCCAACACGAAAATCACTTGAAACCAAGAACTACATTGCAAGCCATGATGTAATGGCTATTTGTGTGACATGTGAGCTTGTAAACCATGAGAATTTCCTTGTATAATAAATATTGAAGGTTAATATGGTGTCAATAGGACCTTTAAATCATATAAAATACACTAACATAACCCCCTAAAGCCATGAACAATTGTGAAAATCTTGGACATGGTGAAAAACTATCTGTAACCAGTATAGTGCACCCTCTTGCAACTTAAGGAAAATTTTCTTATCCAAAAATCATGAAAAATGAAATAAAACATTTATATAATATAATGCTTAATTCAAACTCATATATAGTCATCATAACCAATTGGATTGTATGGAGTCCACCAAAATAATGCAAAACCTATAGGGTGCACGAAAAAGCTAACAAATTTACATAGTCAACTTCATGATGATGTTTCATGAAGCATAGGATACAATTATTAAAAATTATTATATTTAAATTAATTTATTTTAGTTTAAAACAACATATCAAAATCATTATCCTTGAAACATCTTGAGTTGTTTGTACCAAGAAAAAACTTGAAAGTCACTTTTGTTTACCAAGAAGGGTAAAAAGAGAGATGAACGGTTTTGAGTAAGAAATTACACTTAAAAATAAAAATTATCATGTGATTGAGAATTTTTAATCATAATAGTCACTTAATAATCATTTAACATGTGAAACACTTCCCAAGGAGGTTGTACCATGTGGAACACTTCCCAAGGAGGTCATATAAGTGCCAAACTCTTTTTTTATTTTAAGAAAACTACCTTTTCTTTTGTAGAACCTATAATATTTCAATTTTTTTAGTTACTTAATACTTATAGGGACACATGGGCCATTACATAATATTTTTTAACCTTCACACTTCCTAATAAACTTGTATAACTCATTAAATGTAACTTTTTGACCCTTAAAATGACTCAAAAGGACATGTTGACTAATGAAATTTATGACCAAGGATAATTTATCATTTAATTACACTAAATGACCTATTAAATACCTCATTAAAAGATATTATTCCCAAAAAAAATCTATAAAATCAAGTTTTTACCTAAGGATTCACCAATTTAACCTAAAAGTCAAATTTGGTCAACACTAACATAATGAATGCATGGGCTAATGCCCATAATATGTATGAAGTCCTAAAATACTAGGTAATCAACTAGGAATGATGGGTTAACAAATATTACACCAATGCCTACCTTATCCACTGACACTATACATATACAAATAGTGGGTTCATGTTGAGATGCTCTTATTAAACTATATATTCAAATCCGATGACACTATACATGTGAACCTCTTATGGGTGCTCTTGCTAGGAATAATACTCAAAGGAGAGGAGGTCCTAAACCTAGGAAGTAAGATAAATTTGAACCTAATCAAGTTCATATCAGAGGCTCAAACTAGAGGTAATTTATACTTTATGTGTTACATGGTAAATGTCATTTGTTCCACTAGTGTATTCAAACCTTTCATGTTTTATCCATGGACTCTTGGGGGCACTATGGTGCATGTAGTTTTCTACAAACTATATGGCCATCACCAGATAAATCACATTCAAGAGATATATGAATCATTATACCTAGTGGTCTACATGTACATCAATGATGGAACCATGCCTCTACTCTTGAATGAGTTTAAATATTCCATTACCACCATTGGTGATTATTGGTATTACTAGTATGACACCATCATCTAGGTAGTAGGCATCTATAGGGCCCCCCTCTACCTACCCTATTAGGTCCTTGATTAGTTAGTCAAGTAAAATATAACTAGTTAATTATTAGATGATGTGTTTGGACACTACATTATCTGATAGTAGAATACCTACCCTACCTTACACATTGTCATCCACAACCATGTATATAGGGATCTACATCCATTACATAAAATTGTAGTGGGTAGGGATTTTTATGCCCCAAGAAGAGAAAAGTACTAAAAATGGGACCCTCATGGTGTCATCAAGGCTCATGTGAAAAAATACCAATATCATATTAACATCATGTATAACCATGTGACTCACCTTGATGATAGGATTAACCTTAACCTTGTTGATGACAAGGAGGTGTTGCCTAGGCTTGAGGTGAAGAAGAAGGAAAGTAGGCATAAATTGGGTTGTCCACTTAGGTCATCCCTACATCTACACCATAAATATTAAATAATATTATACAAGGGGTTATATCTTCCTCTCCTCCCCAAGTCTCACATCCCCCAATCTTGGCTCTAGTTCTATCACCTCTAATGACTCAGGCTACTCAACCCCTAAGTACACAAGTGTTATGATTAAACATTGATAACAGCCTTGATTCAAGCTCAAAACATGATCAACAATAGTCATCCATGAATATTCCTTTCCCTACTTCTATATTCTAATGGCCAAAAATATCACCCCATGATTTCCCTATCACTACCAAGCTCACCCAAGTGGTGCCTAAACTATTTCCCATTCCAATCCTTCCATAACTCACCTAGGTACCTCTAGATTCATCCATGTACATCATCCCCACATCCCAATTTATCTCCATTAATCCCACTCCATCTAAAAATATCCCTAAAAATTACCTCTAATATTTAATAACTTAAGCTTTTTGGCCCTTAACACCCCCTTTGATCCTTCCTTAGGTTCAACCACCTCTAAACACTCACACTCCAATGGTCTTAATGGCACCCCAAGTATTGAGTGGACCCATGTGCATAGTTTAGCTAGATCTAACAACTTCAATAATACATGTCATCACTCTACAAACTCCCTAATGATATACCACCACTACTACCACCATATACCCTTCTACTACTATGACACAAGATTATCTGGGTAAAATACCTAGTAATAAGAAAAATGATACTCTCTCTCAACCTTATGCTCAGTCCCTTGTTGTTCCCTTGTACCTCTTAGGTCTTCATTTTCCATGATCTTGGGTGCCCAAGTATTTGGATTTACCCAACTAATTTACTCATTCTTATTTAATACTCCTCTCCCTGGTATCATGAACCCACAAGTTAATTTGACCCAAATCTAATTGCATGCATATATATTCCTTTGGGATTATTCATTAATTATTCCCCATTTCCCATCATACTTCATTTTCTATTTATCTCTTCCTTCCTTAAATATGCCTCATCTATTTCTCCTCCTCCCATGCCTCCATCTTCATCATCTTTTTACCTTGGGAGTTACCAAAGGATCACAAGGACCCAAGATGATCTTTCAAAGTGATATGTAGGTTCAATGGGAGTTTTATATTGAGTCTAATAACATGAGGATAATTCTTACACAAAGATTCACCCAATAAGGATACCCACCCAGTGGTGTGGTAGAGAAAACTCAACCTCTTCTCCCTCACAAAAGTGAGGACATCTAGTGGAAAAGAAAAGGTGGATGAAGATCTAATTTACATGATTTGAGATACTCAAGACATGTTTGATAAATTCATGGAGGATGTGAAGGAGTAATTTTAGTGTTTGAAGCACAAATAAAGAGCAATTTTCTTATAAAATTAATTAACTAGGTTAAAAAGGCCCTCATGCAGCTATTCACAACTCTCAAAGAAGTGGTCAAAACACTGACCTTAAGTAAGGATAACCTCTTGCAAGATTATTCATACTTATAGAGGATCACTTGCATGGAAAATAAATTCAAAAGGATCATTGTATTTATCCATAAAGGCATATTCCTAGAGCTCAAAATCATGCCTCTCATAGACCTAAAACCTATATCAAACTTATACTAAGATCATGTGAGACTCAAATTAAGAATGGTTAATTGTGGCATAGATAGTTGTGGACTTATAGAAAAAGGCAATTAATGAATGATAACTTAATTCAAGGAATTCAACATCATAGTGATAATCCATCTAGATGGCACCTTCCTAGACATAGCAAAATTTGAGGTTCACTTAGATCATTTTAACTAGGTCATTATAATAAAGTTAGAAAACTATAAGAAGATTGGAGTAAGGGTTATTATGGAATTCTCAACCTAATCCATAATGAGTATTAGTCAAGTGTCAGAAGTGAAATTCTCCCTTGAGGCCCCACTCCAAGTGCATTAATAACTACTAGCCCTTTTTGAGGTGATCTTTTAGGATCCTCCCTTGAACTTGGCTAATTTGGATAGGGAATTTGACTTGGTGGTAGTTATTATGGTATCTAATGAGTCACAACCTAATCAGCTAGGAGGTGGTTCTTCTCTAGCTCCTTATCATATCACTTGAGTGGGCCCCTTATATCTTTTTGAGAGTGGGGAATCCTCTATTTTTTTGAATAATTGTAATTATAACAAGTTTGGGTGGACATCATGGCCAAGGATAAGAATCTCATTCTATTTGGAGGCAATCTTCATCCTTCCCTATATATTTTAGACTACTTTCTCTATATAAATGTCATCATTTTTTATGTAAACAAAACATGTTGAAATGAATGAAATTTTATTTCTTTATATCATTTGGTTTATTTATCTATAAATGTGGTCCATTATATTCTATTTTTGATTAAATTTTTATCTTAGAGAGATTATAATTTTCTCTATCACCAATAATGAATTAGTAGTTAGAATTTCTTTGGCTATTCTAATTCAGTTATGGATTCTTTTTATTTCATTTCCAACACTAGTAATTTATGTGCTTGAAGTTACAAATCATTTATGGAGATTATATGTGTCATTTAATTTAGGGTCTTATATGTGTTTATATTTGGTGGAGAATTCAAAAATTAAGCATCCCCATTCATTTTAATTATAATATTTCCATGTGTGATTATGATTTTGATCCCCTTGTGAAACTTGACACGTAGTGGTGTAAATGTGGTGGGTCACATAGCTTAATTCTTGAAGCATTAACATCTTTCCAAGCTTGGAAACATCTTTTTTTACCCTAACTTACTCTTCACTTTTTATGTTTATTTTAATATTTGATTGGTTCCATCCCATTTATTTATAGATCAGTGAAGTGAATCCCACTAGTGTTTAAAATTGGAATTTATTAGACCAAGTGAAGACTAGAACCTATTTATCAAGTCAAGTATTGGATCCTTGATGGTAGCACTACACCTCTCAGAGACTCATATTAACTAGGATATATCATGGAGCATAATACCTATAGCCATGCCATGCATTGAACTAGTTTTAATACTAAAATAGAGGATAAAAGTCCCTTATTATCTTAAATTTCACTCTAAACACTAAATCTCATAGGTGTTTTAGGGCCATATTTTTTACCAGACAATAGTCTTCATATTTGATCTTCTTTCATCCTTACTTTTGATCATGAGCTCCTAAGTTAAAGTTTATTGTTTCATTGATTTTATTTTGACATTTTCAATAATGAAGGAAACACTAACCTTTTATAATCCAATGAATATAGGGATGACATATGGGAAGATTTGATTTTAAAAAATAACCATTTCTAGGTGAGTGGCAGTAACATCGAGCTCAAGACAATAATGTCAACATTATAATTTGAGTATGATGTTAATATTTGGGAGATAAAAATTATAATTTGATGATCTAGTAAATTTTAAGTAGGATATTTAATTGATTTAACATAGAATTAAAGTTTCATGTAGGTGGTTGATAGCAACTTAAAATGGATCAGGCTCATAACTAGCATGTAAGTGTTAAATACCATATTTTAGTGTCAAAATTTCCATTCTAACAATATGGACAATGTATACACATAATATGTTCAAACATTATCAATTATTGATGTTTTCTCTCTTGTAAAAACTTGTTGAGTCTTAATTTCTCTAAGTGCATACCTTAAAGGGTGCATCAGGAAAGGGGTAGGTAGACCATTGGTGCATTGAAATATTTTTGATCCTATAACACCACTTGAGAGAAATCTTACCTTATCCTAGACACTTCCCTAAGCCTTATCTTCTCTATTGCACCCTCCTCCAACCATTGTCCACCTTCATTAGCCTCTCCTAATCCTACAACCCTTTTTGATAGTTTACATTACATTGTCATCCCCATCAGCCTTGTACTCAAATTGATAAAACTCATTTAAGGTCTAGGTCGGCCCGTAGCTAACCTAAATAAAGACCTAATTTTTTAATCAATAGTGATATAGAGTTGATTAGGCCAACCTTGTTGGCTAAAATTTCAAAAAGGTTTAGGGTTAGATTTAACTATATAAATATACATTTGTTTTTCCATTTCTTAGAAATAAAAAGATTTAATTATTCATTTGTGCTTCTCTACAATCTACTCTTCTACCATTCTACTTACAGAGTTATAGCTTAGGGTCTACACTTGGATAAGAATCTTGACTTGTGGAAAATTCTTGGATTCTTTGGCCTTTCTTAGTGATCCTTACAAACTAGAAAAACCTCTTACAAATCACCTTTGGCCAATGGAGAGATTGAGTCTTGATAGGTACATCTTCAAGTTTAGTATCTTTAAATTTACTACTTTATTTTAGTAGATAGAAGTAGCATAAGTAAAATATTTTGAATAAATTGATTTCTTTATGAATTAGGGTTTTACCTATACATAACTTAATTAGGATTATGTTATGCATGTTTATTAAACTTAATTTTGTGCCATAAGCTTTGGTGAGAACTAGATTACATTTTTACATTACTGGTCATTTACTTTGTGAATATGAAAACATAGGACCTAGATATGGTTATTGCATGGTGTTGCTTGACTAAAGCTTTGGAACCCTTTCTAGTGATGTTATTATGGTAAGAGATCCATTGGTTAGCTCTTAAGGATCCATCTTGGTAATGATCCCAAATATTTAATATATAAATAATTAGAAGTGTAAGTAGGATTTATCTTATTGAGATAGGATTAATTTATGGATTATTTGCATTTCCCTTTACATATATTTTGGTGAACCTGACATGAATCAAACCCTTGTAGGTTTTCTTTCATTCTCCAATTTTGTCATCAAATGATATTTTTATATATTTATAGTATTGTAACAAACTAATAATCATATTTATAATATTTTATGTATATGTTTAACACATAATCACTCCAAAATGACTCTATTCTATCTATGTAGTTATTCACCAAATATAGGTTATTGGATTGATCATGTTAGCATAGTATTATTTTTTAGTTCTATATTTACATACATATTCAAAACATTCAAATCTATTTTTATGTTTAACACATAATCACTCCAAAATGACTCTATTCTATCTGTGTAGGTATTCACCAAATATAGGTTATTGGATCGATCATTTCAGCATAGTATTATTTTTTAGTTTTATATTTACATACATATTCAAAAAATTCAACTCTATTTTTAATTATCCTCTATCAACATACAGGTCTATAAATAGAGTTAGACTAGTTGAATCTATTCATAACTTCTTTAGCATATAGGTTCTGTAATCTCTATAAAACCAATCGACCCTATTATTAGAATTTTGAATCAATATTAGAGCATCACAACATAGAATTTTTTAATCTAAACATATTAAATCCCATCAAGGTTCATTTATTTTTCTCTCTATTATTTTATTTTTCTTTTTCTAGTATTATTTTCATAAAATTGAAATCTGTTAAACTATAGTCCTATAACAAACTGGGTCAACTTTTTCGAGACCATTATATAGTTTATCTTCTATCTAAAAGACATAATCAAGCTATTCAACTATGTTATTCTAAATATATATTCTACATAATAATAAAAACCTAATTGACTCTATTCTATACTATTTGCATATAGTATCACCTAAACTAACTCTATACTCTTCTCAATCAAGGAATTAATCTATATTTGTTAGTAATTATTTCACATTTCTTTTTTAGTTACTTGCATGTTTAAAGTAATAAACATATATTAAATATGTGGTTTTTCAAATTACCATTTTAGTCACACTATTTTTATCTTTTTCACATATTAAAAAATCAATTTTCATTAAAAAACATTAAACATTTGTCCTCCTAAGGTCTACTTACTTAGATTTCATCACCAAGGGGGAAGCCAACTTGGTTATTTGGACAAGGATAAACATTTTGTTGATGGTATATATTGGCAAATCACCTAACAACCTTATCACTACAGTATTTTTAAGTGATGGGATAGGCCATAATACCAATCCAATACTATTAGCAATATAGATCTCTTTCAGCCTACATGTCTTGAAGCCAACCTTAAATTACTTTCTAGTTCCTTATTTTAATGAGCTTCCCATCACATTAAAATTAAAATTAATTATAAATTAATAACACTTAATATGACCAATTATTTAGCATTTAATTTCCAGTTGTTGTTTGTTCTTTGATCATTGTATGTTGTATTACAAAACATGCATTGGATAGTGTTGGTGTAAGGTTTATGTTGTCTTTAAATTATATCAGTCACATTGATCCAATTACTTGTGTGCTTAAATTAATTTTTATTTAAAATTATCTTAGAAAAAATTCCTCTATTTTAGAACACTATCATTTCTATCGCTACAATCTCTTAAAAACTATTTAGCCTATCTACTTATAGTATATAGTCAAACTGTCTGACTATGTCTCCTTATCTTTTTGTTTAGCCCTTGTCTAAGCAATACATAGTTGACTTGTATGATTTTATCTTCTTATTATTCTTTTCTTGTTCCCTATTCAATAGTACACTATCAACCCATATGACTATATATTCTCTTTAGCCTATTTCAATTGCATCCCTTCTAGCACATAGTCAACCAACTTGAGTATGTCTTATTTTTTTCTATTATGTGAATTTCATTCACATACTTTATCAACCCAATAAAATATATACCTATTGTCTGATATTATTATCTATATAATCAAATATATCCCTATTTTTTTACTCTTGTTCCCTAATCTCAAATCCTTTCATCAAGTATCATGAAATACCCTATCAAATTCTTCTTGGACAACCTAAATCCATTTAGACACTATATGGGGTGCTCTTTTCCATCCCTCATATTTATATTTTAACATGTTCAAATCACTCCACAAAATGGGATTAGTGGATCAAATCCTTTTTGTATGTATCAAGACAACTCCCATCTCCAAACTTCTCACCATAATGTGGGGGTAATTGACACAAGTCTATCCGATAACCACATAGGGAATCTACCACCTACTAATCATCCCCCTAACACTAATTTGGGGAATCCTCATACAAAAACCAACCTACCATTTTATACCACTTAGATTATTACAAAAATAGTGTAAAAAAATAACATAGTGCAAAAACATAACACCTCCCAAATGACATAATTACAACATCATCTAATTAACATGATAATCAAACTCTTATTCTTCATCCTCAAAATAATCAAAATTTTATTCCTCCACCTCTTAAAGATGTCATGAGGAATTTCATCCCCCAAACTATCATGAACAATAAGATGCTTCAACACATCCAAAATGAGAATATAACACGTTTTATTATTTCTATTGATATTGATAACTTATCTCCAACTATTAAATATGATGGGACTAAAGGCCTTGCATCTTTTCTTAAGGCATTTGGAAATATTTATAAAGAGTGGATCTAAATAAATACTTTCAACACAACTAAAATTTTAGTTAAAACCTTCAATGGTAATGTTTTAAAATGGTAAAATAAATTTCCCCAACATTCCATATGGTAACTAGAGGATTAAGTCAATCCTATAGTGAAATAGTTTCAACATAATGATCTTCTTGATAATTACCTTCACCATTTCCTCAATGCTAAAAAATATCCCACTGAATTAGTGCATGATCTTATCAAATGATGGAAGTATTTGGCCCACAAGGATGATCACAACATGACTAATGACATTTTGTTCAAACTCTTTATAACAACATTAACTCATTCACTTCAATACAAGTTTCATATTTTTGATCCTCAAACATTAAATGAAGCTCTTTACCAAGCTAAGCATCAAAACTTCTTAATGAAATAGTTTGAAACTAATACCATAATCATTAAAGGATATTTTCAACATTCAACTAATGTGATAACTAGAAATCCTTCTCAACCCAAATGAGGAGTAACGAAACCTAACAATCTCCAACCTTATCATATGCCATTAATCATCTAGAAAATGAAATAATTTTTAGTGTCATCTAAACCATTTACTCACCCCAATAATCCCCCTAAATGATGTGAAACTAATCAATTTTTCTAGTTCCATGCTGACATAGGTCATTCCCATGAAACATGTAGAGGGTTTATAATTTTTTTATCTCTTAAATGCTTGGTGATTCATTCAATCATGTAGCCATGATTCAAATTTGTTATCAAGATTACTTTAATGCTTCTCACAAGAAAAAATCTCCCAAAGCTTCTTCTTCTAACAACATAAAATATTTCTCCACATCTAATGCTAAATAAGCCAACAAGGATATTTGTATAATTGACATTAATTATGACAAATATTACACCAATTCTCAATATGTCAATATGACTAAGCTCAATTATTGACAAAATCTAGCCCATAAAGATCCCATCACCAAACATAAGAAACCATCTTTGGATGAAAAAATTCTCAAAGATATTACCACTACTCACTTAGCTTCAGAAACCAATGAAGAACCATCTCTTCCCTCGAAACTTCTAACCACCTCCCTTATACCTAAACCTATTTTCCCATCTAAGCCTCATGCTGGTGCTTCTTCTTCTAAAACACATTAGAACTTCTTAGAATAACTCAACTCTATGCCTTGTAAAATTACTCTCATGGAGTTATTTCATACCTTTCCTTATCATTTTTATTTCCTCATGCAACAAATTCAAGAAATCAAAGAGCCATCTCCTTTAGAATAGGAACCATCATCTCATGAGCCTCAACCAAATGAAGTGCATACCATTGAATCCACTTGTTATTATTCAAAACCCTCCATAGAGTTAATCAAAGAAGACATGATCAATGATGAGATCCTATTTCAAGATGATGACCCACCCCTCTTTATTAAAATAGACATTAATACCACCCTCATTCTCAAAATATTACTAGACTAAGGGTATGGTACTAATAGCACATCTCTTTTGCTCATCTAACAACTTAGATATAATAAATATCATCTCAAAAAAATTCATTTGACATGTTGTGGATTTCACAAAACTAATTAGAAGCCACTTAATTTCATTTATCTCCCTCTTACTATTGGACATATGACTATATAGACTAAGCTTATGATCCTTAATTTACCCTATCTCACAATATACTCCTAGGAATCCCATGGAATTATAGAATGAGGGCTATCACCTATTTTGGTAGCCAATGTATCAAGTTCCTTGATAATGGCAAAAGGTATAAACATGAGGTTGATCTTAATCTATAGAGTATTCAAATTTTAGATCCTAAATCTCAATATTAGATTCCCACTATTCGGAAGATTAATAATGCCTCCTTACAAAAATTTATCAATATGAATATATATTTACCTGTCACTCTTGATGATTCTAATGATGGTGAGCCCAATAACTTGAGAAATACATGTAATACTATGAAGCTACCTCCTTACATCTCAGAGTGGATACTTCCCTTTTTATTGCCTCATGATTACACCATCCCTCTCATTGATGAGATCACTTATTTCCCTCCTCCATGAAATGCTTAAGAAACATCTTACATAAAAGATGACTTCACGTGTGATGATTATGGAGTGGTTAGATTATTTTAGATTCCTTTAATCATGTCTTCAAATAAATTCAATGATTTAGGCATCTCACCTTCAAAATTTCATCCTAAATCCAAAGCATGTACAAATTCTCCAACTTATGATGATAACTACGTCATGGCCCAAGCTCAATCACAAGACTTGGATGTTTAACATTATCATAAAACTTTAGCTCAAATACATGTTTTCAATCATGATGTTCATACCATTTCAATATATTTAAAGTTTTCACCTGAAGGTCATGTATCTCTTGATAATTCTCCACTTATCTATACTCCTTGAGAGGTGGAACAAATCTTACTCCCTACACCTCCAATAATTCTAACATCTTCCATACCTCCTACTAAAACAATCATCCTCTTTGATCCTCTCCCCATCAATAATGCTAATGATAAACTAATTGAATCAGATCAACCTTCTTTTCTACTCCCACCTATGCTTGAGATCACCCTCAATGTAAAATACATAGATGTATGTTAAATACATTCTAAATAGGACCTCCACTATAATAAAATTATTCATCTCAAATTAGATGTTGAATATTATGGCCCTCTTCATCATCTACCTAGAAATGAAGCCATTCTTGAATTGTTCCATGCCCAAGAACCTCAACTTCTTTAGCAACATCATAAACTTGGGAATTTTAAATAAAAATCCCCTCATTTTAAACTTAATTTATAGCATTGAACCTAAAAAAAATCCCATTTCATATTTTCCTAACATGCCATATCATTTCTAAGATGTAAATACTATGCTTATCAAGGAATCTACATGAATCAAATATGTCACCCCATCATGTACTCAACCTATAATAGTCTCAAGATAACTTACACCAATTTAACATGATAAATTTATTTTATTCTTTGATAAATATCATGATACTTTTTCTTGGTCCTATGAGGACATGCCTCACATTAATCCTAGTATTGTGGTGCACAACATCATCATCTATCTTGATGCCAAACCTATGTGGCAAATACAAAAAAAAATTCCCCCTAAATTTTCAAAGTCATGCCATAAATAAATCATTAAAATTGTCAATGAAAACTTTAAAACACTTATTTACTACTCACTATGGGTCTTAAATATTGTCCGTATTCACAAAAACTCACCATGGTCATTTGTATTTACATCAATTTATGTAACCTCAATCTTTCTTGTCCCAAGGATAACTTACCTTTACCTTCCATAGATGCAATCATCGATTCCACTACTGGTTATGAAATGTTTTCCTTCATGGATGGTTTTTTAGGATATAATCAAATTCACATTACCCCTAAAGATCAACATAAGACAAATTTAACCATGGAATGGGGCAACTATTATTATGCTAAAATTCCCTTAAACTTTAAAAACATCAAAGCTACCTATCAATTAGATATGACCCACATTTTCCATGACATTATCAATAATATTATGGAAACCTATGTAGCTGATCTCAATGCCAAGTCTAAAAGATTAAAAATTCATCTTTATGATCTTGATATCATCTTTGATCACCTCATCAAATATAAAGTTAGACTAAATCCCTAAAAATATGTATTTGGAATCACATATGAAAATTTAGTAGGGTTATTAGTCTCTATTTTTGGTATTTATATTGATCCCACTAAGATCAATGTTATTGTCAAGATTCTCATTCCTTGTTCTATTCTTGATATTTGCACTTACCTTGGTAATTTTAGGGTAATAAGATGAGTTATCCTTGAAATGACTTATCACATCTATTCTATTAATTCTCTTCTAAAAAGGGTAATGCTCTCAAATGGATGGATCCTTTTTAGAAAGCATTTGAAAATATGAAATAATCTTTTCTTCATCCACCCATCCTTTGTCCACCTTCTAATGACCATCCTTTAATCTTTTACGCTTCTTCCACACTCATATCAATTGTGGTAATGCTTTCCAAAAAAGATGATACAAGAAGAGAGTATGCCATATATTATATTAGTAAATAAATCATTGACTATGAAAAATTATATATAAAAGTAGAATGTGATTTCCTTGTTTATAAATTTTATCACTAAAAATATCCATCATTATATGCTTTATAGAATGAATTACATTATTATACATTATAATACACTCCATCACTTATTCTTTAAATATTTTCTTCCTATGGATATAATTGGAAAGTGGATGGTCCTAATGGTATTTGATCCCTATATTATTACTCAAAAACTGTCAAAGGACAAATCATTACTTACAAACTCATAATAGCTCCCATACCTACAACTGATCACCTTTAAGATAGTCTCCATGATGATAATATCCTTTATATTGAAGGTCTTAATTAGGATATATCTCTTAAATATTACTTCCATAATTTTATTATTTATATTAAAGAAAGTAATAAAGAAGATTCCTTTATCTTTCTTGATACTACTAAATCTAAATTAATCATCAAAGAACTTCTCTAAATCAATATAGATTTACATGAAGATACTTGGACCCTTAATTTTGATGAAACCAAATGCCTTCAAGGAGATGGGGAAGGTTATATACTCATTAGTAATTTTGGTAAAATTATCCCTTTGGAATTTTTAATTACATTTGATGTCAATAATAGCATGGTAGATTATCAAGCATTGATAATAGGCATGAGAGTGGCACCTTAATTAGACATTACATATCTTCATACTTTGGGTGACTCCTAACTTATTTACCAACAAGTTATTGGTCATTAGTAATGAAAAAATGAAAATATCATTGATTATTATCAAATATCCACTACCCTTTCCAAATAATTCACTTTTTTTTATCATAGAGCCCATCCTTAAAGACCAAAATTATTTTTCTAATTCACTTGATTCTTCGTTACCTCTATTTCATCTACATCAACTTCTTACTGATTCTACATTTCTTATTCAAATAAAAAAGTCCCCATATTCAATTAAACTATAAGATTCACTTATATATCATATTGAGGCTATCACCATTAGACATAACTCATGATATAAATACATCATTCAATTCCTTGAGCATCAAACGTATCCTTCGAACATAAATTCATACAAAAAGATTCAAATTCATAAATTAAGATTTTAAATATGTATTTAAATATAACATACTTTATTATCATAATGTTGATGGTATTATTATTTTTTATGTCATGAAATAAGAGGTTCTCCTCTCCTTAAACAATCATATGGGAGAATTTTTGGTGGTCACTATAGTGAATATGCTAAAACACACAAATTTTTACATATGTGATACTTTTGGCCTACTCTTGAAAGGATGCCATTGAGTTTACTAAAAAGTGTATTCCTTAAAAAATTCATGATGATCTAGTCCATAAACCTCTAGTTTAGATCCAAAATATGGAGTCTCCTTGACCATTCTCAATGTGGGGATTAAATATCATAGGCAAACTACCTAGATCATAGGATTGGCATGTATTTATCATCATGACTATTGAGTATTTTACCAAATGGGTCAAATCCATGAATATCATTAATATCTGTGGACTCACCATTTATAAATTCATCCTCAATCAAATAATTTATCATTTTGCAGTTCCCCATACTATTATTTATGATAAGGGTGGTAACTTCAAAAATAAAGATGTTAAACTATGTGTTAAATTTAAAATCTATCATAGAATTTCCACACCCTACCATCCAAAATGTAATGGCCAAGCTGAGGCTACAAATAAAATACTCCAAAATATAATCTATGAGACATGAATGGATTGGTATCTTCATATATATCCCACTCTTTGTGCCTATTTCACTAACATACACATTGCCACTGGGGCAAAACCATTTTTTCTAGTTTATGGTTTTGAACATGTCCTCCCATTATAATTTGAGCTTCCCTCTCTCTATATATATTGATGATATCATACCTGATGATTAATTATGTGAAGCTCACCTTCATGATCTTTATATTTTTGATGAACACCATATCTATACTCTACAACACAATCACCCATATAAGGCTCACATTACTAAACAACATACAAAAATGTTAAATTTCATAATTTTAATGTTGGTGATCTTATATTTAAATTGGACTACACACATGAAAAAGAAGGAAAATACAACCAAAAATTTTGGGCCCTTATTTATTAAAATATATACTTGGTCTTATTACCTATTGTCTTCAAACTAATGATGGCAATATTTTAAAAGAGCCCACCAATGCATAAATTTTAAAGTACTCTACTTAAATCTTTCCCTTCTTATCAAAATTTATATACACTATCATACTAACACTTTTTACATGATTTATACATATATATCACCCTCTTAAAAATTCTATTTTTTTAGAAACCTTAGTCCCTTCTCTTGGTCAGTTGGTTTTTTTCTCATGAGTTACATTGTAAAATTATGGATATGACTTGGTCTTCCTCATGACTTTGTTTTCTCTTATTATTTTTTTATTTTCTAATGAATTTTACACCTTTCTAGGTTTTTTATTTTGTGAGTTGTATTGTAAAACCATGGATAGGTCTAGGCTTTCCTCACAAATCCCATCTTTCTCATTTCTTTTATTTTCACATGCTTTGTGGACCCTCTTAAGTTTTTATTTTATGAGTTGTAGTGTAAGACAATGGATAGGACTAAGCCTTCTTCATAAAATAACCATATTTATTTAATTCAACATTACTTCTCTAGAATGTCAAAAAAAGGTTACAATCTTGTGGTCTCTTATTCTCATCTTCAGTTTTTACTTCTTTTATAGATAAAACCTACACAAAAATTTTTACTAGCATGTTTCCCTACACTTATAACAACATTATTATGATAAGTAATCATACATGTATATCTCTATATCAATTTTTCACCCTTGATATATTTTTTTGTAATTTAAATTAATTCAAATTGTTTCATTTTTCACACCCCTTGATTTTACTTTCATTTCACTCTAGATAAACCAAGGTGAAAGTCAAGATAGAACTTTTATTTCACCTGAATTAAGAAGAATCTTAGACACCATGCTATCTAAATTATCTTTCTTAGCTATGAATTCCAATGTCTTCAAATGATATTCATCTTTATCATCCATGTTCGGTACTCCAAATCCATATGGATGAGTGATAGAAAAATCCATGAAAAATTTAAAACTAAAATCATTTAAAATAAATGGTAATATACAAAGTCAAAATCAAAATCAAACCAAAATACATAATTAATAGTACATTTCCTATCTCTAATTAAAGATCGATCTCCACGGTTGGCCTCATCATATAACCAAGGTCCACTGGGGTGTAGTAGGCTAGTAGATTGGGATAGGATAATTTAAAATAGTCTATGGTTTTACCTACTTCTCACTCAAGTACCCAATATTTATAGTAGACCAACAGATCTATAAGGGGTGTTGAAGAGTGGGGAACAAATAGTGGGAAGGTAGGTCCATTTTATTTTTCATGTATATATCCTTCATGAGATGATATTCATACTCATTTGGTGACCTAATATTTGTGTGGCTAGGATAAGTCCTTTAGAGTCCTTAATTTCAAAATTCATCTTGTTTAGATAAAACTAATTTAAGTGTCTTAACTTTGATAAAGAGTTTATATACCTTGATTTTTCCTTCATTTTCCATTCCACCCATTTTATTTCCACCCTTGATAGGCACATGTGATTCTAAATATATTTTCCCATTTTCATATTTCCTATTATTCACATATAAAAAATGTGATAGCACTACTTTGTTTCAATTTTATCTATCCTTAGAACAAAACAACATGTTTGAGTAACTATGGATTAATTTATTTACATCATGGATTTACATCTATATAATAACATTGGTTTTTTTTTACCATTCTCCATTATTGTACCTCTTTTTTTAGACTTTTATGTCTATTTATATTTTCATGTACTTTTTTCATTGTTAAGTGAGGTTGGCTTGTTACTTCTCACTCACTAATGTTGTTTTCCCTTTCATGCACTTTTTTCATTGATGATTGAGTAAGGATTGTTACTACTCACTCATCAAAGATATTTAACCATTTATTTTCTTATATTTATTTAAGTATTGTTACTAATTTCACATCAATGTTTGTTTACTATTTTTACATGTATCCTTGGTTTGAATTGGTGAGCTTGATTTTCTTTCTTGATGTTTACTTGTTTGAATTTTTTGGTCCTTAGTAGCCTTGGATTTTCAATTACCCAATGTACTCCAAAAATTTGACTTGCTCATTTGGTCCTAACTTAGAATTTTTCACCCTATCTTACCAGATTTCCAAGTATGTCTCATCTACACCATGTCAATTATCTTGACTTTTTTGCATTTGTTTATTTTCTCTCTTTAGTTTTATATCCTTGGGTTTGTCCAAAGTAATCTCTGTGTCGTCCATGATCAAAATTACAAACATAACATAAGACCATATAATGATAAAGGTAAACCAAAGTATAAATAAATTAATTTTATTTCATTTATTTTAATTTTAGCCATTTATTTTCAAATAATTTATGCTTTAAAATATTATAATTTATTTAGCTTCAACATTGTGTGTTCCTATGTACTTTTCTCAAAGCACTATCCCCTATTGCACCTAAGTGACACATGATGAGCTTAGAGTGGGGAATATATATACACATAATATTTTCAAACTTTATTAATTAGATATTCTATCTCTCTTGTAATAACTCATTGAGTCTCAATCTCTCTAAGTGAATGCCTTAAAAGGTGCATCAAAAAAGGGGTGAGCTAACCATTGGTGCTTTGTAGGATTGTTGTCCCTTATACCACCACTTCATATCAATAAAACCTTCTAATGGACACTTCCATAAGATTTATATTCTATTTTCACCCTTTTTTGACCATTTTATTCCTTCATTATCTACTTCTTAAGCTTGAAACCTTTTTCGATGGTTTATGTTACATTCTCGGCCCCATCGACCTTGTACTCAAATTGATAAAACTCATATAAGATCTAGGTCATCCCCTAGCCAAACTAAATCAAGACCTAATTTATTTTATCAATAATGATATCGAGTTTATTGGGATAACCTTGTTGGCTAAAATTTTAGAAAGGTTTAGCATTAGATTCAACTATATATACACATTAGTTTCACTATTTCTTAGAAACAACAAGAGTTAATTATTCATTTGTGCTTCTTTACAATATAATCTTCTACCATTCTAATTGAGGATTAATAAATTATATTATACACTTGGAGAAGAATCTTGTCCCACAAAAAATTCTCAGATTTTTTGGACTTTCTTAGTGATCCTTATAAACCACAATAACCTCTTTTAAATCACCTTTATCTAAGGCAAAGATTAAGCCTCGATAGGTTCATCTTCAAAATAAGTATCTCTAACTTTACTCTATTTTAGTAGATACAATCATCATAAGTAATGGAATTTGAATATATTACTCTCTCCATGCATTAGGGTTTTGCTTATATATAGATTAATTATTTTTCTCTTATGCATGTTTATTTTTATGTTTACCAACCCCTATTTTGTAACACAATATTTGGTGAGCACTAGATTAGGTTTTTACTTTACTTGTCATTTACTTTATGAATATTAAAACATGAGACCTAAATAAGGTTATTACATGGTGTTTCTTAACTATAGGATCCCCCATCAAAGTGTATGGTTTCCATATATTTTTGGATCAATAGGCCCTCTTGGTCATCAGTGGAATAGGGAGGACCTTCTCAATCATTACCCACAATAATGAAAACTATAAATAAAGAAGATGGGGTGGATAAATCCCTTATAATTTCAACTTTCCTTGGGAGAGATAAAGATGATCCAATTTATATTAAATTCTTGAACTCAAAATATCATGCTCATCCTACTTCTACTTTAGCATAAGAGATTATAAGTGTGGAAGTCTCAACTTCCCCTACTCATGAGATTTCCCCCTCAATATAAAAGGTTACTATTTTCTATGGGAGGAAACCAATAGCTTATATTTCCATTATGAGTCCAACTATTGAAGCATCATACACATAAGGACCATCAAGGCAAGAGAAATAATCTATGGGAGGTGAGTACATTGATGAATAGGAGGAGTTATAGAGAGACAAAGTCTTGAGCCTCTAATAAACTATAGTAAAAGCACCACACCAATGAGACTAATTAGGTAAGGGTGTAATCCTAATTGTGTTTACATTTATTTCTATTTATATAACCCCAGTTGTATCATTTGTTTGTCTTATATATGTCTATTATTTTGATTCTACTTCTCTCAATCCTAGTGTTTCATCTTCCCTTGTGCCTAAAGTAGATTTTTTTTCTTCTAATCCTCATATCCAACCATCACAAGTTTTTATAAAAGTGGAATATGTTTCATCTAATCATGTTACCTCCATATTATCAATATTTTATATCATTAAAAAATTTCCCTTATCATATGTTACTCCTAATTTTACTATGTTTACCTCCACCATTACCTTAGTTTCCCCAATGCTAAAAAATTATCATATAAAAAAGCCATGGGAGCATTGGCAAGTTCACAACTAGATGTGCCATCCACTTGATTAGGATTTATAATGCCTTCTTCCCATTATTCCAAAACTATCACTATAATATCATCAAATAATGAAGGGAAGAATAAGTGTGTATATACAATCCATCCTTTACCCCAATATGGTGGTGTGGATTGGTCTAAGATTATCTGGCCTTCCCTTCTAGACCCATTAGATGTGGAGGCCTTGAAGCAATCTTTAGGGGACTTTTTGATTGAGAATACAATCTAGAACACTCAACCAATTGAATCAACTCAACTAGTAATACCATAATAAGTAGTAGATTTGGAATACCAAGCCTATCAAAATCCAAACCTCACCATCACTAAGGTTTCCATAGTAAGCTTAATTTCTTACAAATCCACCAGGAGTATCTAGAGAGTGAATAAGAAAAATATTGAAGATGATGTTGGAATGGGTATGATCTTATAAGAAAGGCAAGATGTGTTCTCTCTCTCAAAGAGAAATAATAGGAGACTAGGGAAATCTCCTTATAATGAGTATTTCATATCATATATTGAAATGAAAAATGATGCCTTTATTGAGCTACTTGAAGGGATAAAACAAACAAGAAGAGAGATCAAGAAAGAGCTGGATAAGGTCAAGGAATAACAATAGAATGTACATATTACCATGCAAATTGAAATAGATGTATAAAGTGTAGATTCAAGGATATATAAATTTTTGGATGTTATTACTTCATTGAGGGCTAAATTGGCCCTATAAATTATTGTAGTTTAATTCTTTAATTATTCAAAAAAAGATCAAAATAAATCAAAATTCCTTATTCTTTACAAAACTAAAAAGGCATATAGCCATCTAAATTTAATGACACCATTGGAGGCTTAAAATTCCCCCAAATTGGTTGTCATTCAAACACAAGATGTGAGGGAATGAGTGATAAATATATAAGTATATAGAGCATGAAAACCTTATTTTGAAAATTTTAGAGGAGTTGAAAATCTCAAGGGCATGGGACTTTATAGGTAAACTAATAAGTAGAGTTAGTTTTGACCAACTTATTCAAAAAGAATCAACCAAATTCAAACAAAATATTCAAACATTAACATTAGAGTAAATTAAAGGTGAATTGAATTTTAAATGAAATAAAGTCACATAAGTGGATATATTTTGTATCAACTTAGGGGAATTAAAACCAAGCATGTAGCCTAATGGAGTAGACAAATAGGGTACATAGGCCCACACTTTTAAACATGGACATCCTAAGATATTATCATGATGTCAACTTTAAGTATTATTAGGAATTGGAGACTATGAGTAAAGATAAGGCTCCAACTACTATCTCAACTCTAGTTATCAACTCGACTTGAAATACTAGCTCAATACCATCAACCACTTTAGTGCCTCCCAAAATGACAAGTATAGCCATGCAATCATCAAGTGTAAATAAGCATTAGTTATTGAAGGATAATTTTATATGTAATTTTTAATATAGGTTTAATCAATGTAATTATATATTACTTCTTATTGGTGTATGCCTATAAACATTAGCATGAGTAATATATATGCATGCACAAATTACATGTTGTCATGTAGGTAAACTTATTTTTTGACATAATTTTAATTAAATTTAATTATATATATAGTTTTAGAATTAAAATTATAATTGAGGTTATACTTACTATATTTAACTTTGATTTTGCATGAAATTAAAGGATGAGTTTACCCCTACCCAAGTCTATTTATACATGTAAAACCCTCATTCCAAAGGGTAAAAAATATATTGATATAGGAAAAAAAATTAGATTATCATGAAACTATGTGGATGTATTTCCCTTCCATTTCTATGTAATTGAGGTTTTATTTCCTTTTTTTTTGTTTTAATTTTGTAATTTAAAATGTGCAATAGCTACAGAGAATTCTTTTTGTTATCATTGATATATGTTAATTCTATATGTGCTAATGTTATTGAATTTTTAGAAAATATTAGTGATTTCAAACAATTGGTTAACTATCTTAAATTTTTATATGTGTGCATGAGTGTTTCAATTTGATATAGTCTTCTATGTGTGAACCATAGCTACCCTAGATACCTTTCTAGTTTGAGATATAATCTCCTAAGTAAGGGTGTGCAACAACTAATCTAAAAGGATGAACTCTTAGTTGATATCCTTTCATATACCATTTCTTCCCATACTACCTAACTATGTTTGTATATAAGAGTGTAAAAGCTAAAATCAACAAGAATTAGTTTTTTAAACACCTATCCTCAAAGAAACCAACCCAAAAGGTACTCCCTTAAGACCATAGATAATTTTTTTCTAATCTAATCTTCCCTCCTCTTTAACTTTATTTGCATGAGATCTAATCACTTTAGAATAGTGTCCATCCAGCCTTTCAACCTAACTAGGTTTTAATTTATTTATTAGGATTCATTTCACTACAAGCACATCTAGTTAACAACCTACATGCTTAGCCTACTATTCCACCACCAAGTTGTTTAACCCATACCTTCAACTCGTGCCTTGTAGTTGAGTTTACCTCCATTTAGATCCTAAAATTTTAGAGGCAACCTCCTTAAATATGGCGGTGTGCACAAGACCCACATCAACTAAATTATTATAACTATATATAATTTTATTGATCTACATATGATAAACTACTCAAGGTAAAATATTATTATTGTATAATATTAAATCAAGTAATAGGATCCTCAAGACTTAAATAAGTCTAACCAAAATATTTATTTAATCATTTTCATGAAATCCCATACTTGATCAATAAAAAAATTTATTTTAAGTCCAAAATCATTTTCTATTAATGATTCAAAATAATATGGATAAAATGTTAAGATAAAACCCCTTTACTTTAATAATTAGATTTACATAAAATAACAAAGATATCATTGTCTTTTAATAAAAATACCCCAACACTTCATATTCATACTCAAATTGAGTGTAAATGAATTAAAAATATAAATAGATTAATGGTCATTCCCAAGTTAATTTCTCAATAAATAAATATGTCACAACATTATGTTAGACTATAACTAGTCCACATAAAATTCCAATTATATACTATACTTCACCATAGAAGCTTGTAGACATAAAATTGAAACAACAAAATGAATTACTTTCAATAAAAATAAAAAGACAAAAAAATATCATCGTTAATCTATAGGCAAGTCATATTTGACTAATTATAAGGCAATCAACCTCAAACATTTATAATAGTTATTGCTCATTTCGTAACTAAGGTATTAACATCTAATACACATTTAAAAATATACAAAATTAGCCAAGATTAAAATTCTAATTTTATAATTCATATTAACAACTGATGAGTACATTATCTTAAGACTCTAGATGAGTCATTCACAGTTCTATTATAACTTCAAGCGTATCTTACAATAATATCATGTATTGACAAATTAACACAAAGGATTTGGTTATGGTAATGAGGACACAATCGATCAATCCTTGGTATAAAAAACCATTATTTACAATGAGTAAATAAATGAAATAAGTCTATCTACTCAAAAATATAAACCACTCTCAAACTTCAAAAGGGAAATTCATGCATGGAATTCAAGTAGCCACGATAACCACAATGAGTATGCTCTAAATACTAGATAATTCTAAACACAAATCAAAAGAATATGTAGGATGAATTATTTTGTTAGTCATTTTAATGCACAAAAATAATTTCAAAAATCATTTTCCATAAATCCATAGGATTTATAACCATTTTTCCCTTTACTATACACCTTCCAAAATATCATAAATGAATCAGTTTTCACTTATTTAGGAACTAGATCAAGAACCTAATAGTTATTAAATTGAAATACACAAGAAGAAATAGATTTATATACCCATATAGAATGTATTAATAAATGCATACTCCATCTTTGTCAAGTAATTATATACTTTGAATAATTCTATTGAAATAATATTAACTACTTAAATATAAAACATAACCACTCAAAAAGTGATCAATAACATTCATTCTAGTTACTAATTTAATAAAGAGTAAAATTGACCATTTAGGATAACCATATCACTTCATATAATTCAATATTGCATAATATTCTATTTGCATCTAGTCTAGTAAACAAAATTGAACCCATAGTACCAATAATGATTCAAACAAATTTTAATTACTCTAAGTATACAAATTTCAAGGTTACTAAATTAAATATACCATAATATACATTAGGTCATGTTATATAATTTTAAAAATAACAATAGCCCTAATCCAATATAAATTTAAGTCAAGAGGAACATGTATCTCATAATTATACAAAGTATCTTTATAACTCATAATGAAGTTAATCTAGTCTTACCTATAATAAACATGAACTCCATCCAACAATGAATACACACCTTGGTAATCCAATGGAGTTCCATCCATAAGGAATTAAAGGTGATGCACGAAAATTTCATACATGAATTGAATTAGGACATCCATTAGTGGGTTTCCCTACCCACCCAAACCATGTTTTAGGAAGAGAAATAAACACCCAATGATGAAATTGGAACACAAAGATACTTTCTCTAGCATGATGTAGATAGGGTCAAGGTAGTAGTTTTAGGGTTATAAGCTAATAATTAACAACCATAATCAATCAAAGAAAACCAAATAAACCCTAATTACTATAAAATATTTCAATGCATCATAAAATACACTCTAGACAACCATAGTGAAAGCAAATAAAAAATGTTCTCTTCAAACCAAGGTTCAAAGTCAAAAGCAAAAATATCATCATGCCTTTTAAAAACTAAAAACACAAATCTTAAACAACTAATCAAGATTGGCATTTCCTTAGTTCACCTATACACCATTTGGGTAAGGTTAAAATCATAGTATCACCCTGAATCAAGATTTCCTTAACTACTTATTATTCAATTTAGGTATATTCAAGATCCACATAATGATTCCTAACCGTAAAAGAAAATTAAATTAAATTTACAAGCACCTATTAAATCATTCATTCCCTAAATAAAGGTTTTGACCACTTACTAATTTGGTTATAGAATTTAGTACTAGATAGAAGATCAATAAATAGCTACCTCCTATTTATTCATCTTTCCATCCTCATTTCTTCATTTTATTCCACCATTATCCACCTCATTATTTAATCTTCATCCATTCATATTTAGCATCAATTCCATCTAGTAGAACTATTTTTTTATACCAAGTGAAATTCCACTAAACTAAATAATGGGTAGTTAATAGTCTTATTACCCGGTTCTACATGCATGTTGATGAGTTTTGAACACTCATTGACTTTCATGATCCCCATATTACTCATTCTTGGTCTCCCAAAAACATTAGTTAGTTTTTAATTAAACCCTAATCGAGTGTTATGGCATAAGTCAACTCCCATATTACCAT
The DNA here is from genome assembly GCA_037957365.1 of Torreya grandis. Taxonomy (NCBI): domain Eukaryota; kingdom Viridiplantae; phylum Streptophyta; class Pinopsida; order Cupressales; family Taxaceae; genus Torreya; species Torreya grandis. The sequence goes on along the minus strand of JARHVA010004416.1, from coordinate 236,682 downwards.
GTAGTTGAGTTCATAAGCCCATGAAACATTCCTTCAAGCTAAGTAATATTCCATAAACCTAAGTATATTATGACTTATGGTTTGAATAACACATTTTTAATAAATTATTATCCTTGGTAAATACTCCATTGTCCTTTAGTGGATCTTAATTAATGCAACCATGCACTCAAACCTCCAAATGGTCACAAGGTTAATGTACACAAAATAGTCAAATGTCACATGACCATCAACATTCATCTTGAATACACTCATATGGGAAAATACATATAAATATTTTTTAAAATAATTATTTATTGATTTTAGGACTATACTATTATTAACTAAATACTAATTATTTTCTTCAAAATAATAAAAATCAATAATCACAACAATAAAATAAATGACCAAAAATAGACTACACATAACAAATGATCAACATACAACTCAAAATTTAAATAGAATAATAAAAAGGGCTTTGGTTCAAGGTGGTTATTCTATCTGCATCATGATTTAAATTTTACCTATATTTTCCATGTTTGTCACTACTTGAAATCTTCCCCATCCAACCTAACTCAACCAAAGAAACAACTATAACCATGCCAAAAAAAATCATTAGCAATACATGCTCTCATATAATAAAATAAAAGATAAATGAATTTAATTCTAAATTAAATATTTAATAATAAAATCCAATATAAAATACAACAATGTTTTGAAAATAATCAAAATGTCCACATACAACATCTACAACAAAATTTAAATATAACATAAGAGTCCAATATATCATCATACTTCGAATTATAGGTAGATGTGGTCATGAAATCCACCCTTAAGATTTTCATCATTATTTAGACCTAAAATAAGTGAGGATAGTGCTACTAAAAAATATTTTCATCTTCCTAGGTAGCACTTCTTTCACCCATTTTATCCCATTAGACCAATACATGATTTAATTTAATTTTTCAAAATTAAATGTTGAACCAAGACAAAATCTTGATGGGATCTAGTTGAATTATGTCCTCATCCTCCACCTAAAGATTATTCCAATTTAGAACATGCAATGGATCTAAAACATATATTATTAATAATTCTACATGAAAAACATCATAGGTTATAGATAGAGATGGGGTAAGAACTAGATGATAAGCCATTAGGATTATATTTTCCACTATGTCAAAAGGTCCAACATAGTGTGGTGTGAACTTAGAATCTTTGCCATACTTGGTAAATTTTTTCTAAGGTGTTATCCTGAGAAATACCTTATCAAGAACTTAAAATTCTATATGTGATCTTCTCAAGCGTAACTATTCTAAAGATAAGAGGTAGATTTTAACATTTGACATATATTATCCATTTGATTAACATACTCTTACAAAGTTTTTGGACCTAAAAACTCATGGTTTCCAAGTTATTCCATCCCAAAAGAGTTATGCACTTTTAGCCATATAAATCTTGAAATGGTTCCATATTGATCACATAATAGTAGGTATTATTATAATAAAATTATACCAAGTGAATAAAATATTCTAACTTTTATTTATGATCCATATCATACATTCTTAGCATGTCCTCAATAATCATGTTTATCCTTTTAATTTTACCATCCATTTCTAGGTGATAAGCTGAATTGAAATTTCTATTTGTACCAAAATTTGCCATCATGGTTTTCTAAAACAAAGAAGTGAATAAGATATCTATATTCAAGATGACCACTTTAGGTACACCATGAAGGTGAACCAATTATTTTACAATTATTTTAGAAAGAATGGAAACATCATCCATGATGTTAACTACAATAAAGTGAGCCAATTTCATGAGTTTATCAATCACAACTAGTATTGAATCATGTTTATTATGATATTTAGGTAATCCCATGATAAAAAACATTGATATTAATGCCTACTTCATTTATAAAATATAATTATGATAAAGAAACCCTCTAGGATGGCCATGCTAATTTTTCACATGTTGGCATTCCAAACACTTGGATATAAAGGCAACCGCATCCTTCTTCAAACTAGACTAGAAATACAATTCTTTCAGCTCTTGTGTCATTTTATTGACACCTAGGTGAGAATAAAGAGGTACATAATGAACATCACTTAAAACATGTTACCTAAGATTTATTGAGATTTTAAAAAAAATTGCCTTTTTTTTTCTTAGTATATCATCTGATTCCATTGAAAAATTAGAAACATAACTTTTTGATCCTATTTCAGCACATATTTTTAAACATTCCAAGTATGATTTATATTGTTCAAACACAATTTTTTGAATTTAGACCTCATAATATATGGATTAAAAATTTAGGTTCACTTACTTATAACATTAGTTACTCTATTCTCTTTTCTATCACATAATATATATCAGTATTAAAATTATTGATGAATTTTATCCATCTTCTTTGCCTTGCATTTAACTCATCTTGAGGAAATAAGTGTAAAATAATTATATGGTATGATTTAATTTTGAAATAATTTTATAATATTTAATTTTTCCATTATTTGAGTGCATGAATTATATTAGATAAATCTAAATCATGAGTTGGGTAATTTTGATCATGATTTTTGAGTTTCTTAGACTCATAGCTAACCACCTTACCATCTTGAGTCAAAACAACACCAATACCCACATTACATGAATCAACCTAAATATGAAAGTTACCATTTAGATTAGGTATGATTCAAATATGAGATAAGGTTGGCAAGTGGTTTAGATCTTGAAAAGTTACATCACACTTAGGAGAATACTCAAACTTTTTTCCCTTCCTTTACAAGGAAGCTCTATGATTTGCAATCCTTGAAAAATATTGTCCAAAAATTATATAGTATTACAAAATCCCCATAAATATTCTCACTAAATGTATAATATATTTTTTTGACCACTCGTAAATGGATATAATATTTTCAAGATCAACTACAAGTTCATCACGATAAATTATATGTCCCAAATAGTGAATTTTTGATTAAAAAAAGGAACACTTGGATAACTTTCAAAATAAATTGTTCTAACTTAAACATTGTAGCACTAACCTTGTGTGTTGTTCATGTTCTTCATAATTATTAAATAGATTAATATTTCATCTAAAAATACCAACACAAATTGGTCACTATAATCTTGGAATACACTATTCATTAAATTCATTATAGTGGTTGGGGTATTAGTTAAACCGAATGGAAAACCATAAATTAATAATATCCATATATAGTTTTCAAGGATGTTCTATGAACATCTTAATCTGTGATGCATAGTTGGTGACACCATGATTGAAGATACATCTTAGGAAACATGGTTGCTCCTTTAACTTAATCAAATAGATAATAAATTCTAGGAATGTGATACTTGTTATTTATAGTTCCCCTATTTATAATTCTATAACAAATCCATAATATAAATGTCCCATCATTATTTTAAAAAAAAATATATGATATACCTAGGGTGACACACTAGAACATATCATTCCCTTGTCTAGTAGCTCTTATAATCAAACCTTAATTTCTATCAAATATGATACATTCATTCAATGAGAAGATTTTCATTCTAGTGTAACACTAGGAATCACATCAATTGAAAATTTAAATTCTCTTTTAAGAGGAAATATAGGTAGTTATTCTATAAATAGATCCATAAATTCATTTAAAATAGGATATTATTGGAGAATAGACTCTATTTCCTCAGAAAATTCATTCACCATAATGACATAAACGTGGCATCCTTTTCTAAAAAATTTCCTTAATTTTAAGGCCAAAATTATTGTTGGGGTTGAAGATTTAATAATTCCTTCTAAAATAATATATTTACCTTTTTCATTTATGCATATGAATATCTTATTATATGAATCCATCTTGAAATGATGCTTTTAAAACCATTACATGCCTAAAATAATGTCACATGATATTAAAAGGGAAAGAAACATGTTTACTTGAGTCTTTAAAACTCTTAAATTAATCCCAACTTGATCAAGACATTTAGTTATAACCACCTTCTTTTTAGTTCCAAACTCTACCTTTCATCCTTATCTGAGTATATATGGTTTGGTTTTACACATCAAAGCATTTGCAAGAGAAATAAAACTATCAGTTGATCCTAAATATATCAAATTTTATAATGAAAAATAGAAATTATACTTTGGGTATCAATTGGAATTGATTGAAATTATGCTTTTTTGTCTATATATGCGTAGACCTTGTGATTTTTTTTTTGTTTAGGACAATCCTTACATTAATTTTTTTCACCTCATTCTCAACAAGTCACATCTTTTTTTCTTGGAAGAGGGATTGTATTTGTTCTTGTGGCAGGGCCATGGAAGTTCTATTGTTCACTGCCTTCAATATTTTTCTTTGTAAAAGAGTGGGATTTAAAAATCATATTATTCTAAAATTTTCCTCTAGAATTAAAGCACATTCCAATAGTGTTGTTTTGGACATTCCTTTTGAAATTATTACTCACATGGGGAATAATTATTTTTGACTTACTTTGTAACCTTCTATTGTAAAAGTCTTGTCTAGCGTTTTAGAGAAACTTCTCTTTTTTATATAGAATTGTGTGTTGATTCCAAATTAGAAGATAAGGGGTTAGGTTTTTTATATTCAAATTATGCATCAATATCTCATTTAAACCTAGTTTAAACATGGTGACCTTTATTTCACTATCTTACATATAATTCACATGATGCAAAAGTCTTATAAACTTGTTTTCATACAAAAAAATAATATTTTTAACCTTAAAATGAAATAGTTGTGTTTTGAATTTAGTCTTAGGTTTAAGAATATATATATTAAATGGCACAATGGTGATAATTAGATTTATAGCAAGCCAATTAAATACTAAACTCATATATAATAATACATTTAATTTATTATGCTAAGATAGTTTGAATATACAAATTAAAGATGTGATAGATATAGAAATGACAAATAAGAGACTAATTATCTTGTTTTTGATAAAGGGAGAAAACTAGGGGCTGAACCCTATATAGTCAAAAAAGACAAGAAGGCAAAAAAACAAAAAATGCCTTTAGAGAGACGACGACACAGCCGAGAACAACAAATAGAAACAAAACACAAGCAACGAAAAGACCAGAGTCAGAGAGGTCTCCCCTTAAATAACTATTGATTTGATAAGATCATTAATTTTCTCATTCTCCACATTGTCAGCATACTCGGTATTACCCACCACTTCCAGCATAGACATGTTCAATAGAATTATATTTTGAAGCCCTTTGGTGAAGACCTTCTCCAGCTTTTGAATGTGGTCCTTCAAGCCCCCAATTTTAGTTTTCCAATTAGTCTCATTCTCAGTGCCCTCACCAGATTCCTCGACATACATTTTCCCCTTATTGTTAGTAGTTCCCATAGTGTCAGCACCCTACTCCTTATTAGCTTCAAAATCCCTAGTAGCCTACTTCCCTCTAGTGTCTTTTAAAATTTATTGGATTTCTAGCTCCTTAGACTCTTCCTCTTGGGTTGCTTCTTCCAAATCACTTTTTGAATAATGAATAAACCTAGCCTTTAGGGCTAGTTTACCAGCAATCCGCCTCAACCTTCACACTCAGAAGGGGAATCCTTCCTTATTAATTTTGGAAGGCTTGTGAGATTTGCCACCTTGGCCCCTCGTGGCCCTTCTCAAATTCTTGTGGGTCACTTCCACAGTCTCTTTAATATTTTCTTCCTCTTCATCAATGTTTCTCTTCTTTCCCTTCTTGCTTACAAAGGAGCCAGGGGTATCAACAGGGGTCTTTTTAAGGGTGGAGAAAGGGACATCTTTTGTTTTGGTAGGAGCAAGGGAAACCCAAGACTCATCAATAGCATCGCTAGACATTGGGTTGGAACGAATGTCTTCACTATCAACTCTGATATTCTTGGTTGGCTCAAGGGCATAGTGAAAGTTGTAGGTAGAGAATTATCCCCTAGTGTAGGGGAATATGGTTTATATCTAGCTTCTTAGCCATTTTAGCTCTCACCCTTAGGACAGAGTGTTCCAAAGAGGAGAGCAGGTAAAAAGGAAAGCAAATAATAACATTGTGCTTGAAATGATTTAACAAAGGAAGGTGGTAATTATAGAACCTAGTAAATCACCCCTTGAGAGTGAATTACTTCATGAGAATGAATCACACTCCATCCCATGGCTCCAAAAGTTTAGTGTGCTCAAACCCTCCTTAATACAGGATGAGTTATTCTCCCTCACCTAAATATAGTTTATGGCTAGCCATATCCATGATTTGGTTTTCCTTTGAAGTTTTATACCCTCCATGGTCATTCTTATGGCCATAGAAATCACCTTTTTGGAGATTTCAAAAATAATACTGCCCACTATGACCTGCCTATTCAACCAGGATCTCGTAAACTATTCAGACAAGTTTTCATCATAACCATTCAACCTTTCCAAATATGGGTTGATACCCCCTTCTTTACAATAATGCCAAACTAGTGGATTATCTTTAAATTCATAGTAGGAGATAGGTTTAGTTTGAATAAAATCTCCCCCCATTTTATAATTATAGACCTAGATAGTGGAGTTCTTAAGTTCTGCCTTCAGCTTTGAATTGGTAGCTAACCCTTGCTTTCATTTATGGAGAATGCAGATGTGATAGCTCATTTTATGAAATGCCCTACATCGATGTCATTGACTACTCCCATGCTTGAAAATAATTTCCCCTTTATTTTCATGTTGAGACCCACGCACCTTAACCTCATGATATAATGAATTATAAATGATTACCAAGAAAGTACTAAGGTTATCAAGTTCTGAGATCCCTGATGGCCCTCTCCACGTGGACCGCCTTTGAAAGCTATCCTTATCATCAATGTGCCTCATTCATGACAAGTCATCTCCTTTTGAGTGATCTCCCTAATCTTTAAGGGAATATGAATACCTTTTCACCACACCCTCCAACCTAAAAATTGTTGACCAAGGTTGACACAAGCATCAGTGACCCTATTGCCTTCTCTGTAGGTATGGGAAATCTCAACTTCAAAAAACTTTTATAAAAGAAATTGGATATCAGTAATGATGTCTTTTAGCTTGATTCCCACATTTGATGCTTTATTAATGGCATATATGACCATCTTAGAGTCTCCTTGTATATTCAAGTTCCTTATTCGTAGGGATATAGCTAACTTTAATCCCCATAATAAAGCCATTGCTTTAGCATAGTTGTTACTCTGGCATCCAATTCCACCAGCATAGACAATAGACATCCATCCTTTATCATTCCTTATAATTCCTCCTCCACTAGCTTTACCATTCAACTTGAATGCCCCATCAAAGTTCAGTTTCATCCAGTTAGATTTAGGGGGGATCCATCTAGTATTAAGTATCTAAAGTATTTTGGAGTTATTATACCAGGGATCTAGTTTAAAACCTTCCATTTGGATACAATTTGGATTTCAATTTGAGATAAGGGTTTCTCCACAACATGAATATGAGATGTTGTAACACTTTCAATAATGGTCTTAGCAAAGAAGTTAAACACCTACGAAGCATTTCTAGTAGTGTCCCTAAAAATTTTGTGATTGCACTCTTTCCATAAAGTCCAACTCAAACATGGCAGAGCTTGCTTCCATAATTCCATAAGCCAGGGATGTGTAAAGGTTGGGTTCTAGTTGAGAATTAATTCTTTAAGGTCAAAATTGTAGACCCATTCAATACCAAAGTTGTTAAGTATTGTGCCCCATAATTCCCAGGCAAACTCATAGTGGATAAAGAGGTGTGAAACTGATTCCTCTTTTGAACCACATAGGAAACATTTTTTAACTAGAGTAAACCCTCTCTTTTGAAGGTTGTCATGAGTAAGGATTTTGTTATGAGCAGTAGCCCACCAAAACATGTTAATTTTTGGAATAATTTTATGATTCCAAACCTTTTTCCATACATCTTTATTTTAAGCTTCAAGAATGAGCAAATGGTAAGCAGATTTGACAGAGAATGATCTATTCTTATTTGGCCACCAGTATTGTTCATCCTCGTAGGGGAAGAGAGGGATTCTGATCTCCTGAATGCACTATTAGATCTCCCAAACTCTTGGGAAAAGCTTAGGCTGGTGCACATAGAAATCCAAAAGATTTTTCTAGCTCCTCATCCCATTGTTATTTTCAATATAATCATTGACCCTATCTCTAAAAAATTGGGTAGTCAAGTCAGTAATCTCTCCATAGTTTCCCTGTGTGATGAGAGCCTTATCCTTTAACCAGATATCATCCCAGAATTTAATATGCCAGCCATTTCCAAGTTCCCATCTAATATCTTGTTTGAGAAGGCTTCTACCTTTTAGCATTTTATTCCATATCATAGATCCCTATGGTAATCCTATCTGTTGAAGAAAGTTGGAATCATCAATGCTATTCATGTATTTGGCATACATTATTTCACCCCAATAATTGTTTTTATGGATCAAGTTCCAACTAACTTTTGAGAGAAGGGATTTGTTCATGTTCTTGATGGACCTAATATTAAGTCCACCATGAGATTTTGGAAGACACACTTTTGGCCATTTGACTAAAGACATTCTCTATTTGTCTTCCACTCCCATCCATAAAAATTTCCTTTGGATCTATTCTAGTTTCTCAGCAAAATACACAAGAATTTTAAAAAGAGATAGGAAGTATGTCGGAATACCTTGTAGTAAAGCCTAAAGAAGTTGCAATTTACCAGCACTACTGAGTAGTTTCCCCTTCCAACCAAGAAGTTTCCTCTACGTTCTTTCCACAATTCCATTCCAAAATCTAGGAGATACCTCTTTGATCGAGAGTGGGAGACCTCGGTAGGTAGCTAGTAGGCTAGCTTCAGCACATTCTAATATATCAATGATTATATGTTAAGTTCATTAGGAGTGTTGAAGAAATACACAATGCTTTTCTAGAAATTTATCCTTTGTCCTAACTCTCTGGCATAATTATTTAAGATATTTTGCCATCTTCTAGTTTCAATCATCAATGAAATGCCAAAGAAGATGGTATCATCCACAAACTACTATACCACCATAGGATGAAGGGAGGAGGTAGGTTTGATGCCCACTAGCTTTTTTGAGGCTATATCTACCTGTATGTATCTTCCTAGTGCCTCAGCCATAATGATGAATAAGTACGGGGATAGAGGGTCTCCCTAATGAATTCCTCTTGAGGATGAGAAAAACCCTCTAGGAACACCATTAACTAGCACTAAGAATTTTTTAGAAGAGACCGTGTTGCATAACAAGTGAGACATTTTATCATTAAACCCAAATTTTTTGATCACTTGGAATAGAAAAGTCCATGAGACTCTATCATAAGCTTAAGAAATATCAAGCTTGAGAGCCATCACAGGGATTCTACTCTTATCCATGGAGTAGATAGTCTCATGTGTGGTGATCACAGCATCAAGAATCTACCTACCTGAGATGAAAACTTTTTGAGCAGGAGAAATAATTTTGTCTAGCAAAGGTGGAATCCTCATGACCAGCATTTTAGTACATAACTTATACATAATGTTGCATAGACTAATGGGCTTGAAATCAGTGAGGTGTGAAGGTTGTGATTTTTTAGGAACAAGTACTATGAAGGTATTATTAACTTGTTTCAAAAGTTTACTTGATCTAAAAAAATCATGAACAATATCTGTGAGGTCTACTCCTACCATCTCCCAATATTCTTGAAAGAATATAGGAGGAAAGCCATTATGACCTGGGGCTTTAAAATCACCCATGGAGAATAAAATAGCATGGACTTCTTCCTTAGATATAGGCTCTAACATCTTGTTATAATGATAATGTAATTATAGATCTAGAATAGGCTTAAAGTAGGTGGGACTATAGTTCTATAACAATTGTCAAATTCTAGATCTAGTGCTTCTAGTTATCTAGACAGTTGTGTTATTTGTGGATGGTTGAATTGATGTTACTATCTAAGTTTGGTGAAAGTGTCCCATACATAATATATATTAAAAAATTAACTGACCATATAGATACATATGGTTTTCCTTTCACCTTCATTATGGTGAATATAGTTTTTGTTCATCGACTGTCATTCCTTGTGAAATGGTAAAACATTAACTTTCCATCTTTAATGTGACCTTGCATGAAAATGGGATAGTGGGCATAGAATGTTGATCTAACCCAAATGACCATGTTATCAAATTATTTTTCCTACATATTTAATACTCCAAAGAGGTCCCCAGACTCTTTAGTTCTCCCCTAAATGTTGGCTTGTGTTTGAATAATGTAATGTGCATAAAGCAAGTACAATAGTGACCTAGCTTGTAACTTATAAAATCATGCTCTTGGGTTATTATTTTAGTACATCATACCTATATATTTGCTATACATATAATTATTATGGAAATAGGGAAGCTTTGATCAATTTAATTCTTGATAGAGTGATTTTTGATAAGTGCTTTCATCTCTTTACTCTTTTATAGGTGAAGAATGAATGAGGGTTGATATTGTATTTATACTAGTCCTAGCAGAAGATAAATTACATTAAATAACTTATACCAACCATTAAAATACATTTAATTTGTAAATTAGATGACATTGAGGGTACTAAACACCTGCATTAGGACATAACAATAATGTTGATGTTATTATTTGACCTCGATGTTAGTGTCCAAGGAGTAAGAGAATAGGTATAGGTTTAAAACTTGAAAATGTGTAAAATAAGTACATTTTAAGCATTTAATTAAATATAGGATGTTTAGTCATCAATATATGACTTGTCAAACTAAGATATAGGCTAAGGGGCACAAGATAGATTAGATGCAAGTCTTGTAGAATCAAAGCATGTGTAGCACTAATAGGAACAACCAAGGTCTATCTTTTATAGGTGTAAAATAATAAGGTGCTATTTCATCACAAAATATATACATTACTACCTTTAATATAGTAATGAAATTTCTATTTTAAAGGAAAGGAATAACTACATGTGTGTGTGTGTACACTTTATCTTTATTTGAGTTAAATTTGAGTGTTTTCTTGGTGACTAACTTGTAACCAAGAGTATGTTATAGACTAAAATTAGTGCATATTTTATGGGCTAAAATTATTTGAAATATATTGGAATTTGAAATATAAAGGTTTAGGAGTACACCTAGGTGTTGATATCACTATCTTGCCTATTGGCAAGTTGTTTTGAAAAACACATATCATTTTAAGCCTCTAATACTAGATTAGGATAGATATAGATAAATATTTAAATACCAAATATCCAATAATATAGATAAAAAGAGAAAGAGCTATTAGAAGGTACATTCCCTCAACTTTGGACACAAATTAAGTTACAACCTAATAGTTAAGATTAGCTCAACAATGAAACCCAATGATAATTATAACTTGGTAAGGTTAGTTGATATAATTAGATCCATCCTAAAAACTTGGAAATATTGAGTTATTTGATCACCTTCACCATACCAAAAGGTGAACTAAGTACTACAATATATTGGTTTGATAAATTCCATAAAAGTCTGTAAGGTATGAGTATGTGCAATGGTTTTGGAATCTGAAATTGATTTAGATTTTTAAATATTAATAACATATTTCATAACATATGTACCTTAGATATGTATCATGATGAAACTATGTATAACAATTATACCAACATATATAATTATGCCAAAATTATTAATATGAATCATATAATTGTGTTCTTTTGACAGTTAATATAACTATGTAAGTGTGGGGAACATCCTTCCAAATCATGGCCCCATTATATATGGATAAATATGAAACTGATA